>JAOQGH010000012.1:124578877-124612227 GCA_025769975.1 Gallinago jamesoni
GCCTGGCCTTGAACCCCTCCAGGGATGGGGCAGCCACAGCTTCTCTGGGCAACCTGGGCCGGGGTCTCACCACCCTCCTTGTGAAAAATTACTTTCTGATATCTAATTAAATCTACCCACTTTGAAGACATTGCCCCTTGTCCTATCACTACATGCCCTTGTAAAAAGTCCCTCTCCAGCTTTCTGGAAGGCCATACGAATTACTGTCAAAGCCTTCCTGAAGTTAGCAGAGGTGACTACTACCACTCTTCTTCCATACACGAGACTTGTCACTCTGTAGGACTAAATGAGATTGGTTTGAAATGATTTATCCAGTGAGGGCCCCATTCTTAAGAAAAAGGGAGGGAACATAATCTTAAAATGATTACTTTTCCTCGACCCAAGTTTTCCAAAGTCCTTAGCTGTAATGATTGCCTTTTTACTTGACAACAAGGTCTCTGCCCAACTGGAGACAGAGCCAGTATAAATTGTGATGACACTTCTTGATTACACCCAATTCCCCAGAAAGAGGAAGCACCAGGGAGAGCCTTGATATTGGTTCCTGTGCTTCTGGCCAGAGGCCTCAGATCCTCTCTGGAAAGTGAAGACATTTACACACCTAACCTTTCATGATCCGGCTGCTCTATCACTTGTTAACTTGAACAAAACACTTGTGCTGAGTAATTAGGGGACTTGAATGTTACGTCTTACAGCGTCAAACTGCTTTGTAGCCTTGTTTTTCCACTGTTCCTAAAGAGGGGAGGTTTGTATTCCTTTCAAAGGAATTTTCCTAGACACATTTGTACAGCCAGTAGGCTGTAAAACTGAGGGCTCTGCTCTGATTTAATATCAAATATCAGAGCTTTCAAGTGGAACATATGTGTTTTAGATTTCATCTCTGGAAATTCATGCTACTATCTGCGGGATAGATGAGATTGCTGTTGGCATGTATAAGTATTGTCCAGTAGCTAGATATGCTAAATATCTCTCCTTTCTAGTTATTATGTCTACAGGTTTCCCAAAGAAACCTTAACACTCTGTCAAACGTGATGCAGGCAGTGCTTTATCTGGAATGTCCCACAGCTCCACTACAGGTGTCTCCTCCTGTAGCTCTAACTGACAGTGAGAGTGTTCATAAACTTGAAGGATGATATCCATTCTCTCAGTGTTTTTGACCCCGCTGCTGACAGAAGTGTCTCTAAGGAAACCTTGTCCACAAGGGAGTGTGCCAGGAAGTACATACGTTCACTTGGAAGTAAATAGAAAACTCCTTTTCCTTGCCCTATACTTACTTGGAAATAGATCCGGGTGTAATCTGTGCACCCCACCCTTCCTAATCCCGGAATCATGGCATTCCTCCTGATTTTAATTTTTTAAATTTTCATAACTTTTGAGGAAAGTATATTTAAATACTGATTTTCTACTCGAAAGGTGAAACGAACACAGTCTTCTTTGAAAATACTGTATGAACGGTGTCTAACACAGCTTTCTCTCTGCATTATTCCCAATGTTGCCGTGCCCTTTAGTCCAAATAACATCGTTTTCTTGTGTTTCCCATCTGTAGCAGGATGGCCAATAGCCAATCACAACGTTTTGCGTGGAAATGGCAAGGATATGCTCTAATTGCCTCTCTAACAAAGACCTTGATTACATCTGAATTCCAGGATCCCTGAAGGCGTTTTTTTCATGGCATCAGCCTATTTGTTTCTGACCGATTGCCCCTTCAGCACTGCTAACCTTTCACTCCTTTGTATCCCAGACATCCACAGAAACATCTTTAACCCAAAATAAAATTTATGAAAGTTAACAAAGTCTTAAATGACACGGCTGAGTAATTTCTACACGACACAGTGTTTATCAGCATAACAAGTTGTTTCTCTATTTAAAAAAAAAATACGGTAAGTTGTGAGAGCTTCGTCTAAAGCATAATTGAGCTTCATAACACCGCCTAATCCTCCTCCCCAAATTTTTGCCATGGCTAGAACTGTTTAGCTTTATGTTTATTGTCTCCAAAATCTCTCCCTGTAGGTGGCAAGGTTTCTGTGCAACTGAAAGAGCAGCAAAGGGCCGTGTGCTGAGCCCCCCTGAGATGTGAACTCACTTTGAAAGAATACAGCTGCCCCCCAAATGAACTTTTACTTAAAAACAGCTAAGAAAAGTTTAAAGTTAGTACCTCAGATATCAGTGGGGACACAGACCCCCTTACAGGAGAGCCAGGGGTTTTGCTTCTCCTCTCTGCTCTGCCCCACGTGGAAAAGACCAAAGGCTTAGCTATGCATCACCAGGAGATGCTTTCTATCACAGGTTAACAAGTTCTGCCCTGTCCAAGGCAAGAGCTATGGTACCCAACTTTTATTTGATCCCACTGCTCCCCGTGGGAGCACAGGGGCTGAGCAGGCTCTCGTCATGCCAACTTGCTTCTTCTGCCCCAGAAGACATCAGGCAGGGCAGAAGCAGACAATGCTGGCAGGTCTGTAGCACCCAGAGGATGAACATCCCATACAGCTGTTTCCCACCGCCTCGGGAGATGGAGGCAAAACCAGGTGTGACAGAGCCTTCCAGCACCCCCAGAAAGCATGACCAGCAGAAGACAAGTGGCCCACTAAAATCAGCCAAGTTTTCACTACCTGGGCTGGGCATTGGATCAAGCCAATTGCTTTAAATAATGCAGTTTATATGACAGCATCAGGCTGCTGGTATTTCTAGATGAAGCACATACCCAAGCCAGGGAAATGCCAAATGCACTTGTTTGTCAGTCTGAAAGCACGGTTCAAGACACTGGCGTCGTATAGACTTCTAGACTTCAGTCTAGATGTTCATTCCAGAATTCTAGACTCCAGTCGACATGTTCATTCCACAAGTATCTGCCCTGTGTAAAAACTTCAGCAAAGAAGAAAACCTAATTCGCAGTAAGACATAAAAAAGGACTTCAGAACCTACAATTCATATTCCCCCTAAATTCTCCTGGGAACCCCAGGGACTGCTTTTAAGGACATCAGTATCCCAAAGTGCTCCATTTCTGTCCTGATTTGTACCACCTGCCTTATTGTTTTTGCCTTCAACACTATCAGTTCTGTTGCACTCTTCCTGTTTTGGAAAGTTTCCAGCTCTCATGACGTTTTAAAGTGACCTTTGTGTAGAGTGAAAGTGCCAAATCCTAGTCTCCTAATAGCGTATCTGCCTTTAGGTAGGAATTTAAAAACCCAAAGCTACTGTTATTTTAACCCCAAATCTCTGGAAAAATAAAATGCAATTGAAAGTTCCGTATGGATAAGAGGAGAGAGACGGGTTATGTCACGGGAAAGGAGAAGACAGTAACCAAATAAAGGTGGCCTAGGTGAGCAGTTCTTTGTTTTTTTTCTTTTTTACCATTTCTACATCGGGAAAAAACACAGTTTGTACCAAAGTGGATGTTTATTTCCTCAAGGAAATAAAAAGCTGAGAACTGATGTTTTCCTGGAGATGAAAATTTTCCATTTAATCTCAGAGAAGCATTTCTAGGTTGCGGCAGGGAACGCAGAGGAAATAAAGAGCTTGTTTGCAGCAGTCACCATTCCTTTGCTTGTGGCTCAGGGGAGGGAGACAAGCTCTGCTTGCAAGGGTCCTGATGGTTTCCACCCTCCGGGAGCTGGACCAGGGTGGGCAGCTCCGGTGGCCTTGCTGGGACTGTGTGGCCCTGCACGGGGAGGGAGTGAAGCAATGATGGTGAAAAAAAAGTCCAGATTCATATGTCAGGTTCAGGCCATCGCAGCTTCTGAGCTGAGTTGCCCAGAGAAGCTGTGGCTGCCCCGTCCCTGGAGGGGTTCAAGGCCAGGCTGGATGGGGCTTGGAGCAACCTGCTCTGGTGGGAGGTGTCCCTGCCCAGGGCAGGGGGGGTTGGAACTCAATGATCTTTAAGGTCCCTTCCACCCCAAATGATTCTATGATTCTATGATTGTATGACTGTTCTTATGGGAGCCTGGTGGATGGTCTTCTCTCAAAATAGGTGATTACAACCTGTTTGCACGAGATGGCACAAAGGGCATCATGCTGTCTCCGTTCCTTGCTTGATACAGTCCCTGGGGACTCGGAGTCACAGGCAGTCTGACACTCACAGAGGTGAGTTTTAATGGTAAGGCTAAATATGGGCAATCTGTCCCTTCATCTAAGGTAGAGACCAAGACAAACTCTTCCTTAAAACTGCTGTCCATAAATATCACAGCCTTCTCTCACAGCTCTTTTTTTTTTCTTTTTTTTTTTTTTCTAGGATTCCTCCTACTTGCCTTCTGGCAGCTGCCTCTGGTTATTCTGCATCTACACAAAAGCATGCTCAAAGCCAGACCCACTCTCTAGCTTTTCCAGCGATGGATAGAGAAGAAAGGTGACCTTTACATTTTGCATTTACATACAATATCTGTCTCGTAACTAACTGCTTGGCCACACCAATTGGATTCGGATGCTTAGGAGCTTTCCTAGTTTTGAGAATTCTTGCTCTTGGCCGTAAAACCAGCACCGGCCAAAATAAACACGCGTGCATCTCACCGTTGTTTTTAACTCCAGAGAGAAGGCAGGGAGAGCCCCGTGTGAGGGAGGGCACGGAGGGAATGACAAGGAATGAAATACTCCACGTGGTGAGCATGACTGCCATGGTGTTACTGAAAACCAGTTAATAGAGACAAAAACGAAAAAGCTGCTACCGGGCTTTTTGATTAAACATATTTCCAGAAGTCTAGGTTTGGTTCATCTATTTTAAACATAGTTAAAAGAACAGAGTAAGTGCAATGGGAGGAACGAAGAGCTTGGCTACCCACCCCGGCTTGGTGGCGAACTCTACCCAAGGAAATCTCCTTTCTGTGCTTAACATTAGGCACATGGTTAAATGCCGTGCTAGAAATAGAGTGCATTGCTGACCAGTTTCCAAAATGAAGCCCTCTAGCCTTAAGTTTTCTGCAGTTCTTTCACACCTTTGTTTCACAGTTCAAGAGCTGTTTGGGAAAAAACCATGGAATATATTCTGATTATTTCCCCCCCTCCCCAGTAGCTGTTCTCTTCCAAATAAATGCCAGGATATAAAAAGTGGTACTGAAAGAAGTATAAATATTTTGGGATGAGAACGAAACAAAGATGTGGTAAAACTATCAGGCTGAAACAATAAACTGTACCGAAAGTAAAAGATTCTGGTGGTAAACATGATTTTCCCTATAGGAACTATTCAGCAATAAAACCTTTTACAGAAAATTTCAATTCACGAGATGAGAATATTTACTTTTTTCAAGGAATCGTTGTTAAACCACTCCTAGAGGCAGATCAATTGTGTTTTACCATTTTACTCAGAAATAGTCTGACCATTTAGACAAACAGAAACAACTGAAGAGGTGGCACCACCCAAGAAGGAAAACATAAATCATTCATGTGGAGGCAAGCGCTCAATTTTATGTGTTGGGAAGCTTTTATTGGAACATCACAATACTTTGGATTAGTTACACTATGGCTCTCAAGTATGAAATTATAGAGTAGTAGTTTTCCCAATAAAAGGAAATAAGAAAATAAAGAAGCACAGTGCACGAGGCTTTAGTTACGGAACTAAGCCAAATTTAAGAGCCAGTCCCAGTCCGGTGCAGAGAAGGAAATTTCTTCACACTCTTTCATAGACTCTAGTGCAGACAATTCCTTTCATGGCACATTCCTAAAGCACAAAGGCAAAGATTAATATAAACCTTTTGCTGACAGCAGGTGTGTCTGCTGCAATAACCTCTGAAGTCAGTGAAAATCCAGTTGCTGTGGTTTTTTTTACATCTTTACATAATTTTCAGAGGAAACAGCAAAGCTATTTTTACATTTCAAGTGGAGTGTTTTCTCTTTTAACATCACTGGACTTAATTTAGTGGCACATAATGACAAATAGATTCCAAAATTAGGCTCATCTTCCAGAAACAACAAATTTACCTCCTTGGAATTAGTGCTGTCTTGAGAGAAGGGTAAGTCTCCCCTCGTTTGCTGAACCATGGCCCGTGGACGCTTTTAAGTTTCCAAAGGCTTTTTTTTTTTTTGTGTGTGTGGAAGCAGAAGTAGCCTGGGTCATTCAGAGGTCAGGCTTCTGCTCTAAAAAACCTTGCATTTATGAGTCACAAAATATTTCTCCTGAGCCTCTCGCCCCTGTTGCCTTTAGTGGTGACTCACAGCCACAGGACGCACATGGCGGGGCGTTGGACAAGGCCTCGTTGGTCTACAAGATGGCGGGGAGGCCTCCTCCCCAGACCCACTCAGGGCGAGGGGCAGAGATGGCAGGAGGCCCATGGCAGAGGAGCCCTCCTTCTCTGCTTTTCCAAGAAAAGCTTGAATAATTAGGAAAACTTTACACCGAAATGCGGCCATGAGGAGATGCAAAAAGCAAATCACCTTTTCAAATGTAGGAGGCCTTGAAAGAAAAGGCAGGCAGAACAAGCCAGCACGTAAACTGCTGATTTCAAACATGTCACCAAACTGGCTCCACTCTTTAAAAACCTTAATGAACAAACTACTTTCCTTCATTCAATCTTCAATTTTAGCAGTAACCCTTACAACTAGGGTCCCAAAAAATACGTACTCACACTGACTTGGCCAAGCCATGGCTTTGACATGGCCACTAGAGAAAGGAAGGTGGAAGTGGGGGTGAGGAAGGATCCGCCATTCCCTTGCCCTCGGGAAAGACACAGGTCTCTCACCGTGGTGGGTATCGTGGAGGAGCCGTCAGGACCTGCTGGTCACCACGCAGGCAGGAGTTGGGCACCGAGGTGGTAGCTTTCATGCAGTAAACCTCAAACACTTAGCATGCTCACGCAGAAAAAAACTAACTGCACTGTGTGAATTGATGGGGTTTGATGGGAATAGATGTGTGAAAAGGTGTAAAATCAGTTTTCTAAGGTGAACAGGCTTTATTCCAAAGAGAGGGAAAAGGAAAGAGCCAGTCCGGGGACAGCAGGACCTAACTTGCAAATTTTTATTTGCATTCCACAGGTTTCTGCTATTTGAAACCCTGACTTCTTTTAAGAATGATAATCTCGAGGGCAGTAAATATGCTGTCAATTTATGGCAGCTCTGCCAATGTAAAGACAATTTACTGTATGCAACAATATTCATTTCCTTCCAGCTTGTTTCTTAAACTAGATTCCCTTTTTCTCCCTCTTAATTTATCCCATGAGCCAGAGAGAAAGGCAAAATTGCCAGTCCATTTAGACAGAAGTAAATTGAAGGCTGCATCCTTCTGACCTCTGTCAGTGTAGAAGGGGTGTGAACTTACCACCACCATTTTCCCATCAACGAGTCTCCTCTTTATTGTGGTCTCTTTGCCATTCCACTTCTGCACTTGGACCAACGCTCCTTTCTCCAAGGTCACAACACTCTGCAAAGGCCAAGGGAAGAGCTTCAAACTGCAGCCTGAGCTTTGCAGGTTAGAGTTGGAATTCACTTTGCATTCAGCAAGATCCACATTCTTGGCTAATGACATGCTTAGTAACATTCATTTCAGCTCTGTACTATTTCTTCTTTCAGTGCTTTCTTGGAATAGTTTGGAAAACTCATAGTGCACTAAGGGAATAAAAAAAACCTCCTGGTCCTCTTTTAGGAACTCAAGACCACCCAGAGATCATCAGACCCCTTACCTTGACTTTCCGGTCGTCTGCTGTTGTTTCATCAAACTGCTGACCCAGTTTGAAAGAGATGGTTGTATTTTTGAAGGTGCTTTGAGTTTTGATGGTTACTACGTCTCCTTTCATACTGACGATCACATCGGGCTTCGCCAAGCCACCCAGTTTGCGGGTAGCCAAACCCACTCCTAGAAATCAGAAACAAAACTACCATCATTCCAGCAAGCAAGAAACTTGGTATCCTTTAGTAAATTGTCAGTGGATTAGTAAGGAACAGCTCCTTTTTGAATACTCTAGTGCCTGATTCAGAGAAGACACTAATTCTTCGAACGTGGAATTACTGCATTCAGAGACTGAGGCAGCCCCAGGGGATGGAGAGCGCCTTCAGCAAGAAATAAAGATACACACGAGCACACGTTTGTGAGCATTTATCTGAGAAGAAACAGAGAGAGTTACAAATCTGCAGGAATTTGTGTGGAGAACAAATGGGTAGAAAAATTCAGAAGAAAGGTCTATTTCTCATAAAAGCTTGCAAAAATCCTTTTTAAAAAAATTCTTGACAAATATGAGAATCTGCGCTTCTGTTAAGCAGCTGCATGGAAGAAACAGGACGCTGAACTGCCAATTCTTAAATGTTCATGAAAACATACTGGAGGCTGGGCAATTCCCAGGTTGCTACGAACATCCCTTAAGGATCCTTACATCCAAATCTCAGTGAAAAGTACGAGTATGAAACATAAAAAATGTTAAAGTACAAGAGCAAAGGGCTGCAGAGAGCTCCGGGGAAAATTACGGGTGAAAAGCCTTTTGTATTGCCTGATGCTGTTCAGTCCAGTTCATTGTCTGCAAGTTGTGAGGTCTGAGGGAAGTTAGAATGAAGGCCACTGATGATGTACGGCTGTTTTATAAAAGCAGAAAGGGGACAGCTGTAGTTATTGCCTTTGTTATTGCTATGCTATGTTCAGATGAAAAGATATGTATAAAAGGGAATAAAGTTATCTGTAAAGTATAATGCTATTTATGGTAATTATTCTTTACTAAACAATTCAGTTCATCTTCAGAAAAATATCTGCAGCTGAACTTTCATCCCATGTTTACTCTGGTTAATTAATGAGCTGTAATTCTTTTTTTTTATTCAGTTGAATATTTCAAGTACATGGAATCAGTGTCTCAGTGAATCATTTGTATAGAAAAAGCGATGCTGTAGCTGACTGTCTGCGCACTTGCTATATAGGAATGAAGTCAGCATTAAAAAGAAAAACAATGCTTAATTTGTTACATTCCTAGCATTCTCCAGTAACAGATAGATTCATTCATAGGATTTAGACCTCTGAAACCAAAGTGTCATGAGACATCAGCTCCATTATATATTGTAAATTATCACAAGTCATGAGTTTAACAGTGCAGTCAAGCGAAACATAAAAAATGTTGCATCCTCATAGATTCTTCTCATTACAGAAAAAAAAATACGATCAAGTCAGTTCAGTTAGACAGAAGTAAATTTATTATAGTAATTCAGCACCTACCTTTCTGATTTTCATTTTAGATGCTAAAGGAAAGAAAATAAATTATGCTAGAAAAGTAATTAAAGTGCTTTTGTGTCCAGGAAGAAGGCACCATCCATGAGCAAAGCATAAGAAGAAGAAGAGACATTGCCAGAAAGGAAAACTTATTAATAAAAAAGAAAGAACATTTCTCACCCAATTCTTTCATATAGTCATCAAAATTTTCACTAGAGATGAGTTTCCAGGTTCCCACAAATCGGTTACACATGGTTTTGTGAGGCAGTGGTCCTGCAGGGAGAGGCGATTGCCACGGCACCTCGTGGTGGGACTCAGAGAGATTGTGTGCCCGACTCGGATCTCGCCGGCCTCCTTTTAAAGATGCCCAGTCCCTGTAGCCGTCAGGAGGGGCCAGTAGGAGAGGCAGTGCCAGGGCAAGACAATGTGCACCTTGTCCAAGGCAGCCCGGTCAGTACCAAGGCTCCGGGTGACGCCTGCCTTGGCTTCCTCCACTGAATAGATCAGGACACTGAGGGGTGTGAGGGACAGGGATGTGAGGTGGCCACTGCATCTCCAGAGCCGTCAGGGGACACTGTGGTGGGGTCTCAGCAGCACTGAGTCACCAAGCACAAGAGCACTGCATCCGTGTGAAACCCAGCTCTGGTTCTTCTCCTGCTATCACCAAATAGAGCAGAGTAGAATGGAGTTGATAGGATAGGATAGACTATTTTAACTGGAAGGGACCTACAACAACCATCTGGTCCAACTGCCTGACCAGGGCTGACCAAAAGTTAAAGCATGTCATTGTCCAACTGTCTCTTAAACACTGATGGACTTGGGGCAATGACCACCGCTCTAGGAAGCCTGTTCTGGTGTTTGACCACCCTCTAGGTAAAGAAAAGCTTCCTAATATCCAGTCTAAACCTCTTCTGGTGCAGCTTTGAACCTTTCCCATGTGTTCTGTCACTGGATACCAGGGAGAAGGGATCAGCACGTCCCTCTACACTTCCCCTCCTCAGGAAGCTGGAGAGAGCATTACCGCTATTGTCACCTGTGTGTTAGCCAGGTAGATCAAAGCCATGTGGACTTTGGGGAGAAGCTGTCAAGAAGCTGCTCTCCATAGTTGTTAAGGGCAGATTTAAGCCAGCCACAGAAGATGTTCCTTTCAAATGTGTCCTGCTATTGTCAGATATCTTCAAGTTTCCCTGCTCCCATGAAGAGACGCCACAACCTTCTTGGGTCCCCGTCTCCCTTGAGCTGGGGAGTCCAGGACCGGACCCAGCATTCCAGGTGTGGCTTCACCAGTGCTGAGCAGAGGGCAACCCTCTCCTGATGCAGCCCAGGACATCACTCCTCTTCTTTGCCACAAGGAAACATGGCTGGCTCATCTTCATCTTGGTGTCCACCGGGACCCCCAGGGCCTCTTCTGCAAAGCTGAGTTTGAAAATTGAAAAGTTTGAGTTTGAACATTCAAAAGCTTTTTTAAAAAATGTACATTTAGAAATATTGTCATGTGGTAAGTAAAAACCAGGCACGAACTAAAAACCCATAAACCATATGTATATTTGACAGGCAGGAACTCATTGTAGCATTGTAGTTCAAGTCACTTCAAACTGTCTGAAACTCTTTAGTGTAAGGTCACATGAACTGTAATTCTGTCCTTCCCCTTCCTGAACCATCTTCCTGGAGAAAACTATTGCTTGTTGCATTGGAAGATCAGATGGCTTCTTTCTTTCTTGTGTGAACAATAGTTACGTGTTTGGGGTTTTTTTTGTGTGATTACAGTTTCTGGGTTATGATCACTCATAGGGACTTCTCAGGTCTACATTGTCAGTATGGAGGGACACTGGGATTACAGGTTGTGGGACCAAGTATCTTGTGTTGAGGTGATAGCTGGTGCTGGGGCAAGGAGGGTGAGGTTTGGGTCTTGAAAGCTGTCATAGGCAAGAAAGGGAACATGCTTAAACAGGAAAATGATACAGCCTGAGCGGTGAAATTATTGCACTCCTTTGATTATACTGTGGTTGTGGGGAAATAAACAGGTCTTAAGTCACAATTTTTAGTTGAAGGTGAAAAATGTTTTTTTTTCCATCAGTCATAACATCAATGAGGGAAGGTTGAGAATTTCCCATTACTGCTCAGGTCTAACTACTGCGCAGTGCAAGGGGTGACATTCTGGAGTGAACAAAAAGGAAAACGAAGTAAAGAAGAAGTCCTTCTCTGCCACAGGAGGAAGCAGGTGCTGTATCTGTAATATGCAAATAATTATCAGTCTTTGAAGGTGCTGTTCACTCAAAGCTCTTCCAAAGCAGAGATGCTTTACATCCCGTTTTGTGTAAAGAATAGCTAGCTCTTTCATCCAATCTCTGGAAATGAGAAAGCTCCTCCTAAATGAAACTATCTATTATTTCTCAAGGAATTACAGAAAAATATTCTACCGTTGTTCCTCAGGCATTCTTTGTTCTTTCATATAATTGTCTTATCCACATAAAGGCACTTCAACAAGACAAGGCTAGTGCCTTTGGGAAATAAAAGATGATTGGGATGTTGTAAAACCAGACCCAAAGAAATTCAAGAGCAAATTAGTCAGAATAGAACAGCTATAGTGCAGTACCAGTTACCTTAAGAACAAAAGTGACAGAGAATTATTTATACGGACAAAACCCCAGTCTTAAGCAGTCTCAAACAATGTTGACATTGCTACCATCTATCTCTTTGTCACTAAGAAAAATCAGGACTTTCATTTAAAGGACTTACAGTCCAGAAAGAAGAGCTGGGAATTCTGTCTCAGTGGAAATATCATCCGTGGAAATCAATCTTTTCTTCAAGTTTAAAGGGAAAAAAAACTGTCAAAGATTGTGAGTACTTGTGATAAGAGGGGGGTTTGATTCCTTTTTTTTTTGGCCTGTGGTTGTAGTAAAACAGGATTTGAAACCAATACACTTGGCAATTGTAAAGCGGCCCTAGAGGTGAAGATAAAAAATGATAAAAATAGCGAGCTAGCGAGCTAGAAATATGAAGAGACTATTTAAAGAAGTACAGAAAGTACATTTATGTCAATTTTTTAAAGGAAATATGATCTGAGCAAATTCAGTACCAAAAAAAAAAAAAAAGTCTAAATTAAGATCCTAGGAGAGTAATGAAGAAAACAGAAATAAAAGTGGAGAACAGAGGCCAAATGTGAGGACACCACGGATGTTTTAACCCTGACTCTATGGAGAGGAGGGATCCGGCCACGAGACCAGCATTCTGCCTCTTCCCAGATGCAAGGCCCTTTGGACACCACGCTCTTCAGCTTTCCTTATTCTGGAGCTACTGCTGGCTCCTGCCCTTACGTCTGGTCTCCTGTTTCAAAACTTCGTATCCACAGAAGCCCTCATGTCTACACTCAGGACAACTCAAACTGAGGACACAAACCCCAAGAAGTCGAGGGAAAAGAGTCTGGCAATGTGTGGACAGAATGTCAGTTTATTGAAATTTCCAAAAAGTTGAAGTTTTAAGTGGCTTGATACATTCACCAAGCCTGAATTCATTCCCCAGGTACTGAAATAAATGGTGATGCTTTCAGAAGGGATTACCTGCCTCTGAAAAATCAGGCTGTGACAGTCACAACTGTAACTGCAGGCTTTATTAAGTATTAAGAATGTAAGATTTCTGGAAAATAAAGGCTGCTGTATAAATATTCAAATATTGGAAAACTGACCTCTGACATAGAGTATTTCCATACCTGTGGCCAATGGGATATATTTAACTACAGGCTGATCTTCAATGTCTCTATATAACTTACTTACATCAGTGTTGCTCCCTCTTATGATCATCTCTCCCATGTAGGTTTGCTGCCACTGAACTGTAGTTTTATCCTGGCTTTTTATATCATTTTGGTTCTTGTTAAGCAGTAAGTAGGTTTAGTATTGTATAGATGGGGTACCCTGTAACATCCTTCCTTCCCCTATGCAACCGATGCTCTGTAAGCTCTTGACATTTCACAACCAACGAAGGTAAAACCAGGGGAGCTATTTTTTCATGGCTTTTAAAACATTCTCTGTGGAATTTACTTATAGTCTGCTCTTAAATGACTCCTTAGCTCATAGAAGTCTTTCTTTTGCCCTCTCCAGTTCTATTAATAGTGCAGAAACTTGGGAACGGTCTGAGTCATGTGGAGAAAAGTTCAAGTGTATGAGGTCTCTGCTGCTGGCAGGAGGGACTCGGCACCGTCGCCTCTGACAGCTGACCTCAGGAATGTCAAGAATACGTGGAATTTGGTTCACAGATCTTGATTGCAAATCTGGAGATAAGATCATTTCCCCGTTTCGTGGTTACTCCACACATTGCCAGACTCTTTTCCCTCGACTTCTTGGGGTTTGTGTCCTCAGTTTGAGTCGTCCTGAGTGTAGACATGAGGGCTTCTGTGGATACGAAGTTTTGAAACAGGAGACCAGACGTAAGGGCAGGAGCCAGTAGTAGCTCCAGAATAAGGAGAGTTGAAGAGCGTGGTGTCCAAAGGGCCTTGCATCTGGGAACGCTTGTGTTCCCAAGACTGACCCAACCTAACGAGCTGGTGGAAAATGCTTATAGGAAGTAAAGGGGGTTGTACCACTAGCAAACTTTTACAGGCTTTTAGTGCTTAAAAAGTACTGACAATGCTTTTAAAGTCATAATTCTTAATTCAAGGCTTTTTGTCTAATTTAGAACAAAAGGAGATGTTAAGGAAACGGACATTAAGAAAATAACCACAGGTGAGAGCTACAGCAGCTATAATTTCAGACTTGAGGTGGAAGAGGACAAGATGAGAACGATCCCTGGGCTTAAAATTGTTGGCATTTGTGCAAGGTGACTGGCTCCTCATCCTTCCCCAACCCTCTTTCCGCAGTGAGATGGGTCCCAGTTACCGAGCGGTACGTGCTCTCACCCTGCTTGGCAAGAGGTACTTGCTCTCATGGGATGCTTTCCCACACAGCACTCCTTCCCACGTTGCACCCCCCTCAAAGCCCTTGCTGACAAAATCCAGCACAAGCATGGGTTGTAGAAAGCTGAACGTTTTATTGAATAGCCACAACAAATTAGACTAGCTGAGTGTAACTGGTTTGGGATATATCGGTAAGAGGTACAGTTCTCTTTAAAACTGATTTGTGGAGTTCTTCTCATTGGGTTAAGTTGTTTTTCTCCAGCTTTAAGCATTAGTCCTGTGTGAAGATGGTGTCTTCATGCTTTTTCATAAACTCTTTTGCAGGTAACATTATTCATGGCACATTCCTAGAAAGAAAGGCAAATTTAATCAGCTTTTAACTCTCACTAAACGTTTTGTTAGAAAGTAGAGAATTACTTATCCATTAGAAGCCAACATAAGAAAAAAATTGCATTTCTCCTCTCTAAAACCACTTGCCGAAGCAGTGAAATCAGCTTTGAGAGCTTCAGAAACAGAAGTCTGGAACACAAGCACGGGACTGAAAGAACATCAAAGGACCGCTCCACCAACCCCCAGGAGATTTCTAGTCTCCTCTTAAAAATCCTAAAGAAGGCTCCTAGGACTTCAGTGGAAGGTGGTTGGATTCTGGAGCTGGCCATTAGCCTTTTATTCCTTTCACCTTTTGCCGCTGTGGCTTGTCTTCTCCAGACACAGCACCCACCCACCCAGAGCCCTGCACGGCCTTCATACTTGTGGCTGCTGGAATCAGCCTCCGTGTGTTAGGCTCTGTCCTCCTCTGTCTTTCTCTTACGTCAAACCCTGGATTGTTCAATCTCTCTATCCAGAGCTCTTCAGGAGCTTCCCCCACGCGTTTCATTTCATAGCACGTAGGGATCTCAACTGCCTTGTACGACCACAGTTTTAGTCCCCTCCTGGATTCTTCAAAGTGTCTTTCCTAAAACTGGAGAGTGGTGGTGGGAAGCCCCAAGCTGCAGGTTGGCCTCGCTGGCACCGAGTCAAGCCCAATACTCCCTGTCCACACAGCACCAGCCGACAGAGCTCGGACAGAGTTGGGTTTTTTTTTTTTCTATAGCATTGTATTATTGACACAGTTGTTGGTAATCCACAGTATGGTTCCCACAGGAGGCTGGTGAGCCTCTACTGGAAACGAAGAAGAGTATTTTGCCCTGGCACGGAGCAGAGGCTCTTAACATGGGCTTTGCTAATGTTTCATCTATACTGCCCAGGACTTAAATATTCAGATATATAAAAATTTCCCTCATGGAGATGTTGGGTTTTTCTCCTAACTCTTTCTTAACCATGTTTTGCTATGATTGGAGAACAGGCACCTCCATGCCATTCCATAAGTTTAGCAGCGTTGCAGTTTAATATGATCCAGACTCATCCAGAGAAACTTCTCACCAAGCACTTAAAGCCCTTTCAGATGCTTTCACTCTCTGTGTTTGAATCCACTACAGTGCATCTGCCAAACATTAATTTTGCGCAATGAATTCAGCAAATTAAGTAGAAAGAAACGGAACTTACCACCACCAGGTTCCCATCCACCACTTTTCTCTTTATGATAGTCTCTTTTCCGTCCCACTTCTGCACCTGGTTCAGTACGCCGTTGTCTAGGGTTATGACGTTCTGCCAAAGACAAAAAAGCAAAGCATGGTTGCTTCATCAGGGTGCTCTGGGCTGAAGAGAAGACTGACTCCGTGTCCCAGCAGCGCTGAAGGACAAACCATCCCTAGCGTTCCCACCTTTGAAGGCAGCATGTCTACATTGGATGTCAAAGCCACAACTCCATCCTCCCGCTCACCCGTCCCTTTTGAGAGGTCTGTTTGAAAAGTGCTGGTTTGGGACTCACCTTTGTTTTTCTGTCATCTGCTGTGGTCTCGTCAAACTCTTCACCCAGCTTGAAAGACACCTCTGTATTTTTGAAGGTGCTTTCTGTTTTGATGGTTATCACATCGCCATTGATGCTGATAGTTACATTGGGCTTGGCCACACCAGCCATTTTCCTGGTAGCAAATCCCACACCTGTAAAAAAGACAGGGCACTATGACATTTTTATCTTTACTCAGTGTTTTTCTCTCATTTGTTGGGAAAGAAAAATAATTCAGTGCTGATTTCCTTATTACTTTCTGATATTTTTTTATTAATTCTATGTTTCAGAGGCTTCTCTGTAATATCTCACTAGCTCGGTAAGGTTATAGACCAAGCTGGGTGGGATTATGTAAGGAAATTCTCTGTCTGTCACTGCCAGAATAGTAAAAGCAATATTTTGAAGGCCTAGACAAGATTTTAATGCCAGATGTTTGCACATACACTTGTTCAAAATAACTGCGGTGGTTTGTAACTTGCATGCTAACTGTATCTAAAAGTAAATAAGCAGAAATATACGACAGTTTCTAAGCCACAAAAACAAACAAACAATCAAGAAAAAAAAAAGAAAAACAAGCAATCACTTTTTATATTTAATCAGTGGCTAGGCTGAATTAAAGGAAATGATTAAGAAATATCTGGCAATGGTTATGTCCTGAGTGAAATCTGGGGTAAAGATTAAGAGTGCAAGAGTCTCACTGAAAGCTGAGTGCTGCCCGAGTCTCAGGGAGTGTTTCACCCCCTCTCTCCAAATAATCCCCAGCTTTTTTAGCACGTACCCCTCCAATCACTGCAGGTTACCCCCTGCTACCCCCGCGCTAAAAGGATGTGGAAACCTCTGCAAGCCCCATTTTATTTCTACGCAGGAAGTCTACACCTTTAGAGCAGAGTGTTATCCCTCAAACCTTTTGCAAGTATTTGCATGAATCCACGCAGTCTTTGTTAATATTCTCTGGAGGCAGCTGCACATTCATTTACTATAATAGCCATGACAATTAATTGGTCTCCAGTAGCAACGTGAAGAAGTTTAGGTGTGTTGCTTTTCGACACAATGCTTGCTGGATTCTGGCATTACGCTACTTCGTTTGTCCAAGCACAAAAGTTAATACACACAAAATACTGCAGTGACGTGTTTTACTTCCATTTATAACACTATTAAGTATGCACGCAGCAGAGACTTGGCTTACCCAAAACTATTTCTCCCAATCAAGGTTTTTCTATGTTATAAGAATTTGACACCAACTCAAACAGCCCAGTTCTCCAGTTTAAGAGCATCTGATCAAAATGTTAAACAGCATACCCAGAAAAAAAAAACAAAAAACAACAAAGCAATTAAGGAATAAAGTTCAAAATCAGCATCCCTTCCCTGTCCCAGATACAACAACTCCAAACAACAGTTCTCACCCAGCTCTTTCATATAGTCCTCAAAGTTTTCACTAGAAAGGAGCTTCCAGGTGCCCACAAACTGGTCACACATTTTGTCAGGCTAGAGAGAAGTCTTCCACAGAATCAGCAGAAAAAAAAAAGCAGAAATGCAGGACAGGAGGATGGTATGAGTTCCAGGAGATCAGGAGTTATCTTTAAAAAGGAGCCTTGGCCACATGATGCTCTAGGATGACCAATGAAGAGGGAGTCCCAGTGCCCAGTGTTTTCCTTCCTCCCCTACCCCTCCTTTGCCAGTAGGTCATAGTGTAATTATTCATATGCCCTTACTAGCACAAAGATCACTGTCTTGTTTTTATTTAATTATTTTTTTTTCCATTTAAGAACACCCCATCTTAAAGGCAGATAATTAAATCATACTGACCTTCAGAAGAAAAAGGTGGGCTTAACCTGCAGATGGTTATGTTTTCTCCCATACTATTTTCTTTCATTTCAGCCCACCTTATTAACCGGACACGGCTAAATTCCTGGATTGTAAGATCTGAAAGGCTCCTCGGGATAATTTAGTTTGCTTTCTGGAGCCCTGCAGTCAGAGATTTTCTCCAGAGAGAATACTGGTGGCCATAGAAGGGTAAGGCAACAAAATTGCTTCTTTGATTGGGATCTCCTCATTATTGCACGGCCCAAATCAATTGACCTAAAGGTCTGTATTCTGCTTTTGTGTGACGGATATAGGGCTCTGGGAAAAGTAAACAAAACAGATTATTTCTCCCTTTTGCTGCTGTGCTTTCTGAAGACCTGTGTCCCGTTGATTAACGCTACGACTAGTTCTGGCATAAAACTAGGCTCTGGTATCAACCCACCTGAGGTCCTGGAACACTTTGTTTTCTGCTCATGCTCTTCAGGTGATAATCCGTTTGAGTCGAGGTGTGTACATGTCTAACATCATGAGGACCACCTTTACTCATCCCCTAGGCCCCGATCGCAAAAAAACTGTATCCGAAAGCAGGCAAGCAACCTTTTAGACTTTCCTTTTGGCTGTGACATGCCGTTCCAACAGCAAAGAGCAGCCAACGAGTGCAGACTCCAGACCCTGCAGTTGTCTTTAGATGGATTTCTTGGAAATACTCTGCTGGCTGTCAGGCATCAAATATGTCGGTCCACGTATTTTCATACTAGTAGACGTTGTAAGCTACAGTGTTGTAGAAAAAAAATATTTATATAGGATTGCAAGATCATAGGGAAACTTGGAAGGGAAGGGAGGTCAGGAGGTCTCCAGCACAGCCTCCCACGCAAGCAGGGCCACCTCTGAGCTCAGACCAGGCTGCTCAGGGCTGTGCCCTGTTGGGGCTTGGGTACTTCCAAGGAAAGTTGGAGCCAGCACAACCTCCCTGGGCAATCTGCACCCTGCCCAGCTGTCTTTCTGGGGTAAAGGATCTCCTTATCTCCTGTCTGAACCTCTCTTCTTTCATCTTTTGCCCATAGTCTCTTGTCATTCTGCCATTCACTGCTGTGAAAAGCCTGCCTCTGACTCCTTAGTCACCTCCCCATAGGTGTTGGGGGCTGGTCCCAAAGCCATCCCTCAACCAGGATGAACTGCAGTCTCACAGCTTCTCCTCACAGGACAAGTGCTCCAGCCTCCTGGGCATCCTGGGAGCCCTCTGCTGAACTCACTCCAAAACCCGATGCGGAACTCTGGATAAGGCCTAATGAGGGCTGAGGAAAAGGGAATAATCTCATCCATCGACCTACTGGCTCTGCTCTTGTCCATATTGTTCATACAGCCCAGGATGGTTTTGGCCTTTCTGCTGCCAGAGCCCAGCTCATTGCCCACCTGGAGCCTGAGGGCCTTTTCTGCAGAGCTTCTCCAGCCTGTCCACAGCCTGCATCGCTCTGAGGGCTCAATATGTTGGGACACGTATAATTAGTTATCCTCTTGTGCCTTTAAGACTGCAGACCTTTTTATTTATTTATTTATTTATTTATTTTCCTAGAATAGCTAATCTTAGGCTTGGTCTACTCTTTCTTTTTTTTTTTTGAGTTTTTGTTTATGTACTGACTTTGGGCTAATCCCAAAATAAATAAAATAATGCTACCATCATTGAAGTTGCTGATGCCTTTCCCAATTGATTTTCTCAGAGTATCTCATGATCTGGTCCTCTATAAAAGGAAAATCTGAGGGGTCCTCAAGTTTCTGCCATTATCCTGGAATTTTTGAGTTTTAGAATTATTGGCTTGAGCAACACAGCACCGTGTGTTGTCAGTTTGTAGGAACCTGAGAACTCAAATGCAGTAATTACACACCAAGTACTTGAAGGTATCAGGGGAGGGTTGCTGCAGTGACCCGGACAGAAAGGATGTGACCTGGCTGAACTCAGCTCCTGCACTTCCTTTGCTTCCCTTTTGGGAGCTGCTCTGTGGCTTACTACAATTAGCATTCCTTTCTTTGGAGGGGAAATAGGCTTTTTATATTCAAAACTATAGCCTGGGAGAGGGCATCGGTCTTCTGCTGGTGTTAATGTTTGGGCTGTTGGAGGAGTCTTGCAAATCGGTTCGGAGCAGGTAAGTGCACCCTGCCCAGGCAGCCGATTGCTGGCCCTATTTAAAGAGGATCTGAGCTATTTCTGGATGTCTTGTAAACACAGTGACTCAAAAAATGCGAGAAGAAAGCCAGCTTGTGGGTTGACTCGCTTGTTTACATCAAAGCAAGCAGCCATCTGGGAGCAGGCTCATGTCTGTCCCTTGGGAAGTGTCCTCCTGATGGTCCGCCTTCCCTCGGGGGGGACTTCCAGTCACAAGATATCATACAATCATAGAATCATAGAATTGTTTGAGTTGGAAGGGACATGAAAGATCATGGAGTTCCAACCCCCCTGCCCTGGGCAGGGACACCTCCCACCAGACCAGGTTGCTTCAAGCCCCATCCAGCCTGGCCTTGAACCCCTCCAGGGATGGGGCAACCATGGTAAAAGGTTGTCCATCTCTGCTCTCCAGCTTGCTACTTTCATTTCTTTGACACCTGAGTTTAGGATGTGGCAGATGAAGGCTTAAGGCTGGCTTACAGGGACGCTGAAGGAAAAAGTAGAGGAAGAAATGCGAGTTAACAAGAAGATAAGAGTTTTCAGGTTTGAGAAGACGATTTCACAGTGACAAAAGACCATTTCTGGAGCCTTTGAAAGACAACAGGGGAGTCAGAGGTTGGGGGCAACTGGAAAGGAAGAGGTTGTAGGTGAAGAGATTCAGGGATCTGCTAGAAGTGGAGAAGACTCGAGATCGCTTCTGGATGTTGGCAGCAAAGAGAAAAAGGAACTAAGAAAGGCATGAAAAGCTCTGCTCAAACAGTGTGAGGGGCTGGGGCTGGGGAACCTGCCAAGCACAGTCTCACACATTCAGAGAAGAAACAGGAGCCGGGAGTTACCCAGGCAGGGTTCAAGGACTTCTCTTCGTAGTTGCTGGAGATGCTGCTGTCAAGGGCTGAAAGCTGTGTATGTGTTTAAATCTTAACCAAACAACTGCCCCTGCCTTTTGCTGGTACCTTATAGTTTTGGACTGGGTCTTGAGCCTGCTTCTCCATCTCAGCATCCAAGGGCTGGAGCTGGGTAGCCCTGCTCATGCCACTGGTCTCTGCGAAGTGAGGAGGCCACATCTCAAAGCAGTTCTCAGCACCTCGGCAGGTCCCAGCAGGCAGGTCTGGACGTGCCCTGCACTCCCTACCACCGTGCTCCTAAGTGTTGCCTTTTTCTCCATGGCCAGCCAGAAGATGAGCAATGAAACCTTGGAACGAGATTCCTGCAGAGAAACGGAAGGAAAAAATCAATTTTCTGGGTGGAGGAACATGCTGGAAGCCCAGCTGTGCTTTCTGTAGCTTAGGTCCTTCCTGGGTGCTAGAAGCAGCTTGTTTTGTGACCCTTTACCACCATCACGTGACTGTTTTTCCAACTGTTTCACTTACTGTACTATCTGGCAAAGCACACAGCATTTTTAAATTGATTCATATTTATTTAACTCCTGCTGGAAGAAAACAAAGGAGTTGGCCAATTAATTGTTTTAGAACTTGACCAAAGCCGTCATGCTTTTCGAGTGGCTTATTCCAATGGGGAGGTAGTATCTTCCATTAAATCAACTGAAATCATTGAGAACTAACACAGTTCTACTCACATAAGGCTTTTCCTCAGATCTGAAATGGACATCATAACCTGGAAAGGAAAAGTAAGGTTGGGTTGGAAACAATGAAATTATCTCAAAGGAATTTCCCACTGCTGTATAGCTGTATTTATCACACCACCACCCTTTCCCCCCCCCATCTCACGTGAGTCTCCAGGGCTGTTTATAACCACACAGCACAGGAGGGGAGCACTGTTTTCTTGGAGTGACCTTGAAAAGTTTTTAGAACGGGCCAAACCTGTGTAAAATCTGAGAAGATGCCGTGGGTGAACTTAGCCCACCACCTTGCCCGAAGTTTGGTTAGACCTGGGGAGAGGGAGAGTGGGGGGACCTCTTCTCAATCCACTGGGCAAGGCAAGGACACCCGCACAGGGCTCATGCCCAAAGCTACGGGCTCTGCTGTAAGAGGTTACAACTGCTAAAAAATTTAACATTTCCTACTGGAAGACTTCCAGTTGCCCTGTGGAAGGACCTGGGGAAATTCGGGTGTGTTGGAGCTTCATCCCAATGAGGTGCATCCCGTTCCAGCTAATACTGGCCCATTATTCAAGATACCAGTGTGTTCTTTCTGCTTGGCAGTTCTCCATGCCCTTACTGTTTCCCTAATCTTTTTTTTTTTTTTCACTAAATCCTGTTCCAAATGATTACTTAAGAGAGAAAGTGGTACTGGGTAGAGCAGGATTAAAATACTGATCTCCTCAATGAGCTGAGAAAATGAAGGTATCTCACAAATATAAAAACCACTAAGGCTTAGATTTACTTCAGCTGAATAGGATTAAAAAGAATTTGACAACCTACTAATGTTTTACCTAAGGCTTTCTTCCACAGCACACGTACCATAAGGAATTGCAGAAATTCAGGAGGACTCTGGCCCTGAAGCATTAAAATGAATCCTGGACTGGGGAGAGAGTGGGAGTCACCAGCTTTGTGTATAACAAAAAAAACAAACCTGGATATTGCCCAGCGGTGGATAAGGCTTTGTGACGTGATGAAAACTTGTTCTTCAAGAAGACACTCCAAACGGCGGCTTTATCATCCCTAGGGCATAACAGTCCAAACGCCCCTTCCCACCCCTTCTCAGGACATGTGCAACTTGCCCTTGGGAACGTACCTGGAAAAATATGTTCACCTTCCAGTAACTGATGGGAGCCTTACGTGTGCAGGCAGGGCTGGCTGATAAAAGTCTTGCATGTGCCAGCAAGGCTGGCGGATTGCTGCCACGGCTTTTTCTTCCCAGGCAAATCAAGTTTGGGTTTTTATTTTTTTTTCTTTTAAATGCAGCAGGTGCCTGGCTGAGAAAAGCAATTCAAGCTACGTGCGAAATCCCCGTCAGGAACTGATGATGAAAATATCTTGCATCTGGGTGGCTTCACCTCTGGTGAGTGCGACTGTGCTCTGGAAGTCGTGCAACTGATAAGACCGACTGGCTGCGAATTAAAAAAAATAAGGGGGGGGGAAGGTACCTTACCATTTATCTTCCCTGGCAAAGCAGGATTTATCATGCTGTGAGCAACACCAGAGCAAGCACTTCTCGCTTCACAGAAGGAGGTGTACGGTTCTGCTATAACACGGATGCTGATGCTTTCTGCTACTCAGTTCCTTCTTCTCAGTATCAGCTGTTCCACGGTATCATAAAATAAAAAGCATTGAAAACAGTCAAAGCACTATAATAAATCTAACCTTTCTTTAAAATAATCTTTTCTAGGAAAGGTGACTGTTTCCTGATCCCATCAGTTTTGGTGATGTTCCCCGTAGTATCTGCACTGAATATCTCTGCTCTGCTGTCAGTGGTGACAGTTAATGGCTTTACAGCATCGCTCAACATTTAGTGGCTTTCTTTGTCTTCTGGGAGATAGAGGCTTTAATTGGAAATCTAAGTTTCCTTCTTTGATGACTACAAAAAAAACCAACCCTGAAACTGTGTACTCTGAAAGAATGTCTGAGGAGAAGCCCTGAGGAAAATTACTTGGGGGTGTTGGTGGGTGAGAAGCTCAACATGAGCTGGCAACGTGTGCTGGCAGCCCAGAGAGACAACCCCATCCTGGGCTGCATCAAGAGAAGTGTGGCCAGCAGGGCAAGGGAGGGGATTCTGCCCCTCTGCTCTGCTCTGGTGAGACCCCACCTGGGGCTCTGTGTCCAGCTCTGGAGTCCTCAGCACAGGAAGGACATGGACCTGTTGGAGTGGGTCCAGCAGAGGGCCACAAAGATGATAAGAGGGATGGAGCAATAAGGTCTCCCCAGAGTCTTTTCTTCTCCAGGCTGAACTCCCCCAGCTCTCTCAGCCTGTCCTCACAGCAGAGGTGCTTCATCCCCTCTGATCAACTTTGTGGCCTTGATGTCAGTTAGTTTTATGAGTAACTAAAATTGAAGAGTCTAAACTCAGGGGGCTCCTATAAATCTGCATCTCTGCCTTTATCTTACACACCAATATCACTGAGCGTCCATGAGACTCAGCATCACCCACTTCTGATTAGCCAGTTTGTACCCAGGAGCAACAGATTTTAGCAGCATTTTTAGGAGAATCTTTTCATAAAAATAGCAGAAATCCAAAGATCTTACCCAATAATCTTTTCCTCTCCTTTTTTTGGCTCCAAAATATGGGTTATACACAGCAGAACATCGTCAGACAGGAAAGCTGAGACAGCTGGCTTTCACAATGCCCTACAGCTTTTCAACGAGGTCGTTAGTCTTAAAAGGAGGCCTAGGTGTGCCAAGCTAGGGGTAGAAAGTAATTTAGCATGCCTTTCCCATTCCAGACT
Organism: Gallinago jamesoni; assembly: GCA_025769975.1. Classification (NCBI taxonomy): domain Eukaryota; kingdom Metazoa; phylum Chordata; class Aves; order Charadriiformes; family Scolopacidae; genus Gallinago; species Gallinago jamesoni. The sequence goes on from JAOQGH010000012.1 coordinate 124,603,062, forward strand.
ATTCCGGTTATGGAGATCCTACCTTCCTCCCTAAGTGTTTTCTGGTAGAAGTAAGAAATTATTTCACTCTGGGAAAAGAACTGGTCTTTGGATGGATGGATAGATGGATGGATGGATGGATGGATGGATAAGCCTTTCCCTGATCCGGGTAAAAATAATCAGGTAAATCTGAGCTGTGTGGGGCTTCTTCCACTGCCTGCCTGTTGTGAGTGTCCTCAAACCATGCCTAGTTACTCTTCTCACCGTTTGCTGGCTTTTGTTGGTTCTGGTCCTATGGGCTTATCTTCTCTCCCTTCCCTCCCTGCCCCATGCTTTGCTCCTGCCTCTCTCAGCTCCCTCATAAAGACCTGGGCAGGCAGCTGGAAAGAAGACACAACCTGCTCTGGGCAGGTGGGATGATGGTCCCCGGAGCCTGCTGGGGCACGCGTTGGGCACCCTGGCAAGGTGTGTGCTCCTATTTCTGTGTATGCCAGCTCCCACTTTGCAGCTTGGATCCCACTTCTCCCTTCGCCCGCTGAGCATCCTCAAGCCCACCAGCATCCTCAAGCCCACCAGCATCCTCAAGCCCGTCTTGGCCCACCAGCTCTGCAATCCAGAATACCCATAAAATTCCATTTTCCAGAATTTTTCAACTGAGCACGGCCTTGGTCAGAGTATGTTGTTGGCTTCTTTTTGCAGAACCATCTCTTTGGTCTCTGGTTGCCTTAGGAGGCACCTGGGCTGGGCTGCTCGCGTTCGGCCGCAGCGGTGGCTGAGCGTGGAGGGAGAAGGTCCAAAACGCCGAGATCAGAAATCGGCAGGTCTTGTTTTAACAAGCCACTTGGATTCATTACAGGCTTTTTTGCTGAGTGGGCAAGCAGAAACAAAGCAGAACCCACGTCGGCACTGGAGTGGCGTAACTGCTCTCGGCTCTGCCCCCCGTTGCTGTAAATATTTATTCATTATTTTCCTGCTCAGCAGAGGGCACAGGAATAATAAAAGTGGATTCTGTTTCCATCTTCTAAGTGTCATTTACGCTTATCATTTAAGCAAAATTTTCTGCTTCCATATTTGTCTGGTTTTATATTCAGACCTTCCAGTCTCCTGGGGCAGAGCAGCAAAGAAGAACAACCTTCTGAAGTTTTTAATTAGTTGGGTTTTCTTCCAGTTGCTGACATCTCCTGTCATATCTGCATCTGTTTTGTATCTTATCATAGACATACAGGCAACACGGCTGGAAAGGACCTGGAGAGGTCATTGTCCCCGAAGCGATGAGCACTAACATCTCATTTCTGATGGGTATCTGCATAACCTGATCTTGACAACTTGCAAGTAGATATTTCCCAATCTCCCTAAGATTTTTTTCTAATGAGATTTAATCTTTCATGCTGCAGTTTAAATCCATTATTTCTTGTTCTGACACCACTGAATGCTTACTCCTCTACTTTTTGCAGCAGCTCCCTGAGCATTTTAGGTGATACCAAATACCTCCTCAGTTCTCCCATCATCTGTTGGGATGACGACCTTCCTTCTTCAAAGCCCAAGTCTTCCAGGCACCTGGTCCTTCTGTTGCCTTTCTCTGAACTCTCAGTGGCAAGCACTGTACGACAGGCTTCTTTACCTTGCTGCTTCTTCAGTGCTGTCAATGCTTAGCACACTATGCAAACCAGCAAAAAACCAAGCTTCAATATGTCTTTGTGGCTGGTAAAACCAGTTTAAAATACACTTTTATTCTGGGATGTGTAAAACCATCTTATGAGGACAGTCACACTCTTTGGATTTGTTTGGTTTTTTTTTTCATCCTTCTGGCAACAACATTGCTGCATAAGCAGCTCCCAAAGCCTTCCATCTAGAGTTCTGCAACCAGGAGGAAAGGCAAACAATGACCTGCTTACCTGGAGGAGGAGAAGCGGGTTCTTTGGGAGGGAATTGTGCGGGATTTGGAGAGACTGGGTTCCAAACGAGACATTAATGGTCCTCACCAGAGAGATCTGGTCACACCCAGAGAGATTCGGGGGTTGCTAAATAAACTTTTATGAAGTGTGAAGCTGCAGCTGACACATGGTAGGTTTGGATCTAGCCCTCTTACCAAGATAAAGAGGCTACTTATGCACACAGGGTGTGAAGCAACCCTTGCAGTCACAGGGGTATGAATCATAGAAGATTAGGGCTGAACAGGGTTTCCATGGCTCAGCCATTCCACCTCCCACCCAAACTCTGAATAAACTCTCCCTACAGCCTCCCTGACAGATATCTGGCTGGTGGCTGGTTAACAGTCTCCCATGATGAAGCTCTTCACAAGATTTCCCCGGGCAGTTTATTCCTGTGCTTGGCTACACACGCTCATTTTCCTCGTGTATAATTCAGACAGGACTAACGTGTAACTTGTCTTTAGTCAAGAAACCAGTACGACCAGAGAAAAGCAGTATTTCTACTTTGCTCTAGTAGAACTGCAATATAAGAGAAATGTACTTAAATACCTTGAAAGAGCTCACCCAGGGAGACTCCTGTAGATGCCTCCATGGATCTGAGCGTGGTGGCAGGGAAGTTGCCAGGGGGCTATGTCAAGTAGGTGGCTGGAAGTACTGAGGTCTCACATTTTTCTTAAGTTTCTCCCTCTCTGGTCCCCAGGTGTCTTACTCAGCACTATGAAGTGATGCTTTCCCTCCACCCAGGTTTCACATCTCCGAGCCTTCACCTGGAGCCTCTCCTTTGGTGGTAGAGGCAGATGTCACTCCCTTTCTTCAACCTAGATCAGCAGGAGGAACACTCTCTTTATAAACTCACTTTATAAATCACTCAGCTGTGGAGCACTCACGCAAGAAGCACTCACCCAAGTCTCAGGTGACAGAACAAGAGGAAACGGCCTCAAGTTGCCCCAGGGGAGGTTCAGGTTGAAGATTAGGAAAAATTTTGACACTGAAAGGGTTATTAAGCCTTGGAATGGGCTGCCCAGGGAAGTGGTTGAGGCACCATCCCTGGAGGTGTTCAAAAGACGGGTTGACATGGTGCTGGGGGACATGGTTTAGTGATATTTTTTTGGGGTCAAAATTAGGTTGGTGGTTGGACTAGATGATCTTGAAGGTCCCTTCCAATCTAGGCAATTCTATGATTATATTCTATGATTCTAAGATGAAGAAAATTTGGTTTACTGTCCTAGCAAGCCCAGGTTCATAACTTGCACTACGGTGCCTTACCTGCAGATTGCTCGCAGTTTTCCCCCCATTGTAATGCCTTGCTTGATGTGTGAAAAAAAAAAAAAGCTTAATTTTACTAGAAAGCAAGACTCTGATTTTTTAGCCTCGTGCTGAAGCTCGGAACAGCGGGCTTGGGCCTGGCCATGGGGCTTGCATCAAGATTTTATGCAATATTTGTTTCATGTGAAACGTGTCCACAAACTTTGGCTGAACGAGCAGGCATTGCTCCCCGCTCCCCCGGTCCCGAGGGGTGTCTCAGGAAGCCTGGTCGCCTCCCGTGACTCACCAAACGTTTCTCTTTTCCCCACTGTGGAACAAGTTCAGCAGGTGAAGCAGGTGAACCTACCTACCTACCCTGCCCTGGGTTACACACCCTCCGGGAGGCGAGCGATGGGGGTTGGAATCCTTTCCCACAAAGAGAAGAACCCAACCCTGCAGCCCACTTCTTGCTGCGTTGGATGTTTTCCACCCGGCTGAATTTTGGAAGGAAAGCAGCAGATTCCACCCTACTTCGCGTGGACCCAAATTTGGGAGCTCGGAGTGAGCTTGGTGGATCAACGAGGCGGGCAGGGGAGCGGATGGGGGGGATCTGGACAGGCGAGGGCAGGGGTTGAGCTGTGTCCTGCCATCCCAACGGGCACAGAATGGGAACTGCTGCTGCCAGAGAGAAAGCCGTGCCAGAAACCTCCCCTCCCTTCGTAACAAACAAAGATCTTGAGGGTCCCACCCGGAAAAAGCTGGTTTTAAATGTGCCTTTCCCAAGAACGTGCAAGAAAGAGCTACAGATCTGGAAACTTCCCATCTCCCGGTGCCATGAGGTAGCTCCCCAATTAAACTTAGTCCAATTACACCAGTAACGCGTCGAGGGATGTTAACTGCTTTCAAAATTGTTATCCTGCATCTGAGAGACCAGGGCACCAATTAATTAACGTAACCTTCTTGCTACCATTCATCAAATAAGTTTTATCTAATTATAGGAGTTTACTACAAACTTTTCCCCAGGGACTTTCAGCCGGTGGTATTGCTAGGTGTGCTGAGTAAGTTAAGGATGCATCTAATTCAGCCATTCAGGAGTATTTTAGTGCCCAACTCCCACAGAGTCTCTTATCTCTCTGGTTTTCGTTTCAGATGCGGTGAAGTTAATTCTGGAAACCAGCAGAGAGAGTCTGAGATTGAAAGCAGCTCGCGTGAATGTGGCCAAAAGAAAGAGAATCCACAATTAAAAGGTGAAGAAAAAGGGAAAGCAGCAAAACAAAACAATAAGCCTGTAAAAGGTAGGTTTGAGCGAATTCAGGGAGTGCGTCACTAAAATTTCACGAGAAGCCAATGAGAAGGAAGGGTCAGCTGAGGAGAATGGCTGTTACTCAGAAAGGAATAATATGAAGGTCAGATACTTTAGACAGGACACAGGCAACTTGCCTCTGTCATTTCACAGAATCACAGAATCTTCATGGTTGGAAGGGATCTTTGAGATCATTGAGTCCAACCACAAAAAAAACCCAAACCCACAAAAAACTAAACCATTTCATCACTGTCCTCAAATGCAAAAGGAAAAGAAAAAATGGAAAGGAGATCATATTAGTAGTTACAAGAAAAGAAGAATGAGCACAAGCAATTAGGGACAGAATCCAAAAGACCAAGGCATTAAAGAAGATGGGACTTGTAAAAAAATGGCAAAGAACAAGAAATTCAGCTATAAACAGCCTTTGTAAGGGCGGAGCCAGGCAAGAGGAGGCCTCTGCTTCACTTGCTAAACAGCAGGATGTGGAGAAAGCCAAAACATTCAGTTCTTTCTTTTGCTCAGCTTTCCATAAAAATTTCAATGATAAGCAAGTCTATAATAATTAATGCCAGCTGAAAAAGTGTGAGATTTCAGCCCGGAATAGTGGAAGGAGGGGGTAGGGAGACCTGGGAAGTTAAAATCCTTAGATGTGGGGTGTCTCAGCATGGCTGATAAATTGCCCAGTATGATATTTAAAGACAGGCTGCAGCAAAAAGTTCTTCCAGCATCCTCACCTGGCAACACCAGGCCCAGACTATACGGAAAACACAGTTGTGGCCACCAACTTCTTACAAACTTTAAAAAACTAGGATGTACTTTTATGGTCTTTTGTGGTTTTGTTTTTTTTTCACTTCTTGAAGTGGGGTCACTGAAGGGGAAGAGAGAAGGGCAGTGAAGAGCACACTCACTTGGGAGAGGGAGGGAGGCTGTGATTTCTCTCTCTTCTTCCCACTGTTTGTATATTTTGCCTGGAATTGTTTCATTTAAAATGCAGAGCAGCTGTTGGACCAGGAGCTGGAATCAAAGACTCTCTGTTTCACATCCAGGTCTGCAGCCTCCCCAGCAAACTACCCCCTGAAGTCTTGCTTGCTTGCTTTTGAGTCCAATGAACCTCAAATTCTTCTTTGGTAGTCAGGAGACTCCAAGAATGGATGTCTGGGTTTCCTCAAGCAGAGAAGGAACTAAATGTGGACCCCTGTAACCTCTGAGCGTGCTCCACTGCTGTCTCTGGCCATGCAAAAAAAAAAAAGGGTTTCTGCTCCAGTACCACAATAAGAGGAGGAGAACCACCCAGAAACGTCCCACCCCGTACACTCCTAGCCACCAGCCACTGTCAGCTCAAGAGCTTCCTGAGATTTATACTATAATTCCTGTGATTTATGTTTGACAGCTGTGAGTGAATTTCATTTTACTGGCAGCTTCAGTCTCCACCACATCCTTTTTTGAGGTCTGGTTTTAAATTTCTGCTAGGAATTGTATCCGAGACACACTGCCATTCTTCACCTCTGCCTACTGATTAATTTTAAGAACTTTCAGCTGAAGACTGCTGTGTTTTGAGGACTTCCTAGTTCTCCATGTTTATCACATGGGAAATCCAGACAGTCTTTGTCCTGGATTCCCAAGGAGATCAGAGGATCAGTCAGGATCAGCATGACTTCAGCTGAGGTGCATTGAAGATTTGCAACGAGAACTTCAGGAAGAAACAAATATTAGTAACGAGACCCTGCTGAACTGCAGGGATTAACTTCAGCCTAGTGTAAGGTTGGCATTTCCTGAAATGTCAAGTATTAGGGCTTAGAAGTTGGCAGACAGACAAGGGGCAGAAAGAAATACTTCTCACAGAGTCTACTAGTTATTAATTTTCCATGATATTTAAATAAAAGATAGGAGAAATTAACTAAACAGGAGCATGCACTAGTGGAAAACGTATTTTCTCTCCTAATTGATTGGGTTGACTGAAGAGCAGTGTTTTTGAGCGTCAGAAACACACAGATGGCTGTTGATGGGAATCATTAGGTCTGGGTTTGCACTTCCTTTCCGTGGAAGCTGCTATTAAGATCTAAGTGCCTGCAGAAGAAAAGCTTTTAACTCCCCCCTGCTCTGGCAGCTTATCTTTATGAATTCCATTTCACCCCAGCGAGCTGAGCAAGGTGCACAGATGAAGTGGGACATAATTTACTTTTACACAGCTAATACATTTCTAATCACACCTGAATAAATATTGGGACAGGAGTTTCTAATAACGTTAACCATTACTCTCGTTTAAACGTGTTTTGCTGGGGGACTGTTCAGAACTGTAACCACGATTTCAAGTATAATGAAGCAGAAATAAAGGGAGTTTTTATTATTTTTAGCTTTCAGTAGTGAAGTGAAAATAATGGGTTTTAGCTGTTTGCCTGTAAGAGGCCAACGTAAATGACCAGAAAGATGGCGTTTTCTGCCATTATAGAATCATAGAATAGAATCACAGAATGGTTTGGGTTGGAAGGGACCTTAAAGATCATCTAGTTCCAACCCCCCTGCCCTGGGCAGGGACACCTCCCACTAGAGGTTTTTTATAATTAATAATTAAATAAAATAATCCTGATGAACCCATATACCCAAATTAACTTTTTTTTTTTTAAAAAAAAATTCTAGAAAAGCTCTAGAAAATTGAAAATCTCTCCAGAGGGTTTCTATCTGGCTATACAGGAAATCTCTATAGATGCCATCGTGCCTGTCCATTGTAAGAGCTGGGAAAGAATGACCTTTCTAAAACTAGAGAAACTCCCTGTAGGTAGGAATATAAGCTGGCCCCAAACCAGGACCTCCTGTCCCTTTTGCAGCTACCTGCTGCCACTGGCCTTCTCCGGCCAGCCCCTCTCCCACCTGCCCTGACCACACACCCCACGCGCTCCCCAGGTGGACACATCTCCTCTGCAGCCCTTTGTCCTCTGCCAAGCTCCCCAGAAACAGCATTTGGAGCTTTTCTCTTCTTGTCCAAAGGGGACTTTGCAGCTGAGGACAGCTGGAGGCAACACCTCAGAGAAGTCCCAGGAGAAGAGAGTGGTACGGTGCTGACTCACGCTGGAGTAAATGGCTCGTTTTCAGTCACCCCGTGTTCAGAAAGGGCATTGTGGACGATCTGGGACACGTGCTTGGTGGAGTGCTAAGGCTGGGCATGTTCTGGATGGTGTGCTCCAGCAGAGCATCTCCAGGCGTGGAACAGGGAGGGCAGGAAAGGCTTTTCCTGAGGACAGGGTTGAGGCAATCCCAGCCAACCCTCAGGCTGCAAAGCTTTTGCTCCTTATCTCTGGGCTGCTGCTCTCCTGGGCAAGGTCACAAACGCAGAGAAAGTTTTTATGGGATGCAACACGCTGACCTGTGAAACACTGAAATAAGGGATAGGAGTTACCAACCCACGCTTGAACGGGCTCTGAAAAATCTAGCCTCGATGTGCAGTGTAGGGAACAAGGCAGGCACAGCCGGTGGAGTTCCTTTGCACCAGCACTTGGAGGTAAAATACTGGAAAATACTTGGAAAATAAAACATTTACATCCCAACAATCATAAGGGGAGGCTCATTTGTGTCTGTGGCCCCGGTGTGCTGTATCTGCGCACAGACGGACGAGTGCTCGCCCAGAAGATCATCTGGTAGCCTTAAAAAAAAGGCTTCTAAAAGCCACATCCTAATTTACGACAGCAAAAATACAGCAGAAGTAACTACAGCCGTAAATGCAGCATGATCTCACCATTTGTATGGCTTTTAATCTCTTTTAGAGTTCAGATTCAGGTTCTTGTGAGAGATCCCATGATCTCTAATATACTTAGGGAGGGAATGCTAACGCTCCTGGCACCAGTCCTGTTTCTAATTTCTTGTCAAGTCACAGAACCGCAGAGCCCGAGCCCGCAAAAATTCGTGGCGTAATTCTTTTCAATAATTCTCAAATTTGCTTTGAGTGGTATGCAAAAATAATTACAGAGAGGAGCAGGAGGATGGGAGGGAGGAGAAGAAAAGGGAATGTTGTCTGTTAAAACCAGGAACCCTGGGCCTCCTGGTGTTTCCCTGGCTCCGGCTGCCATCTAGTGTTTTGCCCGGCTCGGTGAGGCTTCTTCTGGATCTGCAGGAACCTTCTGCGAGATGGTTGAACTCTGCCTGGGTACGCGGGCAGGACGAACAGCACAGACCCACCTCTCCAAGGGACCACAAAGGAGGAAGACTTCACCCAGCGAGCGGAGGAAGAGCTCTTCTGAAAGCACTTCTCTTGGGCTTAGCATCGCTTCCTCCGGTCTCCAGCGTGGTCTCCACTGAGCTATGGACAGACAGAACAGAACATGAACCCTGATCTGCCATGGGACAGCAAGGGGATGGGCTTCTGTTCTTTCCTACTGCTGGGCTACAGTAGTTGCTGTTGGATTTTGGGCTTCTTTTCCTTACACTTTAAATGGGGTAGAGAAGGCCTGATTCCTAACTACGGCAAAATTGGTGTAGGGAGAATCATCTCGGTGTAAAAATCATCACTGTAACGGTGCAAACCAAGAGTAATTCGGACACAAAGTATATGCTAATCATAGAATCATCTGGGCCAGCAGGGACCTCCAAAGGCCATCTAGTCCGACCCCCCCGCAGTCACAGGGACACCCCCAACTGGCCCAGGTTGCCCAGGGCCTCCTCGAGCCTCCCCTTGAATGTCTCCAGGGAAGGGGCCTCAACCACCTCCCTGGGCAAC
>JAOQGH010000012.1:124612795-124624804 GCA_025769975.1 Gallinago jamesoni
TGGATGCAGCCCAGGATGGGATTGGCCTTCTGGGCTGCAAGTGCCCACTGCCTGCTCATGGCCAGCTTCTCCTCCATAAGCACCCCCGAGTCCCTTTCCTCAGGGCTGCTTTCTAACCCCTCGTCCCCCAGTCTGTGTTGATACCGAGGGTTGTCCCGGCCCAGGTGCAGAACCTTGCACTTGCTCCCATTGAACTTCACGTGGTTATCTTGAACCTACCTCTCCAGCCTGTCCCATCCCTCAGGGGTATCGACAACACCACACAGCTTGGTGTCACCTGCAAATTTGCTGATGGTGCTCTCAATCCCTATGTCATTGATGAAAATGTTGAAATGATGAAAATGCAGTACCGGTCCCACCACAGACCCTCGAGGGACACCACTTGTCTTTGAGAAGCCGTGGATCTTTGTGTGAAGATTGTACGAACTGAAAAGTGACATGACAGACCACATTCAGTGTCACACTTGGTGCAGGACGATCACTAACCCAGAGATGGAATGGACTATGTCGTCCGGAAGGTCTGGCTGCCTGGCTCTGGCGGGGACCCTTGAGGCCATCACATCACTGTCACTGTCATCCCAACGCCTGGAGTCAGTGCAAACAGAGGAAGCCACACCAACTGCTGCAGATCCAAACCCAATGTGCTGCTGGAAGTTGCCTGTCAGCACTTTAGCAAGAGGTTCAGACTTGAGAAGCAATTACTTTGCTCACAGGTAATGACTAGAGCTGAATAAGCAGGTGGCTTTGAGAGGATGGGAAGAAGAAAGAGACCTCCCTTATTCAAATTGCTTCATACTGAGGTGAAAGATTGACCTTTTTTATACCTAATCACAATGTCTAGCTCACACCCTACGGCACGAGACTACGCAGAATTAAAACCTGTTCAATCTGTGGTAACTGATTATTATAAAAAAAGTGCCTAAGATTATTATCTCCGTCACTCCATCTTTCAAAGCAACAAAAACAGGTATTTTACTGAACGTTCAGAGACTATTTCTCATATATCATCTCTCAGAAGCATTTCAATTACAAAGCGATTAAGAGTTCTGTTTTACTACAAAAAACATGTACTACAAAAATTTGCCAAAATTCCAGGCTAGCACAAATCCATAAATAAAATGCCTTTTAACTTAACAATTACATTTTGGTGTCCTTTCACGTGCTGAAAGAAGTGGCCACATACCAGACGAAGAGTTATCTGAGAAGATAACACTTAGGAAAGTAGCAAACAAAGTGAATTTCTGATCCCCCCTGAAAGGGAGAGGCTGAAATTAAAGAGAAAGCAGACAATTGATAAAAGCTGACATTTATAGAGTAAAAAAAAAAAAATAAAAAGGCTGTTCTCCAAAACAAATAGAGTGAGACAGCCAAGATGGGAAATTCATATAAATTTTTCCTGGAAGGGCATTATTAGGAAAGTTAGCAGTGAGAAAGCTACGTGGTTCAATCCCCTGATAGGCCTCCAAAACAAATCACAGGCAGAATAATCTGTAAAGTTTCAGCTCTGAGGTTGGGGATGATTAATGCACCATGATACCATTTCAAAGTAGGTTTTTAAAGTGACTATTCCAATACTGTAGGCATATACATAATCTCACTTATGTAAAGGCACAACAGTTTACGATCTATGCAAATCAGAGGCCAAGAGGAGAAAGTGTTGACTCAGAGAAAGTTTGATGCCCACAGATCCAGCTCGTTGGGATCCAACACAGTACTCCGATGAATGTTGAGAAAGGAAGCACATCTGAAGCCACGGCCACCAAAGCATATTTATTTCAAATGTGTTCTCCCATCTCAAGTATTTTTTAGACATGTCTCCATTTCACAAGTAAATCAGTTTAAAAAAAGTTATGCAGAATTTGTTATACAAAAGCCACAGAAGTCATCATAGAATGGTTTGGGTTGGAAGGGACCTCAAAGATTATCCAGTTCCAACCCACCTGCCACGGGTAGAGACACCTCCCAATAGACCGGGTTACCCAAAGCATCAAGTTGTACAGCAGACACACTTCTCAAGAAATAATAATGATCCCACATCAGTTACAGTGAAATGATCAAAAAGTTTCTATCCTTGTCAATAGGAAATAAAAAATTAAAATTAATGTAAGCCTGGCTTTTTGACAAGACCTTTAAATCTCATTAATGTTAATTATCTGACACTAGATACAACTTCAAACGACATCTGCAAAAATCAACTGATACAAAAGACTGAAATTTACAGTAAGAGCTCTGTTGAAATTTCAAAACAGAGAACACCGTTTTCCAAAATAAAAATATCAGGACAGCAGTACAAGAAGTCAGGTTTTCCAGAGCATTGCCGTGTCTTTACTGGACTACCATTGAGACAACTTTCTTCAGGAAACTTTAGACATGGAAAAGTCAGTCTAAACAATCTAAGTTCATATTATTTTTTTTTAAATGCATTAATTATTTGAAGAGTACACCAATACTTTTAAAAATCTTTAATACAAAAATTCAAAGAACCAGTATAATTTCCAAAGTTTACAACAACGGACACCAAGAATGAAATTACTAATATTTATTAGATTTATAAACCCTCTAGGTTTAGATGTGTATTTCTTTTGTGCCTGGACACTCTGTAACACAATGGAAACCTGATCCTGGTTGGTCAGTGCTTTCATAATTTACAGAAAATGATGTAAAAAATCTGGAGTATGGGCTTATTTTTTTTGTGAGCTGAGTTTCTGAAAACTCTCTTGAATTTTAATAATTCCTTAGACTTTGAAAGACACTCATTCATGGGGCATCCTAAGCAAAAATAATGGGAATTACAACTGCCAAGAACAATGCAAGGTATCAGCTTGCATCAGCTGATTCCAATGGTCAAATGCAAATCATACTTCATCTCAATTTAGATTAAGTCCATTTGCTGATAGAAGTTGTGCTCACAGCTTATTTCTGGGAGATGCACATATTTTCTGGTAGGAAACATACTATTTTTGCAACTGTAATGAATTTGCAAGCATACTGGCCACATAAGAGGCTAAAGAATAGAATATGTTTACCTACCATAAGAAGGGTAGAATAATGACTACAAAAACCATGACAGCTAAGTAATAAGGGCTTTAAATTAGAGCCAAAACAAGTTTGGAAATGTGTGAGCTACCTCTACAAAAACTCTAACCAGGTAAGGAAATGGATACACTGATGACACTGAACAACAAACGGGATAGAGAAAGAGTAGATAAGCAGTAATGCCTTCATCTTTTGGGGTTCAGGATCAGATGTGATACTGTGGTGTTAAGACAGTGAATTTTGTTTTGTCACTTGTGGAACTACAGTTCCACAAATATAGATAATCTTTACTTACCTATACATCAAAAAGTCTCTTGTACGCCTTCCAGTGCAGTATAGAACTTGAAACTATTAGCTGTATATATTTGCTTCTTTTTATAGATCTTTATGTAATCGTGATGTTAAACGAAATATTTAACGGTAAAAGCTTACTTAGAACATTGGTCCAATCCCAAAACACTACTTAACAGTCACACCAGTGCTGAAAGACTACCATCTATTTATCTTTTTATCAGGTTCCAGGTGTAGAACAATGACCACATGGGAGTATGAGACAGTGTATAATTACATTGAAGCTGTAGTTTTGGTATTCAGTTAGTCGCGTCATCCCTTTTCAGAGGAATTATGTGAAGGGCTTTGGCAATTCTCTCTCCTATAGCTCGACTACTTGCTGCAATTATTCTTCGAGACATCAAATCAAACGGTCCACCTAGAAATCAAAGCAAGCAAAGTAACTAGCTTGTATCTGGATAAACTTAAAAGTTGGTATGAAAATAAGCATTGTAAAAATCAAGTGTAAATGATACACAGCTATTTAGGACCAAGTTTTGTCCCTGGATAAAAACGCATTTAACACAACAGCTCTCTCATATGAGCTACATTGAAATTCTCTTCAGTGTATGTTTACTGTCTTCCTTCACTCTTCCAGGTGCTCAGCCAAAGGAGTAAAGGGTGTCTCAAAACCACAGAATTGACTCGCTCCATCTATTACCTGGATGGAAACTCTGTTCAGTAGCAGTAACTTGGAAAGAGGATTGAGAAACCTCTTTGCCTTCTCCCTTCAGCTCTATTTTGCTCCCAGTTAGCTATTTAAAAGAAGAGAGTCCCGCGCCTGCCCGTGTACGTACCTGACACATCTAGCAGTACCCCTCCTGCTTCAGTAACGATGATTCCAGCCCCTGCCATATCCCAGCAGTGAATCCCCATTTCATAATAGGCATCGGCTCCACCTGTTGCCACAAGGCACATGTTCACAGCTGCTGTACCAACGGCTCTAATCCTAAAGGAGACACAGTTGGGTTTATTGTTGAGAACAAAGAAAGGCACAAGGTCTGTGTACACTGCACAGGGAACACAGAAGCGTCATAGGCAAAGTGAACCGAGCCTGAGAAAACATGGTGGAATGTGGCACTGAAACAAACAAAGGTTTGGGAATGAAGTTTTGCTGCAGTAGCTTAAAGAGCTCTCAGAATACAGCAGATCATCAGAAATTACATTTATGAATTCTGTTAAGCAATTTGGTTTTAGAGCGGAAATACAGCTTTAACAATTATTTCACCTAAAACATATTATGGAAGATATCTAGAACATCTGTTACTGTTTCATGGGTACTTTGCTTTTCGAATACAAGAATTCAAGTAGAGTGCACACTGTTCTCAGTGTTGAAAAAACAGTTTTTTCAGTTTTTCTGGTGACGCTCAGAAGCAGCTCTGACTCGCAAAAAACCCTAACAGCAGTAATCACAAAAAAGAAATTACACAGCCCAAATTTGGTCTGGATAACTTCATCAAAATCCTTGTGTTACAAATTCCAGTTTCTTTTGGAAATGTTAATGCACTTCGTGAGTAAGCGTGTCTAGAACAAATAATTTGAGTTACTTCAATTATCAGTAAAATGTATGTAAGATTGTAACTGATAGCAGTTAAGCTGCTGCAAGAAGCAAATTAAATCAACTCCAAACTCAATTTATTGTTAACAAATAAAATACCAAAGTTGAACTGACAACACACCTAAAATCTATTCCCTACTCTACAATTTAGCATATATCCTTTATGACATTAGTTGACTTCTTGAAAGTAGAAAAAAAAATCTACATGTGAAGTGTCAAAACAAGCATCCTGGGAATCTCAGCATAAAACTGAAACCCTTTTTACATCAGAAATATAAGTTGGGGTGAGTAACAGGAAACTGTCTACTGAAACCACCTTTAGACACAAAATGTTTTGTGGAAATGCTGGCTGTGGCTTATCTGAAGGAGAGAAAGTAGGGAATGTAACCAAAATGTGAGCAGTTTATGTATAATTTGACCTACTTGAACAAATTAAAAAAAATGGTGCTGAAACAGGAAAGGGAGATCTATTTTTGTCTTCTGATATACATATAAAACAACAATGATTTTCATTACTACAGGGAAAGGAAACTAAAAAATGTAATATAGCTTCTGTTTATCCAGTTTTACTCCTCGTGTGGTTCTGGAAAAAAAAAAGGCACAAAGTTGTATTTCATTTTTTTAACTAGTAAATGCAATACAATTTAGTCCAACAAAAGCAAACATGCTTTGCTTCTCAATACTGATTGTTAGGGATCTCTTAGACATGTCCCACCTTGAAAAAATTAAACATGCTTAGAGTTTCTCTGCAGAAGCTACTAGACAAAAACATTTAAATTGTGTTTAGACAAAAACATTTAAATTGTATTTCACATTTAAGGTGTCATACGTAATGCAACCAATCCTTCCTGAAAATAATCATATTTACATGTTTACAATATTAACACTATCAGTAAATTCAAAAATTAGGAAGTATCTTACCCGTGAATAGGAATACTGAGAAGTCTTTCCATGTTAGAAAGAATTATTTTTATAGTCTCTGGATCACGATTTGATCCCAATTCTGTTACTAAAAGGGATTTTGTAATGTCTGAAAAAGAAAGAAAACCTCACTTTTCCAACAGTACGACTTATATGATAACAGTAATTAGCAGAGCTTACATCATTGCTTTCTTACAAGATTGAATAAAATTACAGTATTTTAATACAAATATTACATGTATGAAGGTATAAAAATTTGTTCTTACATGGAAAATGGCAGGAAAAAATAAAATAGAGTGAACAAAGCACAATCTGGTTCAATTGTGCATATACATTAATCAGTGTCATTAGTAAGTAAAATTCTATTGCTATAAAAATTAGAACAGTCCTCAGATCTTTCAAAGTCCCACTTTAAGTGTGGTTTTTACTTTACATAGGGTAGTAAGTATACAATAGTGACACCGATTTAAACCACTAGTTCATGCCTGGAAGAAGCTGAACTGTTTGTAACTGTTCTTTAGAGCCCGTAATAAATCCACCAGACAGATTACACACATTCAGAGAATTAAAAACACACACACCCCCCACACGGACACACAGGGAATAAAATCTTCAATTGCTGAGTCCTGATTTTGCAAAGATCACAAGCACATCATACACACTGAAGAGAACATAAAAGCAGTTTCTCAAAACTGAACAACCCATGGCCTAGAAAAGCCCTTCTTTGCAAAACAAAACTATAAGCTAAGAAATAGGAATATATCCAGGTCTAAAACTGGTGATGCTTCATTTGCAAAATAAATGTAATTACTAGAAATAAACTACTCAGTTTAGCTTACCTTCTTGGCCTGATACTTTAAGTTTTTGACCATTGCAAAATGCACCCTTTCCTTTTCTGGCAGTATACATCTTGTCTTCTATACAACTGTACACAATTCCAAACTCTATCTGCAAGAAATAGTAAAGATACCTTGAGGTATTTTTTCCTTTCTTCCTGTTTACTGTGAAAATACAGATCTTAGTTACAGCTAGCAACAAGGAATTAATTTGGTTTTGATTGATTAGATATTAAATAATAAAAAGTATACCTTTTTGTTTACAACAAAGCCAATTGAAACTGCCACAAATGGAAACCTACAAAACAAAACATTTCACTAATTTATAGTGAGATACTATGCTTCTTTCATTACCATGCTTGCTCTTAATAAAAATAATGTTCAGTTAAAAGCAATGTATATATCAAAAAAGAAACTTGGAGTGTATAGGAAATACTAGGTTTCTGGAACTTGCACAATTTACTATGAAAATAGACCCAAGATCACCAATTACCATTTAAAATACAAACTTTTCCACCTACTGAAATTAAGCCTGTTAGAGCTTAGGGACTGCCATCCCTGTTAGAGTTGTTACTAGCTTACTGACTGTCATTTTATAGCTAAAAAATACAAGCAAACATCTACACTACTAACCTTTCTCAGAAGGAACATGCTGGTCTCGTCAAAAGAAGCACCTCACCTCTCCCCCCACCTCCACTTTCTCCACCAGCAAGTGGAGCAAGCTCCAAAGCAACAGGACAGATATCAAAGTGAGAAGAAAGAATGTAGGGGAAAGTGTGAAGGCAGTGGGAGTATATAGGAGATTGTAGGCTGCATCTAAGTTTTTAACAATCAACATATTAACTTTTTTTATTATATTTTTTTTTGTCTTCAAAATTTGGAACTCTAAAACATCTGCTTCAAATACTACCTACAAAAAAATACAGACCTTTAAGTCTGTAAATCCAGCAGAATGGGTTCTTTTCTTACAGCTTTTTGAACATGTTATTTAGCGCGATTCGGCAGCTGTTTAAATCCATGGTGCATACACCGACAGTCATTTCAAAATTTGAATGAAGTATGCTCAGAAAAGCTCATCAGGGCCAATAGGTATCCCATGAGAAAGACAGAAGGAATAGGCAGTCAGTGTGACACTGAAAGCTCCCTCCTTACCCTGGTACAAAATACCACTAGACAATCTCTGGCTTTCACAGTAAGAATTTGAAATTTCTTAAAAATCAGCAGTGGGAGCTGTTATTGCCCCTCTGAAGACGCTGCAACTCAGAATTCTGAGTCCTGTTGCCTTACTGTTAAAATCTGCCTACCTATCTTTGCCACCTGTGCCAAAGGCTGCTGACTCCTGCTATGTAATATGGGCCTCTCATGGAACAACTGCTGTCAGTTACAGTGAGACTACTATAATACAGAAATACTAAAATGATTACAAAAACTTAATGATTGCTAATAACAATTTGTAACTATTTACAAGTTCACAGTATCTCTTTTAAAGCAATTTAAAAGTGAAAACCCCCTTACTTTCATGGAACTGGAGAAAGAAAAAAAGACAATCAGTTGAAGTTGCTAACATTAAAAAAATGAAAGGTGGACCTGTGTACGAAGTTGGTAGTTCCATCAACAGGGTCAATAATCCATGTGGGGTTATCTGTCAAAATGCTGCCTTCTCCAGCTGCAACAGATTCTTCTCCGATGAAGCTAGAGTAGCAAACACGTTTAAAAGACAAAAAGAAATTGTTTAAGAGTTCTAAATTACAATGCTGTCCTTGAAATTAAAATTCTTAAAGTGAGACGTAGGATTTTGTACCATCAGTCAAACGGAAAACAGTTCAGAAATACACAATTAATCTGGAAAGCACCATCCACTTTGGCCAAGCTTGTATCATTATTTATGATGTCAGAGATAAGCACAATATGTGGGGAAAAGAACTTTATGTAACTAACTTTGTTTTTACATTGAAGTTTTCACCATTTTTTCCAGTAACAGCATCATCAAATTTTAGTCAGAATACTCGTAGCTATTTATAACTTTCAGTTTATTTGTACCATAAGCCAGTAATTTTTAGCTTGTGTTTTAACTGAAGAAAGCCCTTGTGGTCATATGCATCTGGTTAGACCACTGCACTAACTGTTAAATTTGTAATCTGATTTCAATCCAAAGATGACAGAAAGTTGTTAGTCTCAACACTGTTCAGTTTTACAAGCATTACAAAAATGGTAACATGGTAAAGGGATGAAATCCAAACCAGAGCTCCTCCTGAAGAAGATGGCTGAGTGCATGCTCACCCATAACACTAAACCCAAAGGATACACAAAGCACAGTGCCACAGCAACCCAAATTTCACAATTTTTGCTGGTCATGAAAGTATTTGAACTGCAAAATTATTGGGATGAGTCTAAGGGGGTGGAATTCTCTTCCATGCCTTTTTCGTGTTTTTGAATTTATCAGATATTACTCAACCTATGAGAAGTACACATCAAACACACGCTTTCCTCCACAAACACGTAAAATGAGAATTGCTTGAACAAATAACGTTCTTTTAATATTGATCAGGAGTTTTATGATTAACTGTGTAAGTGAAGGTGATAGCTCAGAAAGAAACACTGTGTTTCCAAAAAGCAGATCTTCACAAAGGCAATTTGCTAGAAAAAGTAATTCAACACCAGTATGTGTAATACGATACCAATTATCTAATATAAAAAGAAGTTAAAATATTCTAAAAGTATTAGCTGTCACAGAAACTCTTATTTCAAGGTCATTCCATAAGTCTGTATAGAGACTGTATATCAAGAATAAATTTATTTCAGAGGGGTGAAGGAGGAAGGGGGGGGAGGGAAAGGAAGACGAGTAAAAAAGTCAGTATTTTATATGACAGACTTTCAGTTCTGCAGAATCAGAAGATCCTGTCTTCTTTTAAGAATGTTTGCTGTTCTTAAACTGTATAAGATTTGCCAAAGGCATGCTTGGTACCATTGGACCCAGCCATAGTTTCAAGTGGGGGCTATCTTTGTTTCTCCAACACAAATAACCAAGATGTTATTTATGGCTGGCTCCTCTGGAAGTAACTTTCAGCATAAGTCCTGAGCAAAGCTAAATTCACGTCAGCAGATCCTGGGGACACCTTGTTTTGTTACTACAGCCCTGGGCAAAACTTCAACCCACTACTACTCTAAAATACCGAACATACTGAGGGTAAGGGAGAATTGTGTCACTTTCCAGCATGCCAACTATAACAAAATTTTATCAAGCAAAATCACAAACTGTTCATTTTCTTCTTCCAGTTACCTCTCCCCTTCTTCTATAAAAAGTGTATTGATAAGAACCCATACCTGTGAGAAGGATACTTTTCTTTTATCAAAGAAATAATGAAGTTTTCTACTTTTTGATCCGTTTCTGTCACCAGATCTACTGGCGAACTTTTAGTCATAACAGATATTTCTTCTTTGAGTGCTCCACGGATTATCTGTAACAAAAAGGTGGGAAAAAGGGTTTCTCCATTATCAGTATGGAAAATGGTAGTTTTCCCCAAAATCTAAGCATCATTTTTACTGTAGTTTTCTATACTGCATGTACAAAATACAAATACAAGCAATGACAAAACCTGGACCTAACTGCAGGAGCTGGGCCTTACCCAGCTATCTCCAGACTCGCAGTACACACTCTTATATGACCTTAAATCCAAGTATAACAAGATCCACCAGTACATAAAACTAAGCTCTATTTTGTTAGGACAAGTTTTAGATGCATAAATTTAAATAACAGAGCTGAATCAAACACTTAAGACTGAGCTTAAGTCAGCTATTTTTAGCCAGACCCTGCATTTATGATCCTGTAAGAATCAGTCAGCTTAAGTACGAATCCATGCCTCACAGCCCACAGAATAATTTTACTATTACTTAGAAAGATTTTTGCAGGAAGACTTTAATGAGGTCGTTGCAGGGACAACGTTCTGCAGTTTCTGCAGCTCCAGGGGACAGAATTCATACATGTGCTATCTTGTCAGGCTGCAACAGCATTCCAATGCGCCAAGGAGAACTACCAAGAACTGAACATTAAGTAACTGCTCTTACACTGAGGCTCTGCAAAGATGTGCAAACTCTTTTGTGTTCTAAGCCTTCTTAGATCACAAAGGGATGCTTCTTATTTATAGAAGGAAAGCAGTCTTCATAAAGAGAACACGACATGCTACCTTGTGCCAACAACAAGCCACTGCATAAAGCTGACCGAGGAGTTTGCAAGAAAGACCATCAGCAGGTTTCAGGTGGTAAAATAATAAGGTACACAGGTACAGTTTAAGGGAAAAACCTAAATGCTCTTCGTTTGCCACAATTCAGAATTGATTCTCTTTTTTTTTTAATCAAAACTAAGGAACGAAAGATAATCCTTATTCTTTAATCAGACTCTGGTCCAAAGAAAGGTACAAAGTTGTTTTCTTAAATTAACCAGGCTGTAAACATGAAAGACATTCCAATCTTGAACCTGGACATCACAGAATGACTGTGATAATTTATGTTTTAAAAAAAAAACACACTCCTCAGAAGAATATTCAACATCAAAGCTCCTTCAAAAGCTCTATACATACTAGACTCAATAAATAACATTACTATTTGTAAATAGTTTATACTTACGTCTCCGGCTTTCCTTGCTAGAGCAACTGCGTGATCCATACATTCTTGCCAAGGGTCTGCCATCTTTTCTTAGATATACAGCCTATCAAAAGGATAAATTAACACAAATGTTATTATGGCTATTTTTAAAAAAAATTCTAATTTTCTACTCCGCTGGTCTGGACTGCACTGTTCTCTCCTAGCCTTTTCTCTGAAAAAAATAACTTTAAAAGTATTAAAAGCTTAGTCTAAGTCAGCAGATCTTTTCCCCACATTTTGTAACTATAAAAAGGCATAACATAAAAACATTAGCAAGTACAGAGCCTCAGTCGTGAAAGGTACACGCACATACAAGATCCTACATTTAGACACTGACCTCAACGTACATAAAGGCTTTGAAAAACTAACAGTGTGGTTACACACAGGCACATTCTCAAATACGGTATACAGCCTTTCTGCTTAAAAATACTAGAATCTTCATTGTAATTTATTGCAGAAGACTGTTAACATACAGCTTAGTCTATTTTTAAGTACAATTTAAATGACTTTCAATATCTTAAATTAGAAAATTAGAATCTTAAACCCCAAATCTGTCCTTTCTGTATTTTAGTTGCCCATGCTTTGTTTTAGGGGTTTATTCTAAATACAAATATGAAATGGCTTTGACTCTATACGAGACAGTTACAAGACTCCAGTCATTTAAAAATGTATTTAAAGTCTGTATTC
>JAOQGH010000012.1:124653821-124686652 GCA_025769975.1 Gallinago jamesoni
GTGGGAGGTGTCCCTGCCCAGGGCAGGGGGTTGGAACTGGATGATCTTTAAGGTTCCTTCCAACCCAAACCATTCTATGATTCTTCCAGATCCAGCTGGATCCAGATCCAGTTGACATTTTTATTAAATCCAGTCTATCTCCACGTGCTTCTCGCTGTCTTAATTTACTGCTTCATCTGTCTGCATGGCTGCTTCAGGGAGAAGAAGCTGGTGACATTCATACAGCTTAAGGCCTGCAAAACTGGCTTATCTTTTACAAAACTGTTACAAAATAAGACAGTTAATGGTTCTAATTGGAGATGCATGTTACCCTCCTGATTTTAGAGGTGGGGAAACTGAGGCAGAGTAAGGCATAGTGACCTTCCCCAGTCACACAGTGAGCTTCTAGAACAGGGACCGGCCCAGGGCTCCCATGTCCTTCTCCAACTGGGTGCTGTAAAGGTACAGGTGAGGGTGTTGCACCCAGTGACACCTTCCACTGGTGTTTTGGAGGAATGCAAAGCCCAAGGAGGTGCAGCCTGTGGCTGGAGAGAGCCTTGATGTTGAAGCCGGGCTGTAGGGCACATGGGTTGGAGGTCAGTGAATGAGGTGGGTGACTATTTGGGTGAGGTTTCAGCTCGGGGAGTGTGAAAGGGGTGTGATAGCAGAGCTGGGTAAGAGGAGAAGAGGGGAAGTGTGGGGGGGACCTCAAGCAGAGCTGGGAGTTGCTGTGACCACGGCATTCAACTGAGGTCTCCCGAGGAAAGATTAAGTGCAGGGATTTCTTTCTCCCTTTTAATAAATGACAACTTTCATTAAAACGGGGTGAGTCTTCTGCACGTGAAGAACATCTCGGCACCCTTTGGAAAGGTAGTGGGATGCCCAGCCAGCCAGGGGCAGCTCACTTGTGCCTGCTCAAGTGGCAGTGAGAGAACTTGCAGCATTCTGGTACCTGCTTGCTCTCTCTGGAGCAAGCTTTTAGAGGTTAAATGTATTTTCTGTGGTAGCCTTCTTACAGGAGTTATATCAGACCTTGTTAACCTTGGAGTCGTGTGAGATAATGGTGGGACACAAGTCACATCTCTCAGCAGCTCCCTTGCTGCGTTCCCTACCTGCAGGTTGCTACCTGGTCAATGGGTCTGAGATGTTCAGAGTGAAGAGCAAGTCCTCCTGCTGACAGACAGAACGGTCCTGACCGGTGCATTAATTAATGGCTGTTTTTAATCTCTCTTTCTCTGCAGCGTCGACAAGGAAGAGAGTGGAGGATGAAGATGAAATGAAGCAGCTGGCTGCCTGGGCTTCATGAGAGCACAGTCTCTTTGTACCGCTGAGCTTCAGGGCTCCAGTGCTGTTCCAGAACCACACTGATTCCCTGTGGTTGCATCTCACGCGGGCGGGGATTTAGCTTTTGTTTTATGGCTACTCTCGGTAAGAACAGCGTAACTGCCATATTACAAAACGAGTTTAAAAACAACCAAACAACCAAAAAAATGGAATAGATGCCAAAACCTCCAAGCATTAAAGTTGGTTGGTTTTTTTATTTTTTTTTCAGTCTTGGCCAGAGATTTGTTTTGTTATTAGTATCAGGTTTTTTTTTTAGGTTTTTTGGCTTGTTTTAAACTTTGGCCAGAATATCCCTTGCACACCTGTAGCTCAACTGGAGTTGTATTTTGACCCATTTGCTACTCAGTTGAAGAACAGTTTTACAGTGATTGGGGAAAATGAAATGTCCAAGATGTCATAGATCCCTGCCAAACAAAACTGATTTCTGCCTACCCCGTCAAAGATCCAGAGAGATTTGACCTTCTGTGTTCTTCTCCACCATGTCTTTCTAGGTTGAGTCTTTACTTTGTATGACAATCCCCATACTCAAAAGAATGAGTAGCATGTTTTTCTAATTCTACGATTCTTAAGGAACAGACGCGGCTCTGAGTGCTAAGCTCTTACACACAGAGCTACACTGTTCAAATACAACCCCAAAATTGAATAGGCTGCTTTGCACTTACACATTTTTATTAAATAAGACGTAAGGTCTCTGCTGGTAGCCTGCTGTCCATCAGAAGGCAATAGCAAACCACCAGAGTTCCTGGGGATGGGGGAAGCAGAGCCGTGTCGATCTAGGTTTCTCCTTTTCAAATGAATTGAAATTTACTGATGATTGAACCTCTAGGGGAATTCCATAGATCTCTAGCAACAGGAGACTGATGCCTTATTGACCTCAGACTGGGTACTTCAGGAATTTCGGAAGGGTGAAGAAGCAGCTATGGTTGGTTAGGTGTTTGTGTGTATCTGGAGGCCAAGAGTCACGTAGCAGTTCACAGGCTGGGACACGGCTGCTGGGTGAAGCTATACGTAGAAGTACTGTAGCCCAAAATACAGTATGGATCTCCAGAACTGGAGTGCTTCTTGCTGGGCTTATTTGGAAGACAGTAGACGACTGGTTTTCTTCAAAAGTGAAGGTGTTCTAGGGGTTTAATTTGGCTGAGGAGGTAGGTTTCCGATGTAAATTCAGATGACACTGGGACAAATGGCTCCTCCTTTTTTTTTTTTTTTTTTTCTCCATGCCAAGATGGTATTTGTTTAGCCTGTGAGCAGACAGGAGTGAACAGTATCAGCGTGTGATTGTAAATGTACTCTCCATCGACTGGAACTTGTTTCCCAGGAGGGCTGGGGCAGCAGGTGGGGTACTACAGCTGACTTCCTTTCTTGTTTCTGATGTATTTTGCAAACATTCTCGTAACAGCCTTAGACATTTTTGATCTGGATAGCTTTAAAAGGGGGAAAGTCTATTTATAAATAAAGTGAAAAGAATGGCTATATGTATGTGCTGTAAATAAATATTTTGGTGTCATATTTGTCCTATATGATTGTATGACAGTTTTCAATGTTTGGAAAATAAATTTAAGTGCTCTCCTTACACTGTCGTTAGGATTCAGTGCTATTTGGACGATATAAATAAGGATATTTTGAAACATTTTTTGATGTATTAGTCTTCCAACATCAGGAATTCTTCAACGATGATTTGTTTTTTTTAAAAAAAAAAAGAAAAAAAAAGAAAAAAATCAGTATATGCTGTGGTGTTTGGGCTGCATTGCTTTGCATTTAACAGTTGTGTTGCAAAAGGTTCTTTTATTTTATTTTGTCCAAAATACCTATTTTTTCCCCCCGCCTCCTGTCAGCAGCAGGACTGTGCAGACTCCAGGAGGAGCTCTGGCTGCAGCCTCCAGGAGGGAACCCCAGCAGGCTTGGGACGCTGCCACTTCCACCCAGGACCCGAATTCAGGCTCTTACTGCTCGTGCTGGAGGGAGAAGAGGGTTCCTGGAAATGCTGCTAAGAAGCGTGGAGGAACCCTCCCCTCCAAGATCCTCATTTTTCAAAACCTAAAGGTGTGGGCTGGACGAGGGGACAGGGAGGTGGATTGGGTCCTGGCTGTGTGACACAACTCTAGTTTGCACATTAGTTTTGCAAGGTTCTCAACTTTTTTAATTGCCTATTTATGTCAGGAGGAGTGAGTCAGATGTGACTGGTTTGGGAGATGATTAAAAAGCACTGATCTCCACCAGAAGCCAGCTTACCTGGGCTCTTGTACCCAGAAACACCACCTCCGTAGGCACCGCACCGTCTCGCCCTGGGGCTGATTTTCAAGCTTTTCACAGGATTCCACGGAACGAGACAGTTTTCTCCTCTGCCTCTTCCCACACAAGTCATTATTCCCTTGCCCAAACTGAAAGCTGAGAGGAATCACGTGATGGTTTTATTAGGTTACGTTACCCTGCGGGCTATGCTGTAGGTTTTCTAAATTAACACTGTACATCAACGTGGAAAAAAAATAAATTTCTCAGGACAAGACTTTCTCTCATGAACTACATTACTGCACCTATCTCTCTAGTTATTATTTTTTTCAAACACGCAAAGCAGTGACAAGATCGTGAAGGGTCAACGAGCAACCTTCTCCCATGAGGCACTGGCCGGATGAGCCACGCTTGACAAACACACACTAATTGCTGAACAAACTTAGGAGCAGAATTCCATAGTCATCCTCAACGTTTCCATAAACCAGCTGTGGTTTCTTCTAGGTGAAAAGGATTAATCCCCGGGGGGGGGTTCAGAGAGCAGAGGCTTGTTTCTCCACCACGTTAACGCGAGCAGCGCAGCCTTCTCGGTTTGAACGGGTAGAAAAAAACCAAGGAATGTTACAAAATCTGGAAGAAGCTCATAATTTATGAGCAAGGATATTTAGAGCTACTTGAAAGCCAGGCGAGATATCCCAAGACACAGTTCCTACATTCTACAGCCAGGAGTCTCTCCCTATCAGCCAATTATCTAATTTTAACCTGCTGACAAGTCTGTGGGCTCAACAGTAACACTAGGACTGCGCCAAGTGACGACTCACCGTGCAATTAGGGTCAATCACATAATTGCTTTCTTCCTCTTTTTTTCCTGTTTGCAAAGCAGAGGGAAATGCAATAGCCATGTCTCAGGTACAAAGTGGGGACGGGGTCGTTGTTGGGATGGGATAGCAGCGGGATGATCCTCGAGCCACAGGAGTGCTGAGTAGGAGACAGCAAGCATTTATGGTCTCCATGAAGAGCTTTGAAGCAGCGGAAAGGGGGAAAAGGTCTCCGTGAAGTCTCCTTCTCTGGAGACATTCAAACCCCACCTGGACACGTTCCTGTGCAACCTGCTCTGGGTGGCCCTGGCTCCCTTCCTTGAGCTGGTTCCGTGGGACCATTCCATTGGCAGTAACTAATGGCTGTCACGGTGGGAAAGAGGGAGTTTTATAGGGATTCATTCTTGATTTGGTACTAGTCAGAATTTTAACTGATTTAGGAGTATAGAAATCAAAAGCACAGAAGCAGCAGGGGCAGACTTCAAGTGCTTTGGAAGATAAAAAAAAAATCCTGCAGGATTATTAAATTTAAGTTGTAGCATTAAAAAAAAAAAAAAAAAAGCAAAACCCCAGTAAAATGAAGCTGGCTGCAATGCATTTAAATCTAAAATTAAAGGGGAAAAAAGGCCCATTGTAAATCAGTGATCGAACTATGTGAAAAAAAAATTACCTTTGGAACGATCGAAGCACATCAGAAAAGAAGAAAGCCTTGCAATTCTTGTCATTAGTTCTCTGCTACGACTCCAGTTTGAATCCTCTTCTGCTCATCCTGAAGAGCCCAGAATCCCACTGTGAAATTCTCGTGAATGAAATAAAGTTGGCAGGTTCTGTACTAAAATTGCATTAGCGAGCGAAATGAGGATTATAGGCAGAAAATAGTACCAGGAAAAAAAAAAATAAAATCAATATAGGATAGATTTGGAAAGCACCTCCAGCAGGATGCTCCCATGGGTTCCCTTGATTTTTTCACGTCCCCTTAGGGGGGTAACCATTCATTAACCAATAACACAGGCCAAGGGATACAACACGGCTGCTGAACACATCTGTCTTTTTCAGCTCCATTTAATAAAATCAAGATCCACCTGAACAAAAATAGCCACTCAGGTCTAACTCAGTATTTTGGGTCAGCAAAACATCTTATAAACCTCCAAGGCAGAGCGGAACAAAACTTCCCTTCCTTTGCCCGCTCCTGATTAAACTGTAAATTATATCAATGCTTTCTTAGTGACTAGATTTGCAGATTTGCCTGAAGTTTCCTAGCATGTGTGACCCAAGCACCTCATCACGATTTTAAAAACATGTATAGTTGTAAAGCTAACACTGTTTTAACATCCCAAGCTCAACCTTCTCTTCAAATGTGTGACATCTGACATTAGAGGAATTGGCAATAAGGTGTCAAAACTTTTGAGTTCACTCAACATCTCTGAGCATTCATGTGAAATAGGAAAAAAAAAAATTAGTTCCTTTTATTTTAATCTTCATCAGAAGTACAGTAAGGTTCTTCTGTGTCTTACTACAGCATTCTCACTTTCATGCAGACAATTTTTGGTACAAACAGAACTCAGAGCTACAGCTGAGTAACTGTAGGAAATCACGGAGGTAAGAAATGTCTCTCTCTAATTGTATTTTTATCCTTCTACTAGACAAGGCATTTTGTTTGTTTTTTTTCCTACGATGGAGAAGAGCAGACAGGTGTTTTGTCCATAGTTTTATTTCACCAGGAAGGTTTATACACTTCTGCAACAAAGGTCATTGTATCACAGTCTGAAGTACAAAGCTCCCTTTGAAAACTCCAGCACAAAGACACTGCATATTGACAACGTTAAACAACCATGTGGGTGGCATAGGGCAAAAAAAAAAAAAAAAAAAAATTAAAACAAAACAGCATTCTTCCTATTGGAAAAGCAGAATAAAACAAGGCACTTTCAGTAAATAAGTGAGGAACAGAAACAAGCTGTATCAAAGATTCCACAGAGCTGACCCAGAGCACTGTAACAAAATTTTACAGTAACGAACAAGTAAAATACAAAAAGGCACTACATAATCCTCTCCCTGCAACTCCTCTTCCTCAACAAATTAGCCAACTGAACTTGGCACAATGGAGTCTATAATTATAAAGTGCATCTCCTGTCTTAATACGTTTTGAAAAATAGGCTATAGAACATATGGAGCAACATCCCCATGTGTACAATATATTGAAACACAAAAACATCGCGACTAGATTCCATCTAGTTATGAACTGTGCAGGAAAAAATATGGCTTCTTTACAAGTTTTTCAATCATCTCCATAGAATCTGGACTGTTTTTAAACAAACACGAATGCGTTAGCAAGATGGTAAGAGGTAGCGTTCCAAGTAAAAGGCAAACCCAGGGGTTTTATTGTTACATGGGTATATAGCAAAGGTATCCCAGATTTTAAAAGCAGCATTACCAAACAGAAGTAAGTATTACAGCTTGCTAACTTGGGATGAAAATACACAGTGTTTTGGGGGTCTCACTAGTTCCTTCAGCAAAAATGACCTTTTTTTTCTTTATATAAAATGTCCAACTATAATCCCATTTTGTAAGCACTTTGCTCTTGGTACTGGAGGTTTTCCTATTGCATTGCATTAAAATTTCCAGAGAAACATTCTTCAACTTTACAACTTAAAAACACCACCTTCTACACTCTTCTTAAACATAAGACGAGCCCGTTTTTTACTTCAACAAGCACTGATTTGTGGCTATAAGAATATGAAAACACAGCCACCAAACAGGTGAACACATCAAGCGTGTCACGGCAGTGGCAACAGATGACGTGCTGGTCACACACGTTTGGTGATTGGATGTGAAGTTTTTGTCACTCCTCCAAGAAAGTCAGCCAAATTGTGTGTGTACATATCTGAACTTTAGCTGATTTTAGCCCTTATCAGACTTAATATATTAAATATATAAAGGCTAGATAAAAATTGAAATCCAAGCAGCACTGGGTATATTTCTTACGTTAATAATTTGTAAGGATTTATGTAAACATTCAACGTGTGCGTTCTTGCTCTTTGCAGTAAATTCTTTGCAGCTACTACGTGCCCCTACCCATGGGGTATGTCCCAACCATGAAGCCTTCCCAGGTAACAGCAGCTGCTCCTGATCTATTCTTCTTCATCAGCGGTATATGCCACTTCAGCCACTTCAATTTCTGGTACAGAATTTTCAGCCAAAGAGCCACTCCAGCAGGCCTCATGGTTCTCTTTATCTGAGCTGCAACAACAGATCGAGAAGCTTTGTCAAACGGAAACTAATACGATTCTCCACGGTCATTTTATGCCAGCAACCCACAAAACCTTTATAAACTTGTTCAACTTATCCCTTCTTCCAGAGCAATCATCTCTCCTGAAGGCCTTTCTGAAACATGGCATAGCTACAGAGAGGTGCAATAAACTGCTGAACTCCTCAGCTGCTCAGAATTTATCCAAGATCAAACATTTAAAAACATACTTCAAGGAAAACTAAAATATAAGTAAAATAGTAGTATTTACCAGCTGTCCTCACCCAGGGCACCCTGGTCTGCTTCCACTGCAGAAGACTCCACCTCACCACTGCACTCGCTTTCTTCTCCCGATATCTGACGAGTCATTTTTCCTGAGGATAAATCCCTACAACAAATAAGAACAGAGTATCCCCAATTCACACAGCAAACCTTTCATTGCTGGAGAGCCATTTGTTTCATTTTAAACTTTACAGTTTCTGGGAACCTATCCATCTCACTTCTACACGCCCCGTTGCTTTTGTTACTACAAAGATGCAAAGCTTGCACTAGCTAGCTATTTAAACACTTTATTTGCTCCAAAACTAAATTCAAACCTCTGGTAGCATCACAATTTAGTAGCTTTACAAAATTAAAGTCCCAGGGGAGTGATTATGACTTTAGGTAAGAAATTACAAGCAGATGATCTAAGCCACACACATCATGTCTAAATGGCAAAAGGATTATAACCAAAACATAGTCAGAAGGAAGACAGGCAGGATGATAAAAGGATTTCTTCAATCGTTTCCCAAGTTCCTCCTTATAACTTTAGAGTCATATATTAAGTTTCAGAACAAAACATTTTTCCATTAATGATAAAGAGACAGATAATAATTTTTTATTAACAGCCATGTGAGTTGGCAGTCTGACCAGCCTGGCTACAAATGGGAATATGGTCACCTAAAATTACCAAAAAAAACCCCAACTTGTTTGCAAAGTGTTGCTTGGTGTGGAAACCATGCCAGCCTGGCATTGAGAGCTGCCACTTGAATTGGCCAAAAAAAGCTTGTGAACAATTTTGTCTTGAAAGTGATACTACAGTATTTCACTCTCTGAACTATTGTTTCTACAGCGTTATTTTAGTGCATGCATTTTATGTAGCACCTCAGCAGTGTTCTCTAACCTACCCATCAAGATCACTCTTAAGCACTTTCTTCACCTGTAAGTCAAAAGGCTAAACCTCTTTTTAAGTGAAAACACATTCAAGAGCAACCAAAGTCCTTGTCCAAACTGCACATACTCGTAACTCACAACAATTGCTACTTCTCTCTGTGCTTTGTCACAAACTACATTAAATGACTGAGTTTGAAAGTGTCCCAAATACTTTCAAGAGAATACACATAGGGTTTTGAAAAATCAAAAGCAGTACTGTGAATTTTGTCCAAACGATCCTAGAAGAGTAAGTAGCAGGCTAGTTCAATACTGGAAAAACTTCTGTCACCTAGTCTAGTGACTCTGTGATTATTGGCCTGTGTTTGAGGCAAATCCAGCATGGTATGGACAAGTCTGATGCCTTGTCAAATTGACTCTTCCTAGCTCACGTGCATTTTAGGTACCCAGCCTTTATAAAGACAGAAGGTATTTAATTCTCATTGAGTCATCAGATCAAAATTCCACTTCAGTAGGACAGACCCATTTCTTTTGGGTTCAGTTCCCATCAGACAAGTTGAATTTCTTAAACAAGACCAGGGGCTTAGCTGGTAACTTTTACAACTGAAAAAAAATCACAGGAGTTATTTTCTATTAAGAATTCAGATACTACTTGGCTGACTTTCAATAATTTCAAATGTCTGGCAAACTGGCAGGGTGTTTGTGTGTTTTAAAAAAATATCTATCTTCAGGGAAAGCACTAAAAAATACAATCCCTTTTTGCTACTCATGCCTTCTTATTTTTAATCACGCAGAATTTCACAGAACCACAGAATGATGTTTTAGCCAAATGGTAGCTACTAAATTTTTATTGGCTATTTCACTGTTTAAGGCAGCAGTAACTCATAACCTTCTCCTCAAACAGGGAAAGCATCTTTCAAACGTAATTACTTGCCTTCAGAATTAAGTGACAAACTGAATGTGGCGTTCAGATCAGAATTTTCAATAAGCCACAACAATTCCACTTAAATCCTTTATCAAATCCAGTTCACTCAAACCGTATATCCAACTATGTGATTTGTTAGTCAACCCGGATGTGCCTGGCTCAGCAACCCAAGCACTATTAAAAATCACTTCTACAGGGACCATGGGAATTTACTCCTTTGCAAAGGAAACCCCGCGGCCACCGACTCAGCAGGTCTGTCAGGACACTCACGAGTCCAACATTTACTCCCTGGGGCCTGCTACAAAATTTAGCACACAGGCACCGTAAGTTTTATAATCAAATCTCTAACATTTGTTTTTCCCTTCGCTTAACATGAAGGACGTGCAGCATCACTCCAGGCAACTCAGAACGTAGCTGAAGACGTTAATACAGCCACAGAATCGCGTTATCACTATGCCCTGTCAAAGCTTTGAGTACAGGTGGAATTTTGTAACTATTTCAAAAAGCAATTTTTCCACTGCTTTTATGCTCCATTGCAGGGCGTTTCACATATCCAACATTTCAACAGCGGAAGAGAATCTTTGCCTTATCTTCACAGGATTAGGAAACATAATCCCACTTGCTTTAGAGGGAAAAAGACGGGAAAACACTTTCTCAGTATTGAACAGCAGCTTTTTAGCCAGTAGGTGAGAAAGAGCCTGCTGAAAATATTCCTTCGTGTGTGGTTATGTGGAGAAAATTGTTTCCAGGAATACTTTGAAAGCTGGTGCTTGGATATAGAGAAAATGCCTTTGGGGAAAGAAATTGCTAAACCCCATAAAATTTCAACATACCTAATTCTTCTTTCGATGGCATCTATATGAAGCTGCTTTTCACTTAGCAATTTCTTCAGCGATTCAACCTCTCTTTGTTTTTCAAGCAGTTCTTTTTGTAGGCGGTAATTTGTTTCCTCTAGAGTCTCACAGAAAGCCTAGAAGACAAATTCAAGAACATCTCCTGTTTAACTTCAGTGGGCTGCCTTTATTGGTGTTTCTCTTAGAAGTATCAACCTGTAGCAGAATTGTAGCTGCTTTTCGTTTTATTGATTACCAGAAAAAAAATGTATAAGCATAATAAAAAGTTCCATCCTAATAAAACAATGCCGCTTTGCTTTGAACACTGAATTTATTATGCTAAACTGCGATGCAAATACTTTATCACATCATTTGTTTGTCTCACAAACAAAAAGAGACTTTAGAAAGAGGTTTCTCTCCTTTGATGCCCAGTCCCTGATTTTGAACCTAACTGCCTATACGGATCATCAGCTAAACTCCCAAATCCCTTTTCTCTTCATACAAGCTTTGCTTTCAGGTGACTTGGAAGCCAATGTCAAAGTATTTAATTATTCCCAAGATGCTAACAATATCTGCATAAAGTGCACGTTCTTCCCCTACCCAGGATAAAGACAAAGTTGTACAGTCCTGTACCAAATAGCTGTTAGAAATATAACAGTCCTGAGAGTCAGAAGGACAACACAAAGCACTTTGAAAAGGTTTAATAAAATGCTAAGAACACTACTCAACCCCGACAAGTACGCTGTGCTACTCCGCTGAGCATGGCGTGTATATATAGCACACCCTGATGAACCTGACAGGGAGCAATCTCACAATTACTGGAAAGAGCAAGCCTACCAACAGTAACGTGCAATTTGGATTTAATAATTAACACGTTTGCACTAAATAAGAAACCCGCGTATGAGGCTTTCTTGGCTTCACATCGTGTACAACGAACCACTGATTCACAGACTCCATTGGACACAAACATTTTATGTGAGCTCAGTTAAGAACAATGCTGATAAAACACTGTTTTCCCTCAAGCTTTAAAACAGGCTACAAACATCAGGAAGATACCACTCTTTGCTTTAACTGAGCAGCCCATGAGAGCTAGCTGATATTCAAGGATCACCACCTTCAAGCTCAATAATGGTCCAGCTCAACAAATAAAAGTCAAGCCAAGGTTGCAGGAGGCCTGTATGGATGAGCAAGGAACTCTTAACTCAAAAAAGGAAGTGTATTAGCAGGGGAAGCATGGAGCCCAGGAGTATAGGGCTGCTGTCTGAGCAGTACCTGACCTTGCTTGAGCAGGAGTGTTGGACTAGTTGATCTCAAGAGGTCCCTTACAACCTCAACCACTCTGTAATAAGGTGGGGTAACCCTTGAAGGCCAGAATTTTATGACAGCTGTCTCTTAAAAACTTTACATAACTGGTTAATTGCCAAAACTACAACAGCACAGCTATTTTAATAGTTTGCTTAAATTCTTACAGTGGAAAAATAACCCTGAGGCTTCAACACATATTATCATATTACATAGCACTTACCCTGCTCTCTTCTAGACTGTCAAAAGGACCCGGAGGATCATCCAGACAAAGGAATTCTCTCACTGCAAGACTTTACCAAACAAAACACTGAATTACTTGAAGTACAAAAAAAGCAACAACAACACTTAAATATGACCATACAAGGGCAACATTTCTTTAAGGGACACAAACATCTATCCTCGAATTTACTCCCAAAATGTTAACAAACTATTAAGTCTGAGTTATATGTGTTAACCAGGGACAGTATTTAAAATATGACTTTAAAAATTGCAAAAGTACACTGAAGAGTTTTCAAACAGAGAGCAGAACAGAATTTAGAACACGATTTTCCAAATCTTCATAGAATTTGTTGGTACGTGACAACTTACAAGCAAGTTCATCACTTTGGTATTGAAGAGGTTTGAAAAATTCTCCTGGTGAAAAATACATATCAAAAGATTGATGAAAAAGTATGCTGCCTAAATCCATATGCAGATGCCTTCATGAGATATCAGTGCAAGTAAGCATGGGTACTGAAACATGCTTACTTGTCCCCATTTTGCTAAGCTCATAATCCATTGACATACTGTGTAGAGTTATATCTACTGTACATGTTTATATATAGCCAAAAAAGAGTAAGTTATAAAAGAATACGAAGTGACAAAATTAATGTGCCATGCATACACTACATAGCATTTCTAAAGATACGTTTCAAACTAATGCATTCAACTTAAAATTGCTTACAATTGTTTTGCAAAGGCCAGAAGAGGGGAGTGGGGGGGGTCTATTACGGGTTGCTTTGAGCATCTTGCTCATTCTGCCTTCCAAGTTTAGATCACTTTTCACCAAACTCTTCAGCATCTCCAAACATGTCCCTTCACCCACCTTTCTAAGACTTTCCTGCTCTGTTGCATTCACTCTATAAATTATCTCCAATCACAACACTATATTCACAACTAATTAGCAAGTAGTACCTCCTTAGCAATTCTGTGCTTGCACTCTCTACTATAAATCTCTAAGTCATCTCCTCCTGCAACGAATGCAAAAAAGAAAAGAGGTGAATCCAAACTAATTCCCTGTCTCTTCCTTCCACCTAAGGCCTGTGGGAAGGTGAGGGCAAAAGAAACTCATCTTCTGCCTTCTGCTCATTCCCCACATTTCAGGCAGATGCAAAGTACAAACACAAGAAAGGAAACTCTCACCCAGCTACCCATCTAAGCAGTTTCGTCAAGCAAAATGAGGAAATTTCTTCAGCCAACACTAATCATTGATGATACCATCACTTTTAGTTTCAGAAAGGCTCTAAAGAACATTTATCTAAAAATACATTGAACCTTTATTTTGTTGCTGGATTTCTGTAAGCCTGCTTTCCAGTACTTATTGCACATGTGAAGACACAGATGGTTTTTTTCGGTCAGTGGTTGGTGAGAATTCTTGCCTTGGCATCTATTTCACCTCATCATCCTTTACAACAACTGAAAAAAAATTCTTCTATCATGAGAATCTTTCCTTTTCTCACTTAATCTACATGACAAATGTGATAAAACCTTCCTTTTTCAAGCCCTCTCCACAGTTTGACATTAATCAGTGATCTGTGCAAGTCACAGCCTAAACCTGTACTATTAAAACAGCTTCTCCCACATACACAAATAAAGAATAAAAACAGTCTGCTACTTAAAACAAGATTATCACTCCAATTGGCACAAAAAAAGGATAGATAGTAAACAAGTCATTAGTTAAATTATTAGAAAACAATCTCCAACCCAATGAAAAATTATTCAGGTGTATAATGTACATTTTCAAGAAGAGCAGGCTTGGGTTTTTTCCTCTCTAATTTAATCTGCTTGAAGTGACCCTTTTACAACATGATGCTCAAGTCCATTTTTTTCAGGGGTGAATTGTTCCTTTCATAAGGATTCTGAATGAACTCACATATGCCTAATGCAGAAGAATTCACTACATGGAAACACTTCCGCTCACTATTTCTCTTCAATATCTTCATCTTTAATTCACATAGCTCAATTCAAACATTTTAAAATTATTTAATTTCTACATTTTGCTAGTCATTTTCTTATGTTATTAAAAGGCAACATTACAATGGCATAACATGCAGTAACGCCTGTGAGTAAAAAAGGAGATGTCCAGAAAAATAAATGTACAAAAGTATCCAGTTTACATATATCACTACTTACCTCAGGTCAACCCCCTTTTTTGTTTGTTGTTGTTTCCCCTACAGCTGCTGGCAGAAAACTGTCTTTTTCTATTGTTTTCAAAACTTTGTGAAACTGAAAGCTGTAGATTCATTATTTTATACGAGGAGGTCAAGAAACTTAAAGCCATAGGTCACCAAAAACGTTGTTTCTATATGTAAAATATGCACCTGATGGCATAAACATTGATTTGCAGCCTCTTGAGAGTCTGCTTTGCCTTTGCTCTCCCCTCCATGTCTTGTAGTTCTGCCTTTAATTTAACAAATAGGATAAAATTCTGCCTTACAAATATGATGGGAATCTTCTACACCAATTCAGCAGAGCTGCAAGGGGCAGCAGAGGCAAAGGAGAGCTGTGTCATCTCTACAAAGCCCGCTGAGGCTTCCGTTCAGCAGGTTAAACTTCTTTCTCCCACTTTGTGGGTTGTAGGAAACTTTCTGGAGCACATCAGACTCTGGGGGTGGATTTCAATTTGGTCTTTCACCGAATCTTTAATATAAGGCAAAAAAAATATGACAAGAAATCCATAAAAAGCAGACTCTAAATTTAGTCACCTGCAGACCATCCTACGTATTATCTTTAAGCTCCATTGTGAACCTAATTTTATTAAAAAAAAATTAGTCTACCAGCTGAGGTCACTTATCCCTGCTGGGCACATTTTCCTGCAATCCATTCAGTCCACTATTCTGTCTGCAGCAGTGTGACGTAAGTGACATACAGAGAATAATTCCTTTCTTTTTTTGGGGCACACCTATTATTGCATAATTTAATAATCAGGAAGTTTTTCAACTTCTCAGCCACATATTTCACCCATATAATCACGTTTAATAGCCACTGACAGGGAAACTCACAGGTTGATCCCAATTTCTTTTTGAAACCATTCCAGCTTTCTGTCTCTGACATCTCACAACAAAGCCTCACAACTCAAGAGTGACACAGTGAGAGATGACTATGAGTCACCCAAATATTAACATTCTTTACTCACCTTCCCATCCCCTTGATGATTTCATACGCCCTGTTTAGCCAGCCCTTTCCCAAGGTGACAGACTAAAGGGAACCAGACTCTTCTTACAGAGAAGTGTGTCTGTAGCTTTGTCTGGTTTTGCTCACCTCCTCTGTAATTTTAGCAGACCCTCTTTCGAAATCGAACGCTGTGTTTTAGCACCGGACTACATGGAAGTGGAATTCAGATTCCCACAGCAATCACTTTTTTTCTTTTCAAGTTCCTCTTCAACAGCTTTTATGCAAGTTTTTCACCATTGCTGAATACTGACTGAACCGATTCAGAAAAAACTATATCAATACCAACCGTTATTTTCCAGGTTGTAAAAAAACAGAGTTTATGATTCTGTATGTACTTGTATGTAATTTTGCACTTCATGACATGAAATTTAAGGTTTTTCACTCAGTGCCTCAGGATCCTTCTACAATACTTCACAATCACATTAGTCATTCCCTTTCACAGATATTCTTAACATCTGTCTCTGTAACTGTGGTCCAGCATTCCACATGCAATACCCCCAAACTTCCATCAAACCTTTTCCCCTTGCCTTTCAACCATTTTATATGAGCTCCCTCATAACTCCTTGCTAGATAGATTTCCCTCTGCAAAAGACACTGTTGCTTTTCCAAGGATTATTTTTATTTACCTGCTTACCACTGTGGGTTTTTTCATTACAAGCAGTACCCAACTTGCTTGCCTATATTAAAAATGATTTTTCATTTTATTTGCCAGAGTTATGTTCTACTCATCTTCCAGCTTCGGAAGAATCTTCCACTTTTTATGAAAAAAAGATGATGTACAAAGAGACTTCTGCACTTTGTTGCTTAAACACAGTATGCTTTTTAGACTCTTAAGCCTGTTTTGATTTTAATTTACATTTACTCATGTAAAACAATCTATAAAGGTACTTCTATTACTATCACATAATGTAATTTAAAACCTTTAGTTTAATACACATTTTAAGAACTAATCACTTAACAGCACAGGTACTTTCCATTACAGGATCCTAATATTTAATCTCAATATAAATTAACAATATATCAATTCTGCATTCAGCACACAGAAGTAATGTTTTAGGAGTACACATGGGATTTGTCTATTATTTTAAGTATTAAAGTTTAATACTCAAAATACTGCAATTCCCTGGTTTTGCTTACGTTAAAATAGAACTAATGTAATAGGAAACCAAATAATTCACATAATGACCAAATACACAACACAAACATTAATGAAGTTCCTTATGAAGTTGCTCAAAGAAACTGCTAGTGTCTAGAAACCCATATGAGGAGTCTGAACACCAAAAAAATCCCAACCCACAAGCAAAGTTTAATCACGTACCAGTTAGCAATATCTTTGTGAGCTACTAGGTTCTGCAGAAATGCTTGTAGTCCCAACTGCCGATCTTCCAAGAAGTCAGGATTATAATTATCTTTGAACCAGCGCTTTGGTGGAAGAGCCAACCGAAAGCCTGGAAACATATCCTTTAGCTGAAACAGAAATCAAAGCCAAATGAAGAAAACCAAGAAAAAAGCCTTAATGAAATACTGGATTTCATACACAGGCACTGACTCTACTCAGAATTACAGGATCTTTCTGTCTTCTGTTGAGTTCCAGCACAAGGTAAGTCTCAATCATAAGTACAAATTATGGTATAAATTGTGGACCCAGTTCTATTACTTGCTGTGTCACCTCACACAATAAAATGACCTCTTAAATTTACTATACAAAAATAGGAATGAAAGTCTTTGCTTTGTTATTTAGTGTCTCTCAGTCTGCTGCTTAATGCCTTTGAGTCTGTAAATATAAGAAAATTGAATGTAAGTAAAAATAACGAGCAAGCATTTCAGTGGTGTTTTAAAGTTCTCAGGGACAAGAAGTGTTATAAAATAAAATATGTAAGAGCCCATTACAGACCTACAACTCTGCAACTTGTCTTTTTTGGGGGGGGGCTGGCAGAATGAATTACACCACAGGCCTGAGTCACTTCTGCTAAAGAGCAGTTCCTTGTACACTGAATATTAAAATTTCAATTTGCATGGATACAGCTCAAACCCTACTACTAACATGCAAACTGTATTTTTGAGTTACTTAAACAGTACCAAGGTATACTCAACACCAGAAATACCTAGAATTTGTCTTTGAATTCAGAAATAGACAAGTGAATGGAATCATAAAATTATATCATGAAGGACCTGTCCAGGGATGCCAATTAAATATTTTTCAAATATGCATGAAAACTAAAAAAACTGCTTTCATCAAAAAAAATCATGTTTAGATGCCTTTTCTTAGAAGGGATGCTTGACACAAAAGTCTCGAAGAGGATTTACAACCAACAGGAAAAAGCAACCAGGTTTTAGAATATCTAACGTTACTCTAACTGCCAGAAGAATTCTTTAATCTTTTTCTGAAGACAGCATCCCGCCAGCTACTGTCAGGGATGTACTGCATAAACCTAAGATATTCAGATGAACGTTCCAGTGACAGGGATTCTAGGATCTGCCTTGAAAACAGTTTAGCCCTCAATGTTTACATCGCTGCAAGATAAGTCTTCAGGGAGTGTCTTGATCATTGCACAGCAAAATTTAAGCCTTCTGCTCTTTATGGACTCTTGGAAAAGGCCAATGGATAGCTCTTTCAGCAGGCTCAATTTTTAAAAAGTTTAAACAGATCTGTATTTCAGGTAGAATCGCCCTACACAATTAAAGGTGGATCACTCTTGCTCATCTAAGAACCATTCCACAGCACAAGAAGGGAGCTTTAACATCACAAGCATCGTATATTTAAATAGCCCATGATAACTACTAGTTTCTTGTTTTATATAATGGTTTATTGTCAAAGCCTTGCTCTTTATTTATGCATTCTATAATTTAAGTATATGTTTTCCTCTTATTGAATTTCATCTTGATGTTAGCTGCTTCTTGACATTTTTAGTTTATCTTTGGTCATCCAAAGTTCCTTCATCTCTTACCAAGGTATCATTAATAGCATGTATGTAAATATCCTCTATGCTCCATAACCCCTCTTAATAAAATACTGAACGGAAACGAACTCAGAAAAGATAACAAAATGAG
Organism: Gallinago jamesoni; assembly: GCA_025769975.1. Classification (NCBI taxonomy): domain Eukaryota; kingdom Metazoa; phylum Chordata; class Aves; order Charadriiformes; family Scolopacidae; genus Gallinago; species Gallinago jamesoni. Next base: position 124,672,131 of record JAOQGH010000012.1, read on the forward strand.
TTGCTGTGTTAGTTGTAGAGGGGACCACAGACAACCATTGCTGGGAAAGCTTTTCAACCACAGATTTCTGCTCAGTGGTAATTTCACTTGACTGGTTATGCAGATCACGTAATTTATTTCGAAGGAGAGAGCACGCCTACCTACAGATTACTCCTTCGTGGATGAAGAGAGTATGAGAGAGTTAGCTGCTGTCAGCAGACTAATTTTCAACAGCACAGTCCTGGGGCAGTTTTTCTTGAACATTGCTCAAACACAGCAGGAAAAACTGTGGGTCAGGCAAGTTATGCTGGCTGTGATCACTCTCTTGAATCCAGCATCTGTTCTAGATGTCTCTCCACTACATCATCACCTGGCAGATGATACAGGTCACACGAGGCACAGTCTCAGAGAGAAATGGTTAATTTCCTAAGACTGGCCATTTCATTATTTGTTCAGCATCTTTACCAGCATAGTAATAAACTCTACAAAGTTCTTTTCCCATCGTTTTTGGGACAGAAGAGTATTCTTCTGTCCACTAGGAGTTCTTCAACAAAACACACACATCTAGCCAAATGTCTGTATTTCAGCCTTTGCTCCTAACCCCTCAAATTCTGTCATGTTCCAAAATCCACTTAGATTAAGTTTTTTTTCTTAACATTACAGCAAAAGACAGTACTTCAGTTCTTGCTGTATCATTCGCTATTGGCTTGTTTGCTCTCAAGTAATGCAGCTGTTATTCTACTGCCTCCTTTCTTTATTTCTGTCTCTAGTGATTTATAGAACTTTTCCTATTGCTCTTAGCATCCTGTGACAGTCCATCCTTTAGAAGTCTGTACTACTCTCCTTATTCCTTATGCTGGTATCTTTTTTTTTTTGGGTGTGTGATTACTTTTGACTTTGAGATCACTATGTGGCTTCCTGTGCCCAATACTGTCAGTCCCTCATCTTTCCGTTACATTGGATTACTTGCCATCATCTTCTATTTGTTTTCTTTCAGTAGGTATGGAGTTTCCAGAAACGTTTCACTGCCTGGAAAGTAGATAGCTTTGACATTCAGAGAACTCATTCCTCACACTTGAATTATGTTCAGGTCTTACCCTGCCACTGCACTTACTGATTTCATTCACAGAAGGAGAGTTCATGGTTTTGAGCGTTTTTACTCCTCTTTATTTCTATTTTACTGTAATTCCTTACTAATATTCCTTACTGTAAATATTTCAGAAACTACTAGAAGTCCAAAATACTTTCTAGAATCCTACTGCTATCTATATTGCCATATTTTTTTTCATTGAGAGTTCATGGCAAATAAAGAATGCTGTTGTTAAGTTCACTAGCTACTTCTATTAGTTAGCTGAACTGCATTCACTCATCCACTTCTGATTTCATCTTCACAAACCCCCACTGTGACATTGTCCCTTTTCTCAAATGTTCTCTATTTTTAGCCAAAATCTGTCTCTCTGTTCAGTTTGGGCTTGTGAATAAGTATATGCCCGATACATAAAAAATATACTGCTTTTTTGTCTTTACCTGGTCTTCCTGAAAAGCCATTCCTCCTCCTAATACTTCAAGCTGATTCACATAGTGATCAATTGTTCAATTCAGTTGGCATTTAATGCCAAGTTTCTAATACCATCTCAGAGAATGAATAATTTGCCACCAACCTCACGAAGGATGGTGATGAAAAGGATTTATAAGACAGGATATTTCTCTTGTTTACTTTGGATTTCTATGAGATAGGGTACAGAAAACCCTGGAACTATATATGCATGCAACTTCATGTCTGTATTTGTTGTAAGAAAATAAGGAATTGCAAGTGTTGCACCATCCCTTCCGAACCACTGATGCCTGTGTATAAACATTTACTCTTCAGTTTGTAAGAGATCGTGCTTGTTATAACACAGAAATGCCAGCTCCAGGAACTGAAATGTACTGTAATTCTGAAGCTTCTAGAAAATTACAGAATAGTAACAAAGTAAAAGTTTAGACGTATACTGAGAGATGAAAAGGGTTCAGTCAGCGGCACAAGAGAAAAATAGAGTTCCTCCTTTTAAGCAGAAATCCTAATACCTGTAAATCATTTTAAAAGCCAAACATTTCTGTCAAAGATCTGACTGCAAAGACTAAGGACTTCAGTTGTAAGATCTAAGTATCTATTCTGTGGCATTTATGTTTTGAAACCACTGATCACCCCACTAAAAGTCGATGCAGGTAAGCCTGTTCTTGGCCTTTATCTGGCACAGCTGACCAACACATGAATTGTTACATGACTCGACTTCTGAGATTTGAGTTGAAATCCCCAGAACATCATCTCAAAAGAAGCTAGGCTTTTGCCAATACCAAGGCATTCCTCAATTTAGGATAGATTGAATTGAAACACAGAAATGTCTTCAGAAAGGAATCCCTCATCTAATTCATATTCAACAATCTGTGGTAGTTTTAGACTGCACTGATGTTTTAAAGGTACCCGAAAAGACACCTAAACGGGTCAAACCAGGAACCCAGAGAAATATATACGTTTGAGCTCATATTAAACACTTCACCAGAATTAAGTTCTTAGTTGTTTAGGCACATTGATCCACAGAGAAGAAAAGGTATCAAAAAAAATATCCCTTGTTATGGGTAAAAAATAGGGAGTGTTAAAAAGCTGCAAGCTTCGAGCATGAAGGAACACAGTAGAAGAAAACATGTTTAGCTTGCAGTGAAAGATTATTCCTAGGAGTAGAGAGTAGGACAGTGTAATTCTGCTTTTCTACTTTAATGCTTCTATAGAAATAATGGTAAATGGGATAGCCAAACGGTATTTACCCATTAAAACACCTTGTGTTCTTCGGAGAAATATTATTTGTTTTCAAGTGTTCTAAAAATAGTAAGTTGCTGAACCAGAATGCCTATTTACCAGGCGTCTGTCTTCAGGTTCAAACATAGTATTTCACAATTAACTTCAAAGACACTGAAAATAACTGAAGGCTGACCAACATATCAAGAATTTATGTTCACAGAACTTCAGTTTTATCATGAAAAAACCAGAGTCTTTTACACTGAAAAATTATTGGACCAATCCTGCAAAAAGCTTGGGCCCCTAGCTCTATTTGCATGCAGGGGATACAGCTATTAAAGAGTTAATTTCCTTTATCACATAGATTAGGAATAAATATAAAATATGAAGCACATTAACAACTTCAGATGAAGAAATACATAAATAACTACAGCTAGTGTAAAGAAGGTATCTTTGAAAAAGTGAGGAAATTTTTTTATTCATTAATATGTTTTCATTAATATAGTGTGTTTTAAATGCAGTAAAAAAAAAAAAGCAAGCAAATAAAAAAGCGACATAAATGTGAGACACAAAGAAAATGAAACATGAAAGAGCTATTTACCAGTGTAGAATTCTCACCTTGTCATTAAGCCTGGAGAAGTCAGTGTACCGTCTGAAAACCACCCAGCTTTCCTCTGGACTTCTTTTTACCAGTATTTTGTATACCTATGTGGAAAAACAGGAATATCAGAAAAATGTCCAGAACTTCAGGCTGCATTGGTTGGAAGGCTGATATTATCCCTTATTTCTTAATGAAACAAGACTCGTGGATAAGAAAAGAATCCTTAATTAGAGGATTCTTTCCCATAAGAAAGGAATTCCTAATCTATAATTCCAAAATCTATTTTCTGACCGTAAGAAAGGGTGTGTGAAACTGCATCCAGATTTCTTCCTCAGCAAAAAGCAATTCTCAGTTACCAAAGAGGGAAGTGCAGTATGTTTTAGTGATCTGCTTTACCCTTTGCTGAATTACGGTTTTATTCATCAGTCCTTGAGGCTAATTCGTTTTTAAGATGACCATAATAACCACTTACTGAGTGTTATATTGTTTTAAAATGTCTCATCTGACTTGGTTCACAAAGAAAAGTGATGCAGGATAGAAATAACATCCTGCTTAGGTTTCATTTGTCTTGAACATTAGGTTTTGTCTTTCCAGACAGAATAAAACCACTTCCCTAGATAACTACATCAGAATGATTATATTAGCCCTGTAGAACTGAAGTAATGGATCCTTTGAATCAAAATTTAGCAAGCCAACAGGACAGCAGTACCATTCTCCTGTTTAAAAAGAAATGGATAAATAAATAAAACAATAACAACAATAGTAATAATTAAAGAAAAAAAAATCAATTACCTTTCAGGGGGACTAATACTCTAACGCCTGAACACAATGAATCCAACAAAATTTTAACTAGAAAATATTATGTAGTGTCTAGGAAAGAAGGGTTCTTATGTCACCAACCTTACTTTTTCCAATATAAGGAAAAAAAGGCTGTGCAATTGTACTGGGTTAGCTTTCACAGTCTAGGTGTTCTCTAGTTAAATAAAGTACAAGGAAGAAAAAGATACTTTTGGAATCGCAGTGACAGACAAACCCTTGTAGGCATTTAAGCAAGTTCTAGTTAAAACATTTTCTACTCTGTTACACAGTAAAATCTTTTCCAGTATTCCACAGCAGGTTGTTTCAGTGATAAATGTATTTCTTGTTGCAGTCCCAGCACGTGATAACTGCAGTGACAGCCAACTTCTGTATGGTTTGTATTCTACAACATAGTAAGTTGCGGACAGTTACAAGCCACAGATAACTATGGTGCAAATTAAAAGCAATTCTTCACCAAGTATGGCTTTTATTTACTTCTTTAACACAGAATTTCACTTTCAAGCAGCAGCATCTGTGGAAGCCACGTACTGTAACAGAGGCAGTATTTCAGTCATTAACAAAAAGCTATTGGCTTTTGAAATTCATGCTGCCAGACGTGCCTGTGAAGCCAGCATTAAAATGTAATTCTTCTGTCCTACATTTTCTGCATAAATGGTCTCCAAGTGTCTTAGCTTTCTTGTCATACCAAAAGTATGAACAGTTTGATTTTTACAAAAAAATTTATAAAGCAGAACTGCTATATAAAATTGTGAAGACTCTTTGCTAGAACACAGTAACACATAGAACAAGAAGCTTTGGAATATGCTTGCTGATTTATTTACTGCTCAGTATTTTATCATTTTCTTTTATTCTACTAAAAGTTCTGCAAAGATATTCCTTACAAATGCACATATGAAAAAGACAAGCTAGTCTGACACTCACTTTGAATGGTTTCCAAGTAAATATTAGAAAACCTTAAGAAAAAGTCTTTACAAATCATGGTTCTAAGGAGCACAATCAGCTTATGATTACCAGCCAAGTAAAAAAAATGAAAAAAAAAAAAAGGTCAACCTGAAACAAACATTTTTGGTTTTCTTGCAAAAGTTGAAAAATATTTTGGGTTTGGTTCTTTTTCTTTTTAAGATTTGTAATTAGTAAACAAGAAAAACTAGATCATTACAAAGCCAACTGTTCCTTTACACAATGTTTTGGGAAAAAACTGCAAATGAATTCAACAAATTCAAGTAATTCCAGCCAATCCTGAATCGCCTTATTCCACAAATACAAAATATTCAATGAAAATATGCCAATATTTAATAACAATCTCTAGCTGATTCAGCATCTCATTATCATTTCTAGTTGGCTTGAATTAAAAAAAAAAGCACTAACTGAACATTCCGGGACTGCCAACTCATTTGAGACCAACCGCTTACAAACAGAGATGTTTTTCAGTCTAGGTTTTTTCTCCCATAAGCTTCAGCAGCACGTACTCCAACACACATTAATATTTAACTCCTGAAGTTAGTACATCACCCAGCTTAAAAAATTCAGACTCATATTTTTGGGAACTCAGAGATGTGCTAGCAAGCAGTAAAAAAACTTCAGCAATCGAGTCTCCTCTCTTTTATAGATGATTTCAATTTAAATTTCTACTCTCTTCCATCTCACTGACTCTGTGTGGCAGAAGCAACCAAAATTTCTAGGACTAATTACTTGCTGGTTTTAAGGCACAATAACAAGCTTATGTTCAATGTGCAACTGAAAACAAACAGTTAATTATGTGCTTTCAGAAACACGCAGAGCAACAAAAGAAGTGAATTCAGAAAGAGCAAAAATGCAGCCAAACATTTTAATGGTGAAGAATGTTTCATTTGTACTGTAACCTGGCCTTCATAAATACACAACTTTGAGTCCTTATTTTAACTGCAGTTGAAGAACACTGTACATGCACACTGGAATATGCCTTGGCAGATTTTCAGACTAACTTATGTCAATATAACAATACCAGTAATTGTTTTTATGTAATACCTTTAAAAATAAAACCATCTTTTAATCTACATGTAAAAGAATTTCGGTTCTTCTTTTAAGCTACCATGCATGAAGATAACTTGTCTAAGTTTTTCATTCTCAAATAACTAAAAAGCAGCATTGTTTAATTCTTTTCATTGATTTTATTAGTATTTGAACTGTTATAAGGGTGTTAGCTTCCACGCTTTTCTGGGAAAATAGGAGAAAATAAGGAAATAGGAGAGGAAAAAAAACATTGTCTGCTATTTCCTCCTTACCTATTTGTGATTAATGTTGCTCTACTGAAGTAAGATGATTAATAAATAATTAGTAACAAACAACTCCCATCACTCCCACAAACATTGCTGAATTACCTCAAAGAAATGTTTCAACCACATCCACAAAAACAAATGCACAAATGCCTTAATATATTTATGGCAAGTAAAAAAACTGAATTGCAGCTACAGTATGTTTTGAGAAAAATCAATGCACATCAGTTAAGCTGGTGTTCTGTCATGAGGTACCGTGTACATGAAATCTCACTCTGATGTTTTCAGAACAGATTTCCCCTTATTAGGAACTAAACTTTGCAACGCAAGAAGCTGTAAACTACATTTGAGCTTTAATGTGGATGTTGTACGTTACTAATAACTGTAAAAGGCAAATATCGGGGTACTTCTATCATTCATTTCAAATAAAAAACTACATTTTATTTAAGATGTTTAACTATCCAGAACTTCTAGAAGTTCAATTTCTCAAGGAGTTGTAACTTTGCAAGGAATTCCTGACTTTTCCAGCAGAAATTGATACCTGAAGTAGAATGAAATCCTTCTGTTCCACTTATGCACTTACAGGAAAGACTGCTTCTCAGTCTCAATTCTCCCGCCCGTACAACGGGAATGATATTTTCCTGTCAGATGGCAGCACTTTGAAGCTAAACTGCTATTGGTAAAGTACTCCAACATCCCTGAACGGCAAGATTAACTAATGAAAAAGAATGCAAAGTACATGAAATCGTTATCTCCTCATTACAGGATGAACTAAAAACTTAATCCCCAAAACTTACAGTGAATTTTGCCCTTTCTTCCATCACCTCATAACCCAGTATGGTAGGCGTGGATGGTCGATCTTCCCAGCTCCTGGAATCTGTATTCTGCTCTATTTCATCCATGGGCTGAGTACAGTATTCCATGGATGTATCCAGACCTGTAAATTTAGTCCTAACAAGTGGACTACCACACACAGATGACGTAGAACCAGTCTGGTCAGGCACGCTCATCTTTTTAAAACTACCAATTGTAGAGTCCTCTAGCTGTCCTTTTGAGGAGCTGGAACTTGTTGAGATGCTCCCAAAAGAAGAACTTCTTTGGTTTCTGTTTGTAAAGCTGGATGATGAACTTCCAATAGGAACAGGAACGTATGGTGTTGCCATCCTTCATGAAAACAACCTCAGTTTTTGGCCCAGGAGTTTAAGGTTCATTCGCTGTACAAGCCATGAATTCTCATCTTGTCAAGAGCACAACCTGCAACGAAAGGCAGAGAATGCTGTAATTTTTAAGTGAAAGCAACACAACACAAAATATTGCTTTGGAAGAATCTATATCAGTATTGAGGTATAGCAGTATTGATGGTTAAATATTTTCACGAGGAATTTGGCTTCGCATAAAAGCTGCTTTACAACTGTATCTCTACAATTTGAGACAAGCTTTACAGGAGTTGTTTTTCAAAGCTATTAAAATTAAAATGAGAGAAAGTTAGATTACAAACGAGAAAAATCATTTTCTCCTTTGGGGTTTAAGTGCTACTTTGTTTTATTGAAAAAGTCAGCAATCTTTAGGCATATCTAAGAAGGCTTGTCCCAGAATTGCTTCTGTAAAAAGGAGACTACAAAAGCTAAACACACGTGTGACAATATGGACGACATGAATCAAGAGACAACACAGTAAACAACTTAGGTGAAAACATATTTGCTTATATTACATATTCACTGAAATAAAATGGATCTGTTTTCAAAGCAAAGTACTTTTAAAAAATGTTTTTTCAAAACAACTCTGTTGCATATAATGCTATAGACGTTTGTAACAATGTTAACCTGCCACATTTTCCGGAGCTTGAATAGGAGCAATTAAGTTTTACAAGCACGCACATCAAAAGCAGCGTTGTAATAGCAACTAGTTTTCCCTTCCAGCAGATTAAAATGGGAAAAGTGAGTTCAGGGAAGGAAGATAAACTAAAGATTTGATTTTTTTTCTTCAAGAAAACCATTTCAAGCCAAAATTAATCTTTTGTGTGCACATTTCTAAAGAAAGCAAAAGAAAATTAAGACAGCGCTATCAAACTGCCAGAAAAAGGCACCATCTCCTCATTTTAACAAAGTACCCAAAGCAGAGCTTTTCTAAGAGGTGAATCAGATGCCACCTCTTTGGATTAATAGGAAGTGAGTCACCACCTCTTTTACCCAAGAGTATCCCAATCAACCACGAGGCTGCAGGTGGCTGTGAGATGGGAAACCATCGACCTGATTCACGTCATATACATAATCGATCATCTGTGGGATAACTGCTGGACAGGGCTTGGAAAATAATTATATTCACGTTTTAAAACATCACTTTTTGAAACAAGAAGAGGTAACAGCGTTGAAGAAACTTCCAGGGTGGAGCACAGCTGATAGTCAAGGAATGTATTCCCCCGTAGTTCCCTATGCACAATCTGCAACCTTGGAGTCAGCAGAATCCAGGGGGAAATAACCCAGCATGGAGAGCGGGGTGGTGTGAAGATACCGCAGCCAAACTCTGTGCATCAGCGTGGGGAACGGGAACTCACAGTACTGCAAACACTGAGAGACTTCTTAGTTGCTGCCCTGAGCCAGCAGTTTCTTATTTAAAATAAAAATAATGTAAAAATCCTGTCCTTAGGTTGAACTTGGCTCATTATAATGTCATTATAATACCAAAACACACCTCCAACCTAAAAGCTACCCGCCTCCAAGGTGCGACCACCCCTCACTGAGTCTGTGCTCTGAATTTTTCTTAGTCTATACCTTTAAATGCGAAGAAAGGACACTTTACGCCAATCATAAAAAAGGTATGCATGACTTGAGACACTCAAGCTCCTGAAAGGTAAAAAGTAGTATAAAGATGGCTTAAGAATGCAGGGATGTTAGGGAAAATACCATCATAGACAAGTCAGGATGACACCATCACGAACTATCACTGACTTCTGGGACCAGTCAACGGGCTGAGCCTCCCCTCCCCTCCACAGGGACACCTACTGGGTGAGATCCATACACTCAGTGGTTCTCTGGGAAACAGAAATCTCTATATAGAGTTGTTTTATGCTGCTGTAACATGCTGTCTGCAAAGCAGGTGCAAGTAATATCACCAGTCCAAAAGAGCCTGCAATCCTGTTGCCTCAATAAACTGCACCATACGTTGATCTGGCTGTGAGAGCTCTCACTGAACACAACCAAACTCCTTAAATCTGGCCGTGCTAGTTCTCTGAATGCAGCTGGACCGAAGGTGCATCACACTATTGTGCATCCGTAATCGTGATAGTTCAACACATTGACCGTCACCGGGCATCACTCAGAGTCTAAGCCCAGCCAACCCCAGCCCCTCAGATATCCAAGGACAAGCCAGAACCCAACGGGGTTTATTTTCTGCCAAATTGCTCCTCCTGTTAATGCAACATCATCTACTGGAGCAAAATCCAAATGTGTTGCCTAATTACCAGGGTGAAGTGATGCTTTTGCTCTCAATAAATCTTAGAGAACATGAATAAGGAAATGGATATGAAATGAACAAGCACCAGCAAGAAAGACTAAAAAATTCTCTTGAAAGAATTCCTTGAGTGAAGGAAAAAACTCCAACTTCCCCATCCTTTCAGCTACACAGGGAAATCTCCACACGTTCTGTATGTCACAAAGCTCAGGGAACTTGATCAATGAGAACAATTTCAGATCAGCAGTGACTCCTTGGGAGCATCTGTCTCCCCATGGGGCAGGCTGGACACTCGGCAGCAGAACTGTCAGTATCATAAACCCCTGCTGACCAACTTTACTGGTCGGGTGCAGCATTTGGACCATCCAGCAGCTTCTACTGCAGCACAGTCCTGTGCTTGGTTGTCTGACAACCCCACGTGTCAGACAGCTGACCTGCTTCAGCCTCACATAACTTGAAAGAAACAAGTCACACCTGTCTTGGGAGACAGAACATTCTCCTGGAGCTAGACCAAAATTTAAATCCCTTTTCCCACCTGTATCTCAGTAAGTAGATCTGTTTTCTGCCTCAAACAATAAACTCCGCAATAAATGTTTTTAATATAGGTAGAAACACCACAACAGAAGTATTTTCTGCAGCTTTTCTCTAGCAATATTCTCATCTGCATAAAACACCAAACAAGGTAACTCCTTTTTCACTTGCCACTTTAGTGATTCTTCCACGTTACCAGCATAGGGAATTAGGAGCATCCCCTTAAAGGATGCCCCACCCAGCTATGCTCCTTCCTGGCAAATGTGAGATTAAATCCCTATAAAATCCACAATTGAGTCCATGTTTCTATCAAATTGAAGGATCTGTAAATAAATAATTAAATAAAAAGTGGTTGTTATCTTCTGCTGCATAACTTTATGAAACTGAACCAGGAAAGAAGGCCCATAAATTCACCCAGGTCTTCATGGAATTTCAAGAAGAAAAAAAGCCTGTGCTTTTCAGCACTTTTTGGAAAAAAACAATCACACACCACAACATTTTCACCAGTTAAAATACTCATGAACAAATGTCTTTTCTAGAACTTCTTTCTTTAAAGTGAAATGCCAGACAAGAACTTACACACTTACTACTACTCTTAAACGCACACGCATTTACACGCTTACTACTACTCTTAAATGCACACGCCTTACTGAAAGGCTGTGGCAAGCAATACAGCTCAGCAGTGCTTTCCAATCAGATCTCTAAAGCACTGGCTGTTAAGAATCCCACATCTACACTATAGATGCTTCAGCAGCTTTTATGTCAAACTAGCAGTAACTTGGCACTGACTGAATGCTTATTAGCAGCTGGACTGCATCAGGTCTGCTCCCAGGGTACACCTTCTGGTTTAGTTTCTTTTGTACTCTGCAAGATGATCACAGTATCTGCTTCAAAAGGACATTCTCGACTCAATCTGACACAGTAAACATACCTATAGATAAATAAAAAGGGGCTTATACTACCAATGGTACACCCAGATTCCCGTAACTCTGAAGAGTAACAGGAGCATCAGGTCAAGTGAGCAGAGAGCACACCCCATGTCATTTAGTTTGATTTTTGTGTGTGTGTGTGTGTCAAGGAAACAGAAAAAGAAACATACAAACATTATATTAGAACCTACCAGACTCATAAATGCATATATATGTACGTAAGTCCATCTTAAACTGCAAAGGTATCACAATTGCCAAATATCTAAAATAATTACATGCTATGAATCACATTAATTTGCACTTTATAAAGGCTAAACATCAGAAAAACAATACAACACTCAAACGAGGGACATAACGTTAGCACTCAAGCCTTTTTATGAATACAGAAGTTTACTGCCACTTCATGCAAAAGAAGTAAAGAAATCTGATAAAACACTTTTAGACAAAACACATTGCTCATTGCTTACACGGGTGCAGCAAGGAGGGAAGATTTAGGTGCACAGTCTTCTACTAAGCAAGCTTCACTGCCGACTGGTCTCATGTATCGCTGCGTTAAACCAGGAGAATCATTGCACAACACCAGTTTTCAGAACAAACAGATTGCTCACAACACCCAAGAGACAATCCAGTCTCCCCACTCTTCCCTGTTTAGATATCTGCTCTACTTTTTATAAGAAATTAGTTTCCTGTTCAGAACCCATATTTAGTTTAGTCTGGTTCCCAACTGTAAATTACAGTGAAATAAAGAAGAGGAGAACGTTTGCTGGATGTACTGACCGGCTAAATCTGAAATGGGATAGGACGGAGTCCCAGGAACCCTACAGTCACATGCTACAAACCAGCATGACACTAACTTATCCTCCAGGGTGTTTACAACAGCCACCTCCCTTTTTTGCAGGCAAAGCAAATAGGCTGTAATAAAACCACTTAAAAAAAAAAAAAGGGTTTGCCTTCAGCTCGCAGCTATCGCAGCTCCAAACCCTTTTAAGCCAATGGTTTGTACGTTTAGCAAGAAACACGTAAGCCATACAACTGAAGGGTAATAGATACGAAACCAAACGACGCGTGTTTAACAGTTGTAATTGGATTTAGAAGACTTTTTAGCCAAGATTTGTGCTGTGGTCACATCTCTGCTTGGACGAGGCGGCGGGGCTCACCTCTGTTGTTGGGGATTTGGGTGGGACGCCTGCTGAGGAGCCGGTGGGCTATCGATTAAAGAGACAACCAGCTGGCTTGGGGCTCACACAACTTTTACAAAAAGGCTATTGTTTGGCCCCGACTTCACTCGAGTTACTTCATGATGTATTTCTACCAACTCAAAATCGGGGCCTATTTATCAAACCTCACACATACCCGGGTGGTGGGGGGGGGGGGAGAGGGCAATTCCTGCCCTGGGGGGTGACTGTCACCACCTCAGAAACAGCTCTGAAAGGACCCCAAATATTTCGTGGGGAGACGCGCTTACACTGCTTACCTTTTAACGGTGCCGAAACACGAAACGAAAACCGCCCAAATACCGCCCCCCCGGCTTCCCCGCACCGATCTCTCAGCATCCCGCCAGCCGCCGGGAGGGCCCCGGTGGGGACCCGCCGCAGGCCCGGGAACTTCAGAGAGCGGTACCGGAGGGGCCCGGCAAACCTCTCGCCCGGCTCCGGACACCGGCAGAGGAACCACCCCCTGAGGTGAAGGAGGCGCCTTCCCACCCCGGGGAAGAGGGAGTTCCGTCCCCGCCGTCCCGGCAGCGGCACCGGCCCCCGCCTCGCCTCGCCTCAGCGGCGCGGCCCAACCGCCCATCGGCGGGGGCCCCCGTACCCGCCCGCCGCCTCCGCACAGCGCACAGGTGGGCGGGAGATGCGCCACCGGCCGGCGCGGAGGCGGCGGGGGCCGGCCGTGACCGCCGCGGGACGGGCTGCGGTGACGGGTCTCCGCGCTCCCCACCTGCCCGTCCCCGGCCACCCCAGCCCGAGCTCCGCGCCGCCTCCCTCCCTCATTCCCCCCCTCCCTCATTCCCCTCAGCCCTTCCCGCCTGGCGGGAAAGGAGGCGAGTAGCCCCACTCACCTGCTCGCCGCCGCCCTCGCTTCCCTCTGCCGCCCCACCGCGGGGACCGCCCCTCCCTCTCGGCCGGGACCGCCCCCCTCCGCCCATCCCTTGGCGCCGCGGTGCCCGCTGGGACTTGTAGTTCCGGAAGGGGAAGGCTGAGGGGAGCGCCCGCTGGGCCGGCGTGGCTGCGGTGCGGCCCGACCCACCCGGGCGGCCCCGGGACCTCCAGCCGCCGGGTAAACAGCGCAGGGGGAGCGGGTTTCGGGCTCCCCGGTAGGGTCAGCCTGCTCCGGGGCCGGAAAGGGGAGGAAGGAGCAGGGAGGGAAGGGCCCTACGGGGTGTTGTGGGGGGAGAAGGGGGAAGGAGGCCGGCGGGTTTTCGCCCCGGGCGCGAAAACCCCAGGAACCCCGTCAGGTAGGGAGGGGTTTAAGGCGATGTCGCCGAACGCCACCGTGAGGCCTTGTTGCGCCACCAGGTGTTTGTTTCTCAGGCGGCAACAAAATAAGTTTAGTTGTGGAGCGCCGTGTGAATTTTCACGGGTTTAAGGGACGAGAGAATTTGCTGGAGAGGGGGGCAAAGAGGGGAATGAAATTGCTGCTCTTAAGTAGTGGTGGAAATGAAACAGTATCTCGCTATCTTGCAGTGACCCGTGTCTGTAAACGGAAGTACAATATTCCAGAGAAAATGAAAAAGGCGCAATTTATGTAAAAAAGGTACGTTTTCTTTACGTATTTTATAGTCTTTATGCACCCCATTGAAACGTGACGTGTAGGGTTTCTGAGGAAGTCTTTCTGTTGAGTTTTCATCTGGTGTTTACCACGTTACCAGATTTTCTGACGCTGTGTGTCCCCCCGCTTTGGATCTTTCCCCTGGAAGGCACGCTCTGGGGTCTGTGGGGGACAGCCCCCTGGCTGTGACACCTGCCCGACACCTGCCTCCTGTTCAGCCTCTGCGAGTCCTTAGGTACTTCCAGATGATACTGCACCTCTTCTTCAAATGCTGCGCAACTGGTCTGGGGTGCAGGGGGAAGAGCGTGGCCAGCAGGTGGAGGGAGGTCATCCTCTCCCTCTGCTCTGCCCTGGGGAGGCCCCAGCTGGAGCACTGGGACCAGTTCTGGGCTCCCCAGTTCCAGAAGGACAGG
>JAOQGH010000012.1:124686752-124702080 GCA_025769975.1 Gallinago jamesoni
GACAGGGAACTGCTGGAGAGGGGACAGCAGAGGGCTACAGAGATGATGAGGGGCCTGGAGCATCTCTCTTATGAGGAAGGGCTGAGGGACTTGGGTCTTTTTAGTCTGGAGAAGAGAAGGCTGAGAGGGCATCTGATAATGCTTTTAAATATTTAAAGGGTGGGTGTCGGGAGGACTTTTTTCAGTGGTCAGGACAGGACAAGAGGGAATGGGCACAAACTTGAACATAAGAAGTTCCACCTGCACTTGACGATGAACTTTACTGTACTACCCACATTTGAGGGTGGCAGAGCCCTGGCAGAGGCTGCCCAGGGAGATGGTGGACTCTCCTTCTCTGGAGACATTCACAAACCACCTGGACAAGTTCCTGTGGGACCTGCTCTGGGTGGCCCTGCTCTGGCAGGGGGTTGGACTGGATGATCCCCAGAGGTGCCTTCCAACCCCATGTCATTCTGTGATTCTGTGATCTGCTTGTTTATAATAAATCAAATACTTTTCAGCAGGGCAGAGGCACACAAATAGTGTTGCAAAACTCTACTAGTAAGGTGATTTGATCTGTGTTTCCTGATAGTAGTGTAGGCCTGTTGCCTTACCCTTGTCAGTAAATACTGCTCTGTTACCTGTTACCAACGGGGTGTAATTTCGGTCTTTGTTGGTTTTTTTGTTTGTTTTGTTTGGGTTTTCTGGTGTTTTGTTTGTTTGTTTTTGTTTTCAGTGTTGTATTGTTTTAAGTGGTACACATCAGACTGTTTGGAATTAATTTTGAACTTGGTGGTTTTGATGGATGTTGGTCTTTCAAGCAATTTCCTCAGATTTGGCAGGGTGGCTGGCATTCGTCATGAGTAGAATTAATAGATTTGAAAAGCATTTATGAATGGCTAGTTCAGAATCCATGCCAAGGGGAATATTTTTGGATCTAGTTATCTCTTTAAATTCCCAATTCTGTTTCAAATATGTAGTACTCAGAGGAGATAACGCACTGGACTTTCGAAATGTGTTTTATATTAATGTATATATTAAATCAGAGGAAATATAATCAATTGCATTTTAAAAATTACACTGCTGTACCTGATACGCTGAGCACATAACTGTGAACTTCAAACTTTTTCTCACTCAAGATGAGAATGTCTTCTAATATATAGTGTCAAAAGAGAAAAAAACTGCTAGAAACACGAGAGTCCTAACTTCTAGTTGTTCAGAACATTTTTTTCTGTAGTAGTTGAACATGTCTGAATATTGCAATACTTTAGTTGTATATTCTACGGGGTTTTTTGAAATTTTTATTGTAAGTAGTTATTTTTAAAGTTTTCTACCTACACCAAGCTACTTTTTAAAAACAAATGAGATTTTTTTTTCATCTCTAGAAACATTTGATAGTTATAAATGCATGTTTTTCAGTCTGTTAGCTAACAGTTGGTGACATGACACTTATTGCATAAGTTAACTTGAAATTTTTAACAGGCCCCTCCAATGACAGTGAGGTCAGTTTTCACTATGACACTTTCAATCAAGGAAAAATCCAATCCCAAATCCCTTGAAGAGAACGAGATGTTTTTTCATCACCAGTGGGCAGGTACAGGAAGAAAGCGTGAGGCTGCATTTCTGTGGTCACTCGGAAATTCCAAGGAAGTCAGTGGGATTTTTGGCCGCTGAGGAATGTGGGCTCAGTGCCCTCAGGTCACATGGCGCCGTTCACTCACGAAGTCATGAGGAATGTCTGTTGCTTCGTTGGAGTTGGGGGGAATTATGCAGGATTAAGCTGAACTAATAACTGGGTCTGTGCCTTTCCTGGTTTTCTTTTTATGGTAGTTCTTCCCTGCGTATTCCGGCTGTAGCAATCCGTAGAGCTTCCTGACTGCCTTGCTTTGACTGCTTGTTTAAGCAGAAAATGCGGTTTTCATTGCAGGCTAGATGAGCCACCCTGTGGCAATACCGTGCATTTCACCTTCAGCAAGTCAAAACGACAACAAAACTAGTTACTAAATGTGTAAAAGACTGGAAAGTATTTCCTGTTGTTTTGTTTTGTTTTTTTTTCCTGCATGTATTGGTACCAGGTGCCACCCATGTTCTTCCTCCATCCTCTAGTTATTTGATTTTCCAGAGGATTGGTATATATACATTATAGGCCTGATTAAAATCTGTCAGGTCATCCTAATTCTTTGTGCCAAATACAAGATTTTTTGCTAATGCTAGCTGGCTAGTTACCTTAATTTGACCTTGTTTAGGGCCTAGGGTTTGCAGAATCAGAAAAGCCTATTAACGTAAAAGAACTTTGTGCAACCCCTGTGAAATTCCCAGCACTTTCTCTGTAATGATTTGTGAGAAGTCTCAAAAGCATTTCTTTCTTTGTGGGATAAAGAAGACACTCGGTCTTATTAAAACACGACGGGACACACATGTGGGACAAACTGTTGTTTCATGGGTTTCTGTGTGACCTTGCACAAATCACTTAAATTTCACTTTACTGTCGATTCCCAGGTTTTGCTATAGGCTCATTAAGCAAGCTAACAAAGTTATAGTAATATAATCTTCTTCTAAATCTGGAAGACATTACCTACTACTATTACTATTACCCTGTGTTCTGAATTTAAGGTGATGCTTGTCTTTCCTGCACGACACAGCTCTGTTACAGTACGGTCCTACTGCACGCAATTGCTAAATACAGCCCTATAAAGGTCAGTGTTCCATTAACTGTGCACAAAAGGGTGTGAGTTTCATTGTTTTTAACAATAATATGGAAACCTTTCCTTTATTTCCAAAGTTCAAATAGCAGCAGTGGTGTGAAACAGCTTTGTCTTGGAGAAACGTGGCACATTGATACGGAAATGAGCACACCCTGTGCTTCAGTAAGTGCCAGGGTGGCAGTGTTCCCCACTGCCAGGCTCCCAGGAACTTTGGCATTGTGCTCAGCTTGCCTTCAGCTAGCCAAAATCCTAACAGTGGTTCCTTCCCTGATAGACGTAGACTTTGAAATCCTGCTGTACTTGACATCCTTGCATATAAAGTTAGATAGAATTATACTCTTACCCTTTTCTTGTGAAGCAGCAACATGTAGTTGGTTATTTTTAGATTAATATTATACAATAATGTATTTCATTTATGGTAAAGAATAGCAAATAATTTGGAATCTTGACTTTGAAGAAGAAAAATATCTCTGTCCTTCAGAAGGACTCTGTTTGCTTTCTGTTTATTTAGCCTTTTTAGGTTTGTCTATTTCAAGTCTACCTTGTGAATTGCAATTCAAGAGTACGTTGCACACTGACGTGTTAATTTGCAGACTATTCTAGGGCTGGAGGCTGCTGTTAAGTGATTATTATTATTGCTATCTTGCAGAGCCCAGAAATGGGCTAAGTATTTGCAAACCCATAGGAAAACATTATTTTTCTGAACGGATTTGTAGCTTTATATTGAACAGGATGAAACAAATGATGATAACAAATATTTCAGGCAGAAATTGGGAAGAGAGAACAAGGGCTATCACATGAAGATCAATCACTAACTCATTTTAAGCTTTGACATAGATTTTTTTATTATCAAACAGTATTTGTCGTGATGGATGATTACATGGAGCAAAAATTCTTTTAGGAGAGATGAGCTGTAGTGGGAATGCCTCAGCTGATCTCAGCAATTTTTACTGAGTGAGCATGGTAGGAAAACCCCAAATCCCAGAAACTGAGAGGCAAGCTCTGCACTACTTGTCTTGCTGTCATTCGGACAGTTAGATGAGTGAATAAATGTCTTTTATGTGCTGAGGAGGAAGGCAATTTTTAGGATGCCTTTTGAAATAATACATTGCTGTGGCTGGATAGAATGGAAACATTACAAGTGTAGGGTGAGATGGGAAACATGAGGGTGGTTATAATAAAGGTGGAATTTTGCTGTCAGAACTGTCACAGATATTTCTAAGGAGATATGGTCTATGATGGAACAAAGCCAATATTAAAATCGTCATTTTTTACTAAGAAATCAGTATTGCCTTTTCTCACGAAAGGTACAAATATCCACTTCCCCACAAATGTGTATTACCAGCATAATTTAAAAATGCCATCAATTTAATTCTGATGGTGTTTTCAAGGGAATAAGTGTTTCTAAATGGTCCGAGGTGTTCGCCTGGCTCTCTCACTGTACGATAGTCAGGACTTAGAGTCTCAGAGTCCACAATTGCCACTGAACATTGTTTCAAATTTTTCATGGAAATGCAGAAAAAAACAAGTAGTTAGAGCATTTGAAATGTAATTTATTAAGTGAGGTTTTGAAATATAAGTATAAAATAATGTAATTATAAAAATACGTAATAAGATAAAAGGTAAAAAGTTTTCATTTCACCAGCATCCCCTAATCACTTTCCTTTGTATATAGAAAGATTTTAGATGGAAGTTCTTCTTGCTGTTAAGCTATATTATAGCTAATATTAAAGACTTTACCAAATGTCTTTTTTGAAAAACAAAAATGTATTTGAGGTGTATTCAGGCTATGACTTTTCCTAAGTTTATGCTCCCATATGGCTTTGCTGGGAACAAAAAAAGACAAATAGACAAAAAAGGGGAGAGAACAACAAAATTTGGCATTGTGCTTTTTATTTTTGGGGCTGATTTTTAGCTTGCAGCCTCCCGAGATGGAGTGACAGACACACTGTGCCGTATTAGCATCCAGCCCAAGATCCAGCAAACCTACCTCAGCCACCTTTCAGGTCATGGGTTGGCAATGACATGAAAAGAGGTTCTGTCTCGGTTGGCTAAATTAGGTTTCTTTCACACCAAAGAGGAAAAGAGAAGTAGGAAAGAGCAACAATAAACCAAAGCAAGAAAAAGAGAAATACAGTAAATGTTACAGGGTGGGACCCAAATCTCATGTTCTGTGTGATGTTACAATCATGTGACAAAGGGAGCTGGACTTTTCTTATTCTGTACAATGTAGAATGCAGGATTTTACAGCTCAAAGTTCAGTGTGTGAATTCTCCTTGCCTGGTATTAAATGAAGTTTCTTTGGTGTGAAATGAATTGTATGCTGTAATTGGAATGGTAGCAGCCTGACTTTTGTGCAAGAGAGATGGTTGGGGGGAAGCATAAATAATAACCTTACCATTTTCTTTCTGACATGGAGATCGTGCTGCGCGTTAGATGATGAAGATATTTCAGTCCTTTGATATCCTGTGTTCTCACAACAAATTATTATACATCAAAGAAACGAGCTCTGAGTCAAAATAATAGCAAAAGTGATGAGCTAGAAAATAATGTAAAGAGCTGGTACCTATGAAATTACTGCAAATGTCTGAAGAAATGGGGTAAAGGGAATTGTTCACAAAGTTGTTCAAATGACTTAAGATGCTGTCTGAAAAATAAATAATCAGGGATATGACTATTAAAAATGAAATGTGGTTAAAAGCTGAAGTTTGTGAGGCACTGTATCTGATACTGCATTACAAGCCATCTTTCCTTAACCTCCTTCCCTGATTAAAGTTTTAGAAGGATTGTAGTGAGAGCAAGTAGAGGGCAAAAAGATTGCCAATGTCATAAAGGGTCTTTCTTATCGAAGTCATTAGTCCTTTTCCAGCCATGTCAATAGTGGGTTGAATTTGTTATTGCCAGAAGATTGTTCAGTGCTCTGTGTGAAATGAATTGTCGTTCTTGTTAGATATTTAAATCACAAAGAAAGTTTGCTAGGATTGATACCCAGCTGATACCAGAGACTAAGCAGTGGTTGGGGGTTCATTGCAGAGAGAAAATTGTAGTTTATGCGGGCTAAGCGAGTCATGTACAGTAGCAGGACAACTTGTCCTTTGTGCTGATGAGGCTCTTATGTGATCTGGTCCAGTGACACTTCAGTGGAGTGTCTTTCAATACCAACTTGGGGACAAGGCTGCTTCTTCCATATGTGGCCATCTAAAATTATGTTTGAGGTGGTTGTCTATGATCCCTCGTAGCCCATACAGAGACAAAAGCATTTTCAGAGGCCTTCAGTTTTTCCAAGATAACAATTTTGGAGATGTTTTGGATCACTTTGCACGGGTTGTCCATGTAGAATGTTGAACATTCAGAATGTTGAACTCCAGGAGGTCCCCTCCTGCAGAAATGACTGGGTCTTGGTTTTATTCGTATGCCTAGAGAGGACATTAATGTAAAAAAATCTATGTAAAGTGATGTATGGGTTAGACTTTTCCTTGATGGCTACAAGATTAAGAGGAGAGAGAAACAGAAGACAAAATGTTATGTATTCTGGGAAGCTCTTCCTATGAAAAAAACAATGGAGGAGAATATACCATTTTAGGGGATGTTAAACGCTCACACTGAAAGGGTTAGTGATGAAAACTTACTCTGCAGACAGAAAAAGGTGTTTCCCATTACTCAGAGCACAAATTCCTTCAGTGTAATCTTGTCTTTGGTAGCTCTTCTTCCCGGGGCATCAAATTCATTACTTAGCTCTCTATTTTAGTTTCCAAGTCAATGAAAAGGGGGGTAACAGGACTTTATAACTCCCTTGAGAAATGTTAATTACAGCGTTGAATTACAGGTAAAGAGTGATAGGTTTGTGCTGTATGTGCTCAAAGGCCAACCTAGCACCAAGATCTCTTGAAGCTGATGGTACAGACTTAAATATGTAACTATCACATTTTCTATCAGCAAGCAGTTATAAGCTGTACGTAAGTTTTTCAGCTGCAGCTTTTGAGCCCTCACTTGTGCTTCCTTTTTGGTTGTGGCCTTAAATGTAATTTTTTTCCCCTTGGAGCAAAAAATAACAGAGCAGAGGGGTTACTCCAGACTGTGCTCTTGGTGATATATTTGGATGTTATGGAAAATTGGAAAACAAATTATTGCCATGTCTTATTAAAGATCCATGTGTCTGGACCAGATGTTTGCTCTACAGCCAGTTCTGCTAATGAGGAACAGGGTAACTAACCATAACATGATTGATTTCTGGGTGAACGTCCATCTCTGCCTCTAACCCTAGCAGGTGTGTGTATTTCCTATATTGAAGAGAATACAGATTTTCTGTGCAGCAGAAGATAATCGTGTAGCCTGTCTGCTACCAGAACTTATGAAAGAAAATATCTTGGCAAAGACCAACAGATCAGGGCTATTTCTTTAGGAAATAAACCACTCCCCCCCCCCCCCCCCCCTTATTTATTAAAATTATCAAGACAAGTGACAAGTGAGTTTCTTGGATTGTATTTATTTTACTGCTTCTGTTGCCTCAAATTGTGAATTGTGATTGCTGAGATAAATGAACTGAAAGGCTGTCTGTTCTCACTTTGGTTTCCAGAAATACCTCTTTATGTTTTTCAGTGAGGTACCACTTTGTAATTTACAACATCAGTCTCATTGTGTGAATCTCTACAGATGTCTCAGCAACCTTTGCAGGAGTAATACAGGGTGTAACACAGAGTAATGCACTTCCCTCTGCTTTCCAACAGGGAAAGAATAATGCTCTCACAAAGCTGTGCTAAATTAGAAAACTAGCTTTTTCTATGCTAAATCCCTATTGTTATGCACGATTTTAGTCAGTATGGTTAAAGAAAAGGATGAAGCATCCCAGCTTTCTAGGTGGGCTAAAAAACCTGATGTCTTCCTTCAGGTTTTCCACGAATATACTTGAGCTTTCCTTTAAGTCTCATGTCTGAATTTGTGAATCCCCATAATAGAAAGAAAGATTGAAGCAATCTTTGAATGTAGCTTTTAAAAGTTGGAAATAGGACTAATGAAATCTCTGTGTGGGTCCCTAAAAGATAATTTAGTGGTAGGCACTGACTAGAGCATACTTTGTGATTTGCTGATGAATCCTGTGAGATTTACTTAGATGCAGGATCAGCCACGCTGAGAGAAGAGCAATAATTCAAGCAGTTCTCCTCGGCGACAAAATTGCTGCCTTCCTGTAGCTGAGTTAGTGCTGAAAGGTGCAACAAGCTAGCTCATATATTTTCAATAGGAATTTTTTAATAAATTCAAAGCACCCAGCTGCTCTATAAAAGCATCATAAAAAAAGGGACAGTGTGTAATAAATAGCCCGTTGTTTTTTTTTGTTTTTTTTTTTTAAAAAGGCTTTCTAATGAAAGCGCTAATTAGATCTAATCGCACTGGGAAAAATTGGCTCTTTTCCAAGACATTTAGATCTTGTTCGTAGCTATTCTACGTTAACGCTTTTCTAGATTTCTCTCGTCTACAGTACGTCCACTGTTCTGCAAAATAACTTCTTCCCTAAAGACCAGAGAATGCATCTCCTGTTGTGATCTATACATTTATGTAGGTGAGGAGATTTTGAATGTTGGCTAACTAGTCCCACTTACAGAGCTAACTTTTCATTTTTACAACAAAAAGCCTTTGGAAGTATTAGTTGTTAACCATGTGCATTTCCTCTCATGAAGTCTTTAATCCCTTTCTCCGTATTTTCTTAGCTTAGTGTTACTTTTTCTGCTCAACAGAAGAAGTTTTGAGGTTTGGTTTTTGTTGTTTTTTTTTTCCCCTCCTGTCAGTCTCATTCTAAATTTGTCCCCATTTAATTGCATGTGCTGTCTGCTCGCTTGAGGGTTTAGATTAAAGCTCTCCTGCATACTCTTTCATCACTCTCTGTCTTCCAATTAAGTATCATCTGAAAATTTGGCCATTTCTCAAGACATTTAAACAATTCATATTTTTCTTTTTGCCTACTCTCTTTTCTGTGTCTTTAAAAACCCTTAAAACTTAAAGCAAACCAAAATTAACCTGGTCTTTAAACAGGTTAAGATTCCCAAAAGGGAAGAGGCATTGTTAAATAAATGGGGCCATATTAGTACTAACAAAAATCTCTTTCTTTCTATTTAACTCCCTTCATTATGTTTGAGTCCATTCAGTTATTTCTGTTGGAGAACATGAAAAAATGCATAGTTTAATTGAGAGTAAAGACCCTGATATGTATAATATTGCATTTAATACAATCAAATACCTTCTATTTTTTCCTCTGTGCAAATAGAAAGGCTTTCAAGGACAGTGACAGTAAAAGCTTAACTCCACTGAACTACATGGAAATCGACTGGTTTCCTCTTTAATAATTTTCAAAGGTGTTTTTCGGTACTCCTTTTCATGTGGTCTGCTCACTGAAAAGACTTCTACCCTCAGAAACTCTCTGCAGTGAATTGAGACACCAGTACTTCTTGGCACTGATAAAATAACACCCTGTCAAATATTTGGTGGTGGAGCGCCGGTGAGTTGATCACTCAGATGACTGACCAAGTCACAGCCTCCAGATTTTCAGAGTACAGGCAAAAATACTGCTTTTGTTCACGCTTCTCTCACCTCGAGGTGCTGAGAAGCCAAGTGAGGTGAAGTCAGTCTTTTTCAGCCACAAGCTTGCTGGAAGGCACGTCTGAATTTCTCTCTTACACTTGATTCTTGTTTAACTCTTTTGCCTTGATCTAAATAAAATAACATTGGAAGTCATTTGTAGAAAATGAATTCATTTTTTGAATGAATTTATGCTTATAAATACTTAAAGGGGAGGTGTCAAGAGAATGGGGCTGGTCTTTTTTCAGTGGTGCCCAGGGACAGGACAAGAGGAAACGGGCAGAAAAACTCAGCAAGAGAAAAGCATCACTAAAAAAAAGAAAAAAAAAAAAAGCATCCCCTGAGAAGATTGGCTCGGAAGGAATCACAAAATGACATGGGGTTGGAAGGGACCTCTGGAGACCATCCAGTCCAACCCCCTGCCAGAGCAGGTCCACCCAGAGCAGGTTGCACAGGAACTTGTCCAGGCGGGTTTTGAATGTCTCCGGAGAAGGAGACTCCACCACCTCCCTGGGCAGCCTCTGCCAGGGCTCTGCCACCCTCACAGGAAAGAAGTTCCTCCTCATGTTTAGGTGGAACTTCTTGTATTCAAGAAGTTTGTGGCCATTTCCTCTTGACCTGTCCCTGGGCACCACTGAAAAAAGACCAGCCCCGTCCTCTTGACAGCCTCCCTTTAAATGTTTATAAGCATTATCAGATGCCCTCTCAGCCTTCTCTTCTCCAGACTAAAAAGACCCAAGTCCCTCAGCCTCTCCTCATCTGGGAGATGCTCCAGGCCCCTCATCATTTTTGTAGCCTCTGCTGTCCCCTCTCCAGCAGTTCCCTGTCCTTCTGGAACTGGGGAGCCCAGAACTGGTCCCAGTGCTCCAGCTGGGGCCTCCCCAGAGCAGAGCAGAGGGGCAGGATGACCTCCCTCCACCTGAATTGCTTTGAAGTGCTTGCATTCACGGAGCTCATTGACCTCTGAGAGCTAAAGAGTAAAGGTTTGAGAGGAACCTCTGTGCATAACAAACACTCTACTGAAGAACTAAGTTTTGCCAGCATGCATAACTCCAAATATTGAATGATGGTGATTACTAAGGGCATTTGAGGAGTGGGACATTGAGGAGTGTTGTCATATTATATAAGTTATGGCTAATAGCTGCTGACTTTGGAACAGCGACGTGAAAATCAGACCTCTTCAGAAGCTCAATTTGGAAGCTGGGAGAGTCCTGTGACAGATCAGTACTGATGTAGGAAATGACTTGGAGGCAGATAACTGCTGTTTTATGCATAAGTACTCAGGATCCCAATATTTTTCCTATGCAAATCAATGTCAAAATTCAGGTTAACCTGATTAGGATCATCTCCTTGCAGAGAAAGATTGTCTGTTGCTATATCACAGAGAAGATTTATAATTACTTTTTAGATGGGGAAAAGTTATGAAATCCATCGTTTGCATAATATGTTGAATCTTGCAGTCCCTGGGAACGTTCTTAATATCAGTTATTGTCTGTATAGAACAATAGAAACAAATGAGGAAGGTGCTTTTCCATGAATTTAGGAAGGCAGAATTGGTATGCACGGTGTGCATTTGTGCTGATCCTGCAATGTGCATTTCTCATAGACATATTCTGGATTTGGTGAGAGAACATTGAACATTCCAGCAGACTGCTCGCTCATCTTTGGTAGTTCGCCTAAACCGGTGTGATCTCCATAGCTAATGATGCTTAAGGTTCTTTGTTGCATCTCATCCCTCATCTACACGGGGTCACCTTTACCATTTTTGAAGAAGGACTCCTGCAGAAGAAGGGTGTTCAGGAGGCATTAGCAGAGACTTGCAATATGTCTCGGGGAGGAAAGGAAGATTCCTTCTAATCTGCGCTATAAGTAATAAAATGTGGCCAGGCAAATCATTCTTCTCTGGAAAAGTTCAAATAAACCATAAGGGAGATATTATGAACTCATCCAGCATGTAAAAAAACTCATGTTCTCATTCATTCACGAGGTGACAATAAAGAATTTATTTTGTGTCTTGCATATTTATCATGGATGTCAGAAGTATTGTTTTCTGCCATCACTTAAAAAGATTTTCTGGTGAAAATCTTCCCAGGTAGATGTATATTATACCAGGAAAAGAGTTCTTTTACTATCGTCATATGAGCTGTGTTTTAGAATGGAATTAACTGTATTCACAAAGGTCTGTTTTTAACATCTGGGTATCTAGATTAGGAGTGTTGCCATTGTCAACAAAATTTCTATATGGGAAAATTTTATAAATGTAGAATTACTTTGGACTGTGTAGTGGCTTATTGAATGTAATAAAGTGCATCAGTCTCCAAATTTTTCTGTGCCTAGTTAGGAAGAAGTATACGTTGCACTGAGATTGGTTTAGTAGGATGTTCTGCTCAGGTATAGGAACACTCAGTGCTCTTGGCAAAAACATAATTTCAAAGTTAGTTTCCCAGTTTGTCTCTGTTTGTTACCTCATTCTCCCTCTCCAAACAGTGAGGCTCTTATTTCTAGGATGTATTTAGTGTCATCACTAACATTAGTCCTTAGCTGACAAATTTGAACATTAATGCAAATTTTTGGCCATTGAAAAGAAATGAAAGTGCTTTTCCATGTGTGCTCTTTCAAAGTAATTTCTTCCAGTGCTACTTTTTGCTTTTGTACAACCTAATTTTCTTTAAGTGGTCTGACAGGAAAATAAATGTGCTGCTGTTTAGATTATCACTCAAGTTATTTCAGGATTAAAAATTGCATTGTTGTGCTGTGAGTATTTACAGTGATAAGCATTCTTGATTATTAGGGTAAGGAGCAAATTTTGTTTTTAAAGAATATAAAAGGAAGGAGAAGCAGAAAAATGCAGAAATTTTGAATATATAAATTCCTATTGTTATATCTTGGATATAGCCCCATTCTCTAAGGCTCACGCTGATTCTAAGTACAGAAGATCTCCTTAATTTTTAGTGCTTAAAGTAAGGTTTGGTTTTGTGTTTTTTGACAGTTCTGGCCCCTGTTCCTTCTTAGGTATTGCTTCACGTTTCAAGCAAAGCATAATGTAAGTATACCTAACATTCAGAAATAAAAATAGAGCATAATATGCACTGAGTCTGAAACTGTTATGAGATGGTAGGTGTTGCTTACAACAAGAGTGATTCTATTATTACCTGACCAGGGCTGCTGTTTATGTTATTTCTGTATTAATTTTCATTAGCTAAGTATTCTTCTAAAAAGAATTTGAGAGATGAAATCGAGGGGGAGGATATTTTCCTTTCAAAGCAAACACTCTGGCTTCATTCCTAGAAAGTGCTGCTGGTACCTCCATCTTCCTCTCTTGATAGCTCTAGGGAAGAGAGGTTAAATGGCAGTAAATCTCAGTGTCTACTATAAATTATATATTTAAATATGCCTCTTCCCTGGTAGAGAGATAAGAACCTTAACTTTCCCAGTTCTGCAGTCTGAAGTTATTATTTGTTGCAATTTTATTTTTTTCCTAAGTAAATGCAAGGGAATTACAATGAAGCTTGCTTTCTGGAAGCTGGATGGTGATTTTTTTTTTCTGCCATTCGAGAAACTTCAAAACAGTAGGAAACTCACATTTGGTGCATTTGCATGTACTTGGACTAAGTCTACTTTTAAATAAGATAGCACTGTATCATTTTAAAGCACTGAAGAGTGAGTAATATAAAATCAACCAAGAGGATAATCTCTGACATTTACAAACATTTATAATGGCATTAGTTCCAAGTAAGTTAGCTGAGGCAGTTTGAACCTGTAGACCTGAACAAATAAATAAGGATGGGTTGCCATCAGCCATTTCAGAGATGTCCCAGGATTTGTGCATCCAAGTAAGCAGAGGGATCTGCCGATTATCTCTGGGGCTTCTTTTAGTCAAGTTATCACCTGCTTTACTAGGAAGTATTTCACAAACAGGTAAAAACTCTGTCCTGGTTTGAAGTAAAACAGAACCAATTTTCTGTTCTGTAATTTTACATCTCAGCCAGGCCTCTTTGAACTCGCTGAAATTCATGGCGTATCGTGGAGAAAACTGCTCATTCTCAGAGTGATAAGACCAATGTCTGTGCTCCAGGCCAAGGAACGTGCAGGGAGGCACAAGAGTCAAGGAGCACCTGGGGGGAAAACTGGACATCACAACCCCTGCTCCTGGGGGGGTGGCATGTTCTTTCCATGCCTGGATTACCCGGTCAGTGCAGAAGTGATTCCCAGCAAATGGACTTCATTGACCCCTTTTCCCTTCTCCCACAGGATGGGTGGGTGTCTAGGAAATCCCGCTGCCTGGCACCTTCCTGGGACAGTGGCCTGTCTTCCCTCCTGTCCCGATGGTAGTAAATCCCTTGTAACTTCTTCAGGGACTGAAGTGGAGTCCTCATGCTCATCTGCCTTTTCTTGTCTTCCCTGTATCTCCACTTTCAGGTTCACTGGTGGGGTCCCAGTGTATTTGGCAGCCTGCAATGTTGACAGATGTACTTAGTCTGTCAACCAGCAGGGCGGTTGGAACTCGATGATCTTTAAGGTCCCTTCCAACTCTAACCCTTCCATGATTCTATGAAATGTTGTGATCCAGACAGGTAGAAGCTGAAGAGGAGAGAGGGGTCGAGCAGGAGGACCTTAAGCCAGACGTAGCGCTGGTGTGGAGATGCTGGTATGGTTGAACTCACCTCTGCTATCCAAGAGCTCTCGCTGAGGGTACAGCGTGTATCCTCCTTGCTGGTACAGAGGGTGCTGGATGCTGCGTAACCCCCCGTACGGGGACACAAGCATCCTCAGCAGTGAGCAGTCCCGAGGCTGTGTTAGCGTGTGGGTGCTGCAGGGCTGGGGTCCCCAGCATGGGCTGGGCACTGCATCCCACCAGCGGTGCCTGCTTCTGCCTGTCCCCCCCAGCAGAGCTCGAGGCATCTCTCAAGCTGTCTGTGGGTCTCTAGGGCCAGGAGACTCTGTAAAGTGAACGTTTTTCACATTTGCTGCTCCTTTTGCTTACAAAAGCAGATTTAGCTCGATTCTTATTTTGTTTCAATTCTATTGTGTAGATACCAATTGTATATTCCATGAAAAAATACAACTAGCTGACTTACTCACAAAGACATCCAATATCAAGTATAGTGTTATTTTTTTCTATTCATAAGTAATTGACAGAAAACAGCAGGTGCTATATTTTATCTTGGAGCAGATAACATTCAAGAAAGAAGAATAGGAAACCTCTCCTTTTCCCATGGGTAGGGGACTGATAAATTATTCCATGATAGATAAAGATAGAACTTATGCAGGTAACAAAGCTCTGGAAAAAAAAGCACGTAATAGTGATAGTAATAATAGTAATAATAAAAGATTAATGTATGCTTAAACTGCCAAAAACTTGTTTGGATGCTGAGCTAAAGCTTCCCATATTATTGAATCTAGAAGAAAAGCTTTTCATTGCTCTTAAAAAAAAAAAAAAGAAAAAGAAAACCATCCCAAAAAACCACCACCAGGGAAAAAACCCAACAAACTGAAAGGAAACAAACCCAAAAGAAACAAAAAACAAGCCACTGTACAAATACAGTGGATTTGAGGGTTTGACTGACTATAGATAATGCAGAACTCTTATTTTTACTTGCCTTTTTACATTTATGCCTAGCACAAAATTGAAATTCAAGTATAAGGAGAATCTGTATCTCCAGCTGTCTTTGCATCTATCAGATAGAGAGACTAAATATGTCAGAAACCTTTCAAAGCCAAGATAATTACCCTGGGAGGAAGCTGAACTAAGAGAACAGGGGTAAAATGGTACCTTCCCCATTCCTGTCCCTGGCTGCCCCATTCATCACCCCTTTTGTTTCCGTTGGCTTTTTTGTCATCAGAGGGACATTCCTTCAGCACATTTCTCCCAGTGACTTGAGCTGCTATTGGTATCCAGTAAGTATATCACATACCCAAGGAGTTGTGAAGAATCAGTCAAGCTTCCTGGTGTTCTCTCCAACTCCCTGAAGGGAGGCTCTTCTCCCAAGTCACAGTTGATAGGACAAGGGGCAATGGCTTCAAGTTGCGCCAGGGGAGGTTCAGGTTAGATATTAGGAAATATTTCTTTCCTG
>JAOQGH010000012.1:124702180-124736794 GCA_025769975.1 Gallinago jamesoni
GGCCTTGAACCCCTCCAGGGATGGGGCAGCCACAGCTTCTCTGGGCGACCTGTTCCAGTGTCTCACCACCCTCACAGTAAAGAATTTCTTTCTGGTATCTAATCAAAACCTCCCTTCTTCCAATTTAAAACCGTAACCCCTTGTCCTGTCACTACACTTCCTGAACAAAGAGTCCCTTTGTTGAGTCAAGCCAAACTCTTCTAGTCTGGTGCTCCTCAATCCATTCTTGGTGACCCGCTGGGTGGTTTGGCTGGGGTTTGCTCCACGGGAAGCTGTGTTCCAGGTCTGGGGCTCCTGTGCCAGCCACGCAATCTGCTGACCTGTGCCTGGGACCCGCAGCGCTGTTGTGGCTGCCCTGGTGGGCCAAGGGGGTTGGTAAGAGAAATCCATGTGGAGAAATCCACACCTGGCCAAGACAAAAATTTTCCAGTGGTCTGGATGTCAGCTAGAGTCTGACACTGGAATAATTCTGCCAAGACCAAGGCAGAAGCACTCACTGGTGACGGTAAGCTGGATCTGTGCACAGACTTACACTACTTAAAAAGTCTTGTCTTGTTCACTCCATCCAATTCATCAATATGAAAAGAATGAAGAAAAGATTAAAAGTTGGTTTTAATGAAATACAAGAGAATTAACTCGCAAAATGCGTCCACATTCTTATATTTCATGCGGTCCCCTGATTATTACATCTTTTATTGATATCCCCCTGAGTTGGTGATGAATCTCTTCTATGCGTTCTTCACTCCTCCAGTGTAATTGAGCCTTACCTCTCTGAGGCATATTTAGATAACTGGCTGACTGTGGTGCTATGCAATTGATTTGAAATTGATGCTGAAGAGTGGAATAGTTGCTTGTGGTACAAAATAATAAAGGGAAGCATCGCTGAGGTCCGTGCAAGAGCAGTTTAGAGATCAGGGTTAAGTAAGACCTTGTGAAAGATGTCGATGGAATCACTTCTGCCAGGGCTGAGTGTGGGGCAGGGAGCTGCGAGCTGGGTTACGAATCCCTCATTCTGGAAACGTTTGCATGAAATGAAATATTATCAGAAATTAAGTTAAGCTTAACACTTTATCACCTAGCTCCTTAGGACGTGCTTTTCCCTGAGAATGTGTCCCGACCTGATCTTCAGCCAGGTCTCTGATCTGCGTCTTCAAATCGGCTGGGTTCTGTGTTAGTCAGCTAATGACTCTATGGAGGGGAAAAGAGTTATAACTTGAAAGTTGGAAGTTTTAGTATGGATGTCAGCATAGGTGTTTAGACTTGCTGATGCGGTAGGTAGAAGCTCACTGCAGCTTCACCAGTTATATTAAAAACCTTTCCACGGTGTTTACCCTGGGACACTGATGCCTCTCTGCTGGTCTTTGTGTCTCAAAGACAAGGACGGGCTTCTTTTGAGCTTAGCAAGAAAACCTCCGAATTTACTCTCTTTCTTGGGCTGGTGGTTTATAAATAGGGTGAGAGCTGAATCAGGGATTTTCTCTCCCGTTTCCGTTCATTAAGTAGGCTGAAGTAAAAGAAAGGGCTGAAGGTCTGACTTGCTTGGCGGGCGGTGGGGAAGGAATCCTGAGCTTGCACCTCTGCCATGAACAACGTCGAATGCGTCCGATGAAATGAGACATAATTCTTGCCCATTTTAATTCTCTCTAAAACTTTTGCAGACTGACTTTCCACAATAAAATGTGAAGGTTTCTCTGCTTCCATGGCCATGTCCTGGAAGATGCCAATTGGTCCCAGCTGCCTTTGAAATAATTGGGCTGCAGCTGAGATACCAGCATTCTCAGGTTTGCTATTTATGGTGATTTGAATGTGTCGAGTGGGTGAGAAGAGAAATGAAAATAACTGAGCCAGAGTTACCTTCCACCTGCTGGCCACGCTCTTCTTGATGCCCCTCAGGATGCCATTGGCCTTCTTGGCCACAAGGGCCCATTGCTGGCTCATGGTCATCCTGTTGTCCACCAGGACTCCCAGGTCTTTCTCCTCAGAGCTGCTCTCCAGCAGGTCAGCCCCCAACCTGTCCAGGTGCAGGGAGTTATTTCTCCCCAGGTGCAGCACCTTACACTTCCCCTTGTTAAATTTCATTAGGCAAACAGGAATGACTTTGATTGCTGTCCTGCGCTGGAGGAGTCAGCAGCTGCTGCCAAGCTGTCTGAGAAACCGGGGCAGTGAGTTCTTGGCTGTTTCCATCTTGCTAAGCTGATGGTAAGCCCAAACTGCCCAGTTGAGAGTCAGGTCTGCTTTGGTGTCTTTGCCAGCAAGCACTAACCATGAATGCTGTGAGAAAATGCCTTTATATAAACTAAAATTCTCAATATTTTAGAAAAAGGTGTGCTGAAAAGGGCTTTTTACTGTGTTCAACCCTGAAACGCAGAAGAAGTATATTTTGCTTCTGTCTGTGGTTATGAGTATGATTACTTCGTTCTTGCAAAACATGGTATAAATAACAGCCCTAGCTGCAGCCCTGGCAAGCATTATTGGCATTACTGGCAATCAGTGCAAAAGGAGGAGACTTGGTCATTTGAAGAATTGGGGAACTGGGCTGTTTATGATTGAAGTTGGTGGAAGAGAGGCTAGAGTGTAATTTTCCTGAATTAATCCCATGCTTGGAGATTAATTTTAAACAACTTTTTTTCTTTTTTTTTTTTTCCCCTCCGAGTGGAAGATTATCTGTTTGTTTGGCTTAACATTCAGTGACATTTACACTGAATGGCTCACATAATTTCATTTTGAACTCTGAAACTAATTTTACATTTTGAATCCCCTTTTTTCCCCCCCACTGCTCAGAAGGGAACTGAAGATTATTTTAGCTGTCTCATCACCTGTGAACAGTTGCTTTATGTTTAGTTTTAATCAAGTTGTGCATAAACGAAGTGCTTGTTCCTAGGCATTCCTCCTGAATATTAGGGAGCTAGCATTCTTACTATTTTATAAAAAACACATTGATAAACTGAATGAATTGATAAGCATATATTTTTCCTTACTACTTGATTGGTAGAAGCTGCATGGGGTTAGTGAGGATTAGAATTATCCAAAGAGCAGCAGAATTAAAAACAAAAATCTACTAATACATTAGTTATACGGGGAAGAGACTGTAACAAACTGTCTATCCCTTCTGAAAAAAATCTTATTAGTATTTGTACTTTAAAAAAATCTGAGTTACAGTTGGTGTGGTTGAGTGTTTGCTTCAGGGACTGTGGATGTTGGATCTGATTTGGACCATCTCTATGTGTGCAGCTAGGCATCCTCCTGGAAGATGTTACACAAGCCTACTTTATCTGCCTTATTGAGAACCCATCTTCCACCCCAAACTGCTTAGAAAGGTACCCACTGAGGCTTTCCTTTGGTTCTTTTTAGCTGCGTTGTTTTTCACGTGTATTCATCGGTGCATTTTTTCCAGTGTAAACTGTGTGTGATTGATCCTCCTGTGTTGCTGAAAATTAAAGCACGATCTAAGTAACTTTAATTGCACTTCCATTTGTAGATCAAGCTGTTCTCTCCTTATGTCCCGTGAGACCAATATGTGGCATCAACTGTGAAGCCGCTTTCCATCAGACATTTGAAACAAGGCAGAAAGATTACTCTGTGCATATCCAAAAAAAAAAAAAAAAAAAGAAAAAAAGACTGGAATTAATTTCTTCATGTGTTTTTTCCCCCCTACTCCCATGTACCATGTGGAAGGTGTTTTATTTTAGGCGAACAAGTATGTTAAAGGGTATGTTGTCCCTTCAGATGACTTGATTCAGACTGGAGTACAGATGAAAGCATGCCTTCCGTCTATTTCCAAGGCTGTGTTGGGAAACAGGGAGACTCTATTCAGCGACTGAGTTTTGTGTTCATGCTGAAAGGCAGCAACATCTAATGTACCACAGAATCCTTTCCTACAGATTCTAAATAAACTGCACTGGGATTCCACTGACAGAGCGCATCAGGCTTCAGCAAAACAAGTTTTGTTAAGGACTCGCGCATATTCAATAGTGGATGTCAGTGAGAGGACTAATGTATTTATTGTGACAGTGAAAATGAAAGATTTAGCACGTCATGGAATTACTGTGTTCAGAAGCCCATAGAACAATGCTGGTTCTTTTGCATATCTATCATACCACATCATCTTTAGAATACAAAATTAAAAGTGAATTAGTTTTATTGCACAGATATAACTTCAGTGAACCATCAGAAGCCTTCGTCTACCTCTAGCAAATTTTCTTTTTTGCTTTTCCTGGTGGGTGAAAGATAAATCTTTCTGATACAGATTTCCTTCTCTGGGAAAAAAAGGAGGATTGCTCAACTGCCATTACTGGTGGTGATGCAATATGAAGGTTAAAGCTAAGACGAGGATTTTACCCTTTTGCAATAGCTTCCGTGCCAGCTGGAGACTGCCAGAAAGCATTGTGCTCCTCTCAGTCCCCATCACTGTTTCTAGAGCTTTTTGGGAAGGTGATGCATAGGGTCTGCTTCTGCTGAGAGCTCCCCGTGTGCCTGGGGAAATGCCAGAGGGAGAATATAGAGCTCTTTTCCAGACTTTCTGTGCCGTAGCTGTAGCAAGCTGCTCCTTGCTCTCAGATACTGCCAAAATACACACATCAAAGTTACGTTCCGTGTCATTCTGCCTGTGGATGCCCTGAAAAAGTCACAGCACCATTGACTTTCAGTGTGAGGTGTGAAGCCAGCAGTCTCCGAGGGGCTCTCTCTGCCCTTCCCGCTGCTGGCGTTAGGGGTAATAACAGAACTTGGAGGTGCCATTTGTACAGAAAGTCTAAGTCTTTCCCAAACAACGTACAGGCTAAATCCAAGGAAGGAAGAGATGGAGATGTGCAGGGAAGCCATGTGGCACATGCCCCCAGCAGACAGCTTGGTGACAGATAGGTGAGGCTGTTAGTTCCCACTCTTCATGGCTTGGGTAAACACGAATTCCTTCAAACATCCCAGTCTTCAGAACCTCAAGAACCCAATAATTTCCGTGGTTTTCTCAGTGAGTGCGGGTGGTATGGCAACACATCTCCCCACTCCTGGTTTTGGGGGTGTAAATCCTTCCTTGCCCTAAATCCCTCCCTCCTGCCCAGCGTTTCGGCGGCGTTGGGCTGCGGCTCTTGTGACTCTTGTGGGTCGGTGGGCTACCAGCAGCAAAGGACTTGGCAGCCTCAGCTCCTCGCTCCGGTCTTGATCCCATAGGGAGCTCAAGGCCATCGCTTCCCAGTGTACGTGTGAGCCAAGGAAAGCAGGTAAAAAGCAGCAAAGAATGGACATTACTTTTTTGGCTTCTTGCTCACTCGCTGCTTTAATCTCAGGGGCCCGGGATAAATAAAGATGCTGGGGTAGTTGCAGAGAAATGGTATTTCTACGAAGTTAAAGTGTGATCCTCCGGGTGGGAGC
The DNA here is from genome assembly GCA_025769975.1 of Gallinago jamesoni. Lineage (NCBI taxonomy): Eukaryota > Metazoa > Chordata > Aves > Charadriiformes > Scolopacidae > Gallinago > Gallinago jamesoni. The sequence goes on from JAOQGH010000012.1 coordinate 124,707,548, forward strand.
AGACAGGCTTGCTTTGATGATGGATTCAGCCTGCTCGCCACTGAGCACTGAGTAAAATAGTAATTTTACTATTTATACAGCTTTTTTTGGAAAGAAATCAAGCAGCAGGAAGAAATCAAGAGATGGGGTAGTCGGTTCTGATGGTCCTGTGCCCGAATCTCAGCTATCCCAGATGTAAGTGTGGAGCTATCTCCAGGGGCAGCTCTCTCGTTGCTGGAGGTCACAAAGGGCCTGCTCTGTGAGGAAGCCTTCACTGAAACATCCATCCAAAACTACAAGTGTTTGCATAAGACCTGTGTTATTATAAATTTTTGAACGGCTAGAAAGGGACACTTGTTTTCTACCTCTACTTTATAAGCTTGTCTGAGCATCTGGGCAACGAAGCTGATGAAGGACCTGGAGCATAAACCTTATGAAGAGCGGTTGAAGGAGCTGGGGCTGTTTGGTTTGAGGAAGAGGAGGCTGAGGGGAGACCTCATCACTCTCTACAACTACCCTACCTGACAGGACACTGTAGAGAGGTTGGTGCTGGTCTCTTCTCACGGGTAATTAGTGATAGAATGAGAGGGAATGGCTTCAAGCTGCACCAGGGTAGGTTTAGACTGGACATTAGGAAAGAGTTTTTCACAGAAAGAGTGGTCGGGCATTGGAAGAGGCTGCCCAGGGAGGGGGTTGAGTCACCATCCCTGGATGGTGAGAAAAGTGAAATTAAATTTTACCTAAAAATAGTAAATTTGATGTTTAGAACAGCATCTTGCTATCAGTTAAAAATCCATTCTCTATGGAACATGGGGCTTTGAGGATCCAGACCATTAGAGTTCCTCATCCAGTGATTTCTTTTCACATCTTCATTGACCCTGCCCCTGAAAATTGCTAAATGCTTCTTTCCTTGAAAGGAAGAGTCTTAAATCCCAAGAATTAACCGAACACGTATATTTGCATGTGGTATCGACTGGTGATTTTTGGAATTTGTGTACACTCCTCTCAAAATACAATATAATTCTCTGTTATTAGCGGAGGCCTCTTCCATATATTTAGGCGTCTGAAATCCTTCACAGATAAACGTTTTATGATTATTTTGGTGAGCAACAGCTGCCGCATTTAGTGACATGGCCCAGTGATGTGGGTAATTCAGTTCTTATTCACCAAAAGGGGAAAAAATAAAATTCCTCAGCATAATGGGTAATGAATGTGTCTGACTTCAGTGATTGCAAGGGGCGGATGGTGAATCGTGTTCCTGCGAGACTGAACATAGCTTTTTTTTCCCCCAATTCTTTTGGACAGTTTTGATCCTGAAGAATATATCAATCTATCTCTTTTTTCATGCAGCTTGGTTTTAACTGCATCAAGCAAGTTATGCTGAACAAATCAGTCTTACTTCATGTCTGCTGTTAAAGAGTTTATTATTCTTTCAGATTATGGTGGAAGCTATTAATTGTTATGATACCAACTGCACAGTTTTGCCTATATTCACTTATGTAGTTATTTTGCATTGTTTTAAGGATGTGATCGATTGCAAAAGACGTGCAAATATTAGGCCCCCAATATTACCTTGGAAACTACAGTGTTTTGTCTTCTTATTTCAGAGCCAGCGTGGGAAGACATTACTTCTCTCCTGGCAACTTCTGAATTCTTTCAAGGTAAAAGGTACTAATTTCTTGTTTCTCTTGCTGACTGCTGGTTTTCCTTTCTGTGTTCAGAAGAGGCTGTTAAAAAACGATGATCTCTCTCTGAGCAAAATACAAGCTGTTCACTCACACCAGACAATTTTGAATCAAAAGCATAACTTTATGTTTGAGTTAACATTTATTTTTTTTAGGATATGTCATTGGTACCTGGCTGTGGTTGGCTCTGCTGTTGAGCAGCACGACTGCCAGATTGAACACCGTGCCACTTGGTTGTGGACAGGACTGCTATGTGGACTGTCACACATCAAGTGACAGAATTTATAAATGTTTTCTTGTATAATAATGTAAAACAGTGTAATTGTTTCAGTCTCACTGTTTGGTCCGGATAGATGCATAACTGGCATTATTATTAGTAATATTATTTATTCAGGAAATTCTTTTTAGTCTAATGAGTCATAACTCCTGTTGAGGTCCAACAAGACAGCATAGGGTTTTAAAAGCAAAAGAAAGTAAGTCTTGTTTTTCCCTCCCACAACACTCCTATTTTTTCAGTGCCAAACGCTGTCAACCTGCCAAAAATAAACGTAAATACTACATTTATTCATCTGCTTCTCTTGATTATCTCAAAAGACATGTCAGTCTCAAGCTTCTGAGCCGGAATCTGACCTGCTGATAAGCTGATGTGGAAGTCATCTGAATTAAAAAGAGAACAGATACTGTCTTGACACGCTGTCTTAGCAAAGGGCTGGGGCAGGGACTCTTTGGAGCTATCTATGCTGCAGGACCTATCTGGAGATGCTGGCCTTCATGACCAGCTTAAATCCCTTCAGTGCCAGTCCTAGAGGCAACTTATAGGTGAGCAACCACTTGACTTTGGAAGTGTTACTGGATGACATGGCTCTTACCAAAAAGGATCATAATTGCTCTGATTTGGCACTTTAAAAAAAGAGCTGTCAACTCAGTGAGAAATTGCTTATAGACTGAGATTTTTTTCCAAGGCAAATTTATATTTATTGATCATTCCTTTTACAGGAGGAAAAAGGCTTTGTGTAGAGATTTCACAGCTGACCATTCAACATGGGACCAGGTGAAGTAGCTGTGTTCCTCTCTGGAATATAAACTAACTTTGTCTTTCTTCTCCTTTACCTAAAACCATTTTTTCTTCATGTGGTTTCATTTTCAGGGTTAAGGCTTAATAGGAATTTGTGGCTGAGATTTACTCTGCTTCCAGTTTCCACTTCAGAAATAAATCACATTATTGTCATTATGTAATGAATTGATCAGTTAATGAGCTCTTTAACAGTTACTAAAAATATAAATTAAGACCTCATAGAACTTACTAAAGGACATTAAAAGACCTGATTCAAAGGGAAAATTATTTTCTTTTTGTCAAAGTTTCAAAACCCAGTCTGATATTTGATGGTAGGTCTGAGCATCTGGAGAATGATAAAAAAATTGTTTATCCCAGTCTTTGTTTCTTTTCTTTAACTCAGGAAAAACTTAATGTAATGAAGGGTAATACAAATTATCATTGGACCTGAAACTAGACATCAGGATTCTGTTAATTTGGGATTGAGCCAAATAGAACCAGAGTATGTGGTCCTTGCTTTCTGAACCCCTTCCCATGGAAAAGTCTGCATCCAGGGTCATACATGAACAAAAGCTTCTCAAAGCTTCTTACAACCAAGTCTACATACTAACACCTTCGAACAAATCACAGAATGAATCACGGAATCCCAGAATGGTCGGGGTTGGAAGGGACCTTCAGAGATCATCTAGACTGAACCCACTGCCTAGAGGAGGTGAATGCAATTTTAGATCTAGAAGGCTGGAGGTGTATTGAGGCTTGATCTTACATTAGGAAGATCTTGGCTGATAACCTTCTAGCCATTTCAAAGCCCTAGCTGTGTTCGTATGAGGCAGCAACATGTTGTAGTGGTGGTTTCAAATTTTTTGCATAATTTATTCTGCCAACTTACATTATAATCAACTGATTGGTTGGGGGGCTGGAATTTAAAGAATGATGCTTATTTTTTGTGTGTCTCTGTCCTTCTGCTGCTGCCTAGGACATGATTCTTTCTTTCCGATTCCTTCTTGGCACCCACACTTAGATTATTCCTCTTCCCTTCATGTTGATATATGCTTTTTGTTTCTTCTTGACCTTCAGGAAAACTCTTTTAAGATGATTGAGCTGAAGGCAAACTGAGTGTGAGGATGTGTCCTGAACGAGTAGGAGGTGCTACCCAAGAGAGGGGTAAGCAGCAAGGGGGAAGGGAGCCTAGCAGAAAAATTCAGTATATTTCTTAATTTTCCTTTCACAAATTGTCCAGAATAAGACCAAATACTTTGGATAGGGAACTCTACTGATTTCCATTTTTTTAGAGTTTCTCTTGAGTGACCTCCATGGGCTGTTCTCTTCTGTTGTGTTTTTGCGACCTTTTCTCTTTGAAATCTTAAAGAGAATTTTGTTACGTAAAGAACATGACGAATTCATATTGTATGATTATTTTTAGCCACATTTGATCATATAGCCAGACATGCCTGCAGCAAAATGACATTGGTGCTGGGAGAAAACAGGTAGTTAAGCACGTAGGTTGTAAATACCTACAGTCGTTGCTTGAAAACTATCAGTTATTTGTGTTCCCAAGTTTAATTGTTACACTGCTTGTTTACCCTGCAAACGAAGCAGTAGCAGCCAATCTACACAAGTCATTTGCTCTCCAGTATTAATCTCGCTTCTTGTGCCAGGCTCTGTAAATGTTTCCTCATATATCATTGTCACAGTGCCATGCATTTGAAATGTCAAATTATGCAGTTTCTGGTGTCATAAGAATAATATTAGTGGCAGGGAGGGACAAAAAAAACCCAACTCACCCTGCAGAGAATATATACTTGTTTTTAGTAGCTTCCTCCTTGGGTGTTGCAGTGCTATGGACAGAGTCATCTAAGGGTTGTTTAGATGTAAAGAAGATACATCCTTTGAGCGTTTTAGTCACCCCCTGAGAAACCTTTTTTTCTATACTGAAACAAATGGTCTGTGCCTTTCAGCTGCTCTATTCCTTTCTGTCCCGAGGCTCTTGCATCCAAAGTGAACGTGCCAGAATGGGTAGATAAATGCCATTCTTTTTAGTAGTTATTTTCCAATTATTGTTAGTGCACGAGCCTGTTATGAGAAAGTATAGCACTAGAGCAAAGTCAGAGGCAAACTTTCAGAGGACTGTGTATTTTGTGTAGGAGACAAGGGCTCCATTCTGCTCTCCTGCCCTCCATTTACAGTCAGATTTATACCACACTAGCACAGAAACTGAAGATTAAACAGGGATTAACCTTTCTGGTTATCCACAATTTCTCACACTATTTGTAGAAATGATATAATTTACCACTGGGTTATTATTTTCCTGGCAGAGTAATTCTGCTATAGAGGTTAAAGGAGTCAGGGCTGCATAATAACCTATTTATAATAACGAGCAAAAAGTGATCACTGTAATCCTCAAGAGGCTTCGTGGGAGGAGGGCCATGTTACGTTGTGTTTTGTCATTCAGACTGTGTATTTCTACCCACAGCAACAGATTCTGTGGTGCCTGTCCCTGGCACGAAGCAGTGCTGGCTTGTCTCTACCGTTCCTCACCCTTCTTCATGACTGTTCCTGCTTCACCAGAGAACAAGAAGGTACAGAGCTATTTATGTCAGCCTGTACTCTTCTGGTTTGAAGACTGGTGGATAAGTCGAGAGGGCTGAAGTCCAAATTTAGTGGCCTTGGGCTCGATTCATTTGCCCACGCGTGAACATCTAGTGCTGTATGACCTACCTGAGGGGATGTCTTCAGCAGCTTCCAGAAGGGAATGGGTCTCATGGAGGACTTGTGAAATATCTACCAGCTTTGCAGGGATATGTCAGACACTCTAGTGTGTCTCAGGTGGCTCTAAGGTATTTAAATACGCATCACCACATCGGGCCCTAAATAATCATTTTGCAAATCAAAAATGCATCTTCCATTTTCTGAATATCCGGTTTCATAGCAAAGGGATGAAGAGGCTGTGATGTTCCTGAAGGGAAAGCAATTGCTTATCAGGTTGTCTAAATGCCCCGCACTATTTCTCAGGTCCAGAAAACAAACAGAAATTTTTTTGGCATTCCAACCCTCTGTGTAGGAGCAGGGATGAGCTGGAACTGGAATCTCCATCGTTGTGGTGCTTCTGGAGCCTAAGCAGACCAGTAAGCCTCTCCAGGACACAGGTGGACTTGGTATAATATTAAAATTAACCACAGTGTAATAATTTTAGGTAAGATGAGCTGGTGCCTGGTCCGTACAGGCAATTTATATGATTTGCTAAAATTATACATCTGACTTGCAGATAATTTGAGCCAGTAAAAATGAATTCCTACTTTCAAAGAGAAAAAGGGCTAGTTTGAGTCAGAGCCTTGACTTGGGCAGATGTGTCAGAACCCAAAATTTGCATAGAAGGTGAAACGTCCAAAGTAGGTCTTTTTGATACAGACTTCTTACATAAATCATTTGCTAATCTGTGCTAGCGTTACCTCTTTCTTTTAATGTTCTTTCCAGGTTTCTGGACATTAACTGTGACAAGTCTTATACGCAGTAGGAGTTCATATTCAGATAATTCCTAGTACCTTTCCAGTAGCCTGAAGCCCAATGTCTGAGCTTTCCCAAGTAGCATAAAGTGCTGGATTTCATGATTTAAACATGGGGCTCATCTGTTTTCCATAGTCATGCGAAATTTAAGGCCTCCAATGCAGAATACATCTGTGGGCTGCTGTACACAATTCAGAATGAATCGTGATGTGTTGTGGTTTCTATTTTTGGTACCTTCAGTTGCCCCTAGTTTTTAGTCTTAAAAGTCATATATTTTCATATATTTTCTATAAAATCATCTATTTCGAGCTATAATTATTAAATTGTATCTAGTTCTCTAGATGTCCTTGAGAATTTATCAAAGTATATTACTGACTTACTCTGATTTGAAATATACAGGTGCAAAAATACTACATATGCTTAGCAGTGTATATGTCTTGGTTTCATATATGTTTGCTTATTAAAAAATTACTGAGTATTCCTAGCTGTTGATCTTTATTATTTGTCTTGATTCCAGTGTGGTTAGCCTCTCACTGTTATAAATCATGAGTCAAACTGAAAGTTGTGGAAATAGCTTTGGCTTCATGAAATGTAAAAAAGAACTAATCCATGTCTGTTCTCTTTCTGTATTCCATTTGGAGTTGCGTTACGGTCATGGGTTTCTAATCTGCCCACGACTAAAGAGATACTGATAAGAAATAAGCAACAGAAATCTGTGTTATCACTGAATCTCTTGAGCTGAGACCATAAGAACAAGTCCAAATGGCAAGAGTCCAAATAATGCTTCGTCTGTTCTTAACAACCTCTGAAAGCAAGTATTTATTAACTTCCCCAGCTGCTTCAGGACTTAACTCTCCTTATAACCAGATAGATTTTTCCCTACACCGTGCATAAATCTTCTTTTTGACTGGTGTTGCCAATTTCTTGTATACAGAGGGTAGACAGAAAAACACAATCAGTCATGTTTATGACAATATTTCACATACTCTCATTATGCCTCTTCTCTGCTTGAAATGGGGCCAGTCCTGTTGCTCTGTGCTCTCTCCTCATGTAGATTGTGATTCTGTGATATTTCCTTTAAATCCTGTGTTTCCCGTGTCCGTCTTTAAATACAAATATCCCGTCGTCCTTCCTCCCCTTTCGCGGTCATTAAACGAGAGTGAGAATTTTAATTTCTAGAATGGTTTATGTACCTGGCTTTGCCTGGGACTTATCAGCTGCACCAATGTCACGGGCAGGCAAGTCCCGTCGACTTTGAACATCCACCCTCTGTGGCTCTTCAGCCCTGGAGGTGACGCTGCTGCCGCTTCTCCGTGATGTATATCCACGTGTATGGTTGTGGAAACGTGCGGGCTCTTGGCTTCTTGATTTTAACTGCTTTGCCAGAACGAATGGTTGAGAAAAGCTGTGAGGAGAGCAGCGTTTTGAGCCTTTTTTATCTTGCCGTTGGCCGTAGCTGGCTGTCCTGCAGGTGGCAATGCACAGCAAGGAGAGGGCTCGGCGGAGGAGGCGCAAGAAGTTAAAATGAGCTGGCCTGGCAGACGTGTCTCCTGCTCCCGACTGCTGCTCCCGGCTGCTTTTGCCAGTGCCAAGGATAAATCTGGGTCTCCCGGGGTAAGAAGTGCTGGAATTATAGTTGGCATCGCTGTTTGTTTGCAGTCTGCTCACCTGCTGGGGTGGGAAGGGGCATCGATGAGCCCCTTCCCTCCCTGTTCCCGTTTGTCACCTTGTCTCCCTCTGTTTGGGCAATATCTGCTGGGGTGTTTCTGGGGGTTTCTTTCTTCGTGGTGACCTTCCAGCTGGTGACGGTGGGCACGTTGCTGCCAGATTGTTCCAGCTGTTTCACTCCAAACTCAATCACCGACTACGTTTTCCAGTCTTGATACTTCATGTACTTCTTCATATACTTGATTCTTCTTGATATTTCATATTAAGATGTTCCCTTTGCCATTGTCTTGGGGTTTATACTTACATTTTCAGTACAGTGAGAATACCCTGCAATGCATTTTCTTTGTAAAATGTGAGTATCTTCAGCTTTAAACAGTCACTGTCATTTTTTTTTCTCACAGAAAAGATTTTTTTTTTCTAATTGAGCTACTTTTGCAGCTAATAGTGACATTTACAAAAGAGAAACTAGAGAAGCTGTAGCAGACCACTCACTGAAATCCAGCAATCTTGATCATAGACTTCATTACTCTTCATGTAATTTTATTCTGTTCATGTTTGATTTGATTAGAAATATTTCCAGTGAAGCAGGTTGCAGCATTTGAAGTGCTTGATCTTCTTTAAGCCTTCTTCGGTGCTTAAGGAAATCAGAAAGCCCTTGGATTTTTTATTTTTTTATTTCATTTTTTTCTTAGCCTGTGTTGTTTTCTGCTTTTTTGCGTGTCTGGGAATCTTAGAAACCTTAGTAAGGTGGAGATGGTGGTGAGTATGCACCGTGGTAACGGGTACACATGGCTCACGTAGCCCAAAGTCCCTAAAATGATGCCTTGCTCAGTACCATTTGTGTGCACAAATTAAAAGACTGCATGTGCAAGGTTATTATTTCCAAAGAGAAACAAATGTAAATAAGGCAGGTTTGTTACCATAAGTGCCATAATTTGCATGTCTGGGCGGAAAGCCACCAGTGTGACCGAAGTTTTGCAGGTAGGAGTAGAAGGTTCAAGTGTTTTCTAATGTAGTGGCAACATTTCTGATTTATTGATTTTTATCTTTCTCCAAATGCGTGTACACCCATTATTCTCATTATTGCCTTTAAAGTATCTAAATCAGGCTGCAATGTAAAGTGTAGTGAACTATTTTGAACAGAGTTGTATGTGATACTTATATTATACTTTGGATGGTGAACCCCAGAGTTTGAGGCAACCTTCAAAATAAATTAGTTTTATATGATTTTATGTCTTTCCCTTTATTTCTTTGTACAAAGCCACCTTTGTTGACTTTTATTTTTGCAAAATGTCCCTTATTTTAGCCACTGGCAACTTTTTTTTGGCCACATTTGCATCTGATTTAAGCTTTTTTTCAAGATCATATGAGGTGATTAACAAATTGACTAAACTACATATCTTTCTTTTCCTTATTTGTTTTAGAGTAGCAGAAAGACGTTCCAATTAATAATCAATAGTCTATAAAGAATTTAACCAAATTACTTTTCATCATGCAGTATATTTTTACCACCTGCATCAAAATGTCTTTATGGTGTCCTCAGACGTGTGTTCTTCTGCTCTCTTGCCATAATTTATTAATCTGATGTGAAGAATGTTCATGACAGTGTTGAGGCAGGTCTTTCAGCAAGGTTCACCCCCTTTCAATCAGATCCCTGGTTTTTCCAACAGCAAAGTTCTACCTGAGAAGTGCAGCTCTGGTGATTTATCATTGTATGGCACTGCTTCTGTGACCCATTTCTGCTGCTGTGATCTATCCAGGGTTCCCTGGTGTTGCTGGATGTACCGTCTTGCAGTTTTACTGTTGGAAAAAAAAAAAAAGAGGATTGTAAAGATGAGCAACTCAGTTCAACCTGGAGTTTCATGGGTCTTTGCCCTGGGGCAAGACATTGAACTAGGGCGTTTTCGCAGCGCAAAGAGCTCCATATTTCTCATCCTTGAGAGGCACCCAAGCCTGCAATAATGATGTGCAAGGACAGGAAAGAGTTGGGAAACTCAGGAGATCCCTTTGATTCAGAGCTCTGGCCAAAACCAGAAATAATCTAACGTGGTGCCATACTGATGGTATCTAGCTGCAGCGGCGCTCTCAGAAATGATGGTGATGGAAACCAGGCTGCTCTTCTCTGGTGGCATCTACTGGAGCCCAAAAGAGCAATCTCAGCATCCTTTTTTCCCCATCCATTTCCCATTCAGTTGTGTTGCTATTCTTCTTTGTCGTCTTCTTATTAGTAGTAGTAATATCATTATTAAATATTAAATTGATGATGATGATAGCAGATTGCCTTTGAACTTTTTCTCTACTTTTCTCACTCCCTGTGCTGAATTAAGCTATATTTGGAGCTCTTCTAATGGAGTATTTTGACCATCTGCTCTCTGGAGCAATTACTCAAATTATTTGCAACCCCCTGTGCCAGCAGGGGTGAATCTAGCACAGTCCTTTAAAGGTACAGATTTCCTGACTGACGTATTTTTACACTGGAATATGCCACAAATGGTACAGATCTGTAATTCTCTGGGCTTGCGTGGGGGTAGAGGGTCGTGCTTACATTTCCAATGATTTCAGTGACTGACTCTAAGGAAACTATTATCTCTCAGTTTTTACGGGAGAAACCAAGAGAAAGGTTGTACTTTTATTTGGGTCTCGGTTTCCTGATTTCGGAGGTTCTCCTTCCTTTACAATCTCAGCCTGTGCTAAAATCCTCCAAATCCTCAATTTGCTCACAGCACTGAGCCCAGCCCATCGCAGGCCTGCAGTGGCTATTCTATCTGTCAGTCATTCAGAACACAGGTCCCTCTCTGTTTTGCTGTGATTCAGGTACTGCAGCAGTCTGTCCCGTGTCTGTCCTGCTCCTGGGGATGTTCACCTCCTATAACAAGGGGAGGGATTTTTCTACTTCGTGTCCTGTCTCTCTTCCTAAGTAAATCGGGCTTGTTTTCGAAATGCAAAACCCAAACTCAAGGTTTCAGTGGATCAAGTTGCACCAGGGGAGGTTCAGGTTAGATATTAGGAAATACTTCTGTATTCTCACAGAAATCTTTGCTTTGATCAAACAACAAAAATACATCTCTGCTTTTGTTTTCTTATGGCGTACGTTTACAGTAGGTTTTTTTCCTTTTCATTTGTCTCATTTTTCGTGTCTCCTCCCTTGTACTTTCTAGGTTTCTCCCTTCATGATCCGAAAAACGCCGCTGAATACAGATGAGCTGATACTTAGTCCAGTCCCAGACGATCTTTTGTTCAGGTAATTACTCGGAACCGCAGCAGCTCTTAAGCGCCCCGACTTCTCTGACTGAGATTGACGGATGGAAAGATGAGGCGAGGCAGGCACTTACAGCCAACTTGGTAAGAATAAAGGAAAAATGCAGACTCATTTAAATAAGGTGGGGTTTTTCCCCTTTCTTCCTCCCCACACGGTCCCAAGGAGGCATCCTGAATGTTACCCAAAGTTATGTGTTTAGCTTGGAGCCAGGCTTGTTTGGTTGGAGCAGAGGGGAGCATCCCTGGGTGGTGCTGGAGCCTTGCTGGTATCACTCCCGCAGCCAGTATCACACCTTGCAGGAGGGCTAACTTCTTAGAGAAGAAATTCTACCAAGTTTCTCGGAGAAAACAACGCAATTCTCCTTATCATAAAGCCAGTGATTTAGATTTATGCCTGATTTACTTGCCTTGGCTTCTCACTCGCTCAAGACATTTGTTGGTATATACCAGATGACACGACCCATTTAAAACAAATGAAATTGGCTTTGAAACCTTTATCCCCATCTTATCAGTATTGCCCCAGCAGATTCTCAGTCAGTAATAATAACATTTTGCAAAACAAACAAAATAACCTCATTTCTGTGTGGAAACAAATAAACTCCTAGTAATCCCTGCTAAAAAATATTTAATGATTCATATAAAAATGTTACCAGCCTGTATCTAAGAGACATATTCATGAACAAATACATAAAATCATATCCATAAACATGAAAAAATATCCCAGGGCTCACTGATGAATCAGAGTAAATGTATTTACAATATTGCCAGCAGTGCTTTTTTTAAAGAAAACCTTGTTAATGAAGCACTGAAAATGTAGAAACAGTGCTATGGGTTGGCCTCTTTTTTAGAAAATTAGAATCTATAAAATGACTGGCATCTTTATGTAGTCTGGAATGGCTACTATTAAGCATTTAATGTAAATTGCAATATCATAGTCTCTCCTGAATTATAGTCAGTATTACAGCCGTGCAGCTCCAGGACCAAACACAGCCTAGATATCTATGCCCAGTGTCAACCAGTTGCAGAGCTCCTTTCCTCTATGGGTCTCACCCTATAGATCAGCTATACTAATTCATGTGTGGGAAGTGGAGCCAAAGTTCCCCCCCCCCCCTTTTTTTTTTTTTTTTGCCTTTGGACTTTATGTGTGTGAGCAAGAAAGCAAAGGAGAATGATGCTTAAAGGTGGCTGCTTTCTCCTACAGCTTCTGTGGAGATCTTGGGGGTGAGCAGCCTGCACAATTCACCATCATGCACAATTCACAGCGTGGGAGGTGCCAGTTGTGCCCTTTCTAGCATCACTCTTCACCAGCCAGAAGAAACCTGTTGTGCTGTCAGTCCCCAGACATTTTGGCTTAAGAAATCACAGAGAGAAAAAAAAAAAAAAGCAGTATATTTTCAGAACAAAGCTTTTTTTTGATGTCTAACTGTGTTGTGTGGGGTTTTACGTCATTGCGCTCTGACTTAAATAAGATCAGTCCTAAGATTGTTAAAGTGAAGCATTATAATTTAACCTCTGGTCCTCAGACAACTAATATCTCTGAAGGATATTTTCTTTAAATTAGTAAACCGTTTGGTAATGACCTTGATGTACAAACAGGCAAATATTCAGAATTTGATATCGAAGAGATGGAAAGATAGAAAACACAGGAGACATAAAAGTTCTTAGATTTATGTACTCAGATGATTTTATTACCTTTTCCAAAAGTTCCACAGTGTGATTTATAATTTCTATTAAAAATATAAAGGCACTGTCTGGACTGTATATAAGGAAGTGAACATCCCTAAATCTTTGTTTTATGTCATTCTAAGAAAAATGGTACAAGTTTACCCATACCCTTCACCTTCTAGTCTTTGCTCAAAACACATCTTATCTACAATAACAAAAAGGCAATCAACCTCTCTTAATTCCTTAATTTCCTGAGCATGTTGCTCAGGAGCGTGTGCAGGTAGGTTTGGAATGTCTCCAGAGAAGGAGACTCCACCACCTCCCTGGGCAGCCTCTAGCAGGGCTTTACCACTCTCACAGGAAAGAAGTTCCTCCTCATGTTTAGCTGGAGGTTGTTATGTTCAAGAAGTTTGTGCCCGTTTCCTCTTGTCCTGTCCCGGGGCACCACTGAGAAAAGACCAGCCCCATCCTCCTGACACCCTCCCCTTAAATATTTGTAAGTATTGATCAGATCCCCCCTAAGTCTTCACTTCTCAAGACTAAAAAGACCCAAGTCCCTCAGCCTTTCCTCATAGGAGAGGTGCTCCAGGCCCTTAATCATCTTTGTATCCCTCTGCTGTGCCCTCTCCAGCAGTTCCCTGTCCTTCTGGAACTGGGGAGCCCAGAACTGGTCCCAGTGCTCCAGCTGGGGCCTCCCCAGGGCAGAGCAGAGGGGCAGGATGACCTCCCTCCACCTGCTGGCCACACTCTTCTTGATGCCCCCCAGGACGCCATTGGCCTTCTTGGCCACAGGGGCCCATTGCTGGCTCATGGTCATCCTGTTGTCCACCAGGACTCCCAGGTCTTTCTCCTCAGAGCTGCTCTCCAGCAGCTGGAGGAGCACCCCAACCAGATGGGGTTGTTGGTAGGATTTTTCACTCACGTGGTGCGTCCTTTGCAGGAATGAAGCAAGATTCATATTCGTGGAGTGCTATTTAAAGCTGAAAGCCTGGTTTTCCAACTAAAGGTGTGTATCTGCCCTTGCAGTGAGGCACTGGCAAGGTAAACAGGATCAGCAGTAAGCGTTACTGAGACCTGCAGCTGCCTGACAGTTGCCATTTTACAAAACTTCCTTTTTTTTTTCCCCGCCTCAGTGTCTATGCAGATCTGAGTTTCAGCAATACTTGCCTCCAGCCTCTTTCAACTTTCTTTTTAATTAAAAAGCTTAATTGGGAGTAATAAAAATTCCAATTAAGCTTTTTAAATAAAACCCAGAAGCTCAAAGTGGCTGCAGTTGCAGATAACTGCTACCGCAACCTGTGAGTAGCACTTCTGTTTGAGCAAAGCTTTTCTTTCCCTCGAATAAATAGGGTGGTTTCTGACTGTACCTCTGCACCTTTCGACAGCACTGTACCTTTAAGTCTCACAGAGTTATCGTTTCCACGTGAAATAGGGGCATCCTGGTGAATTTTGGTAAGTGCAGCACAGGGGCTCGGGTCTCCATAGGTGTCTATGCCTGAACGCCCCTCAGCATCACGCCACGTGTTGGGTCTGTAAGCAGAATCAAGAGCAGGAACAAGGGCTGATCAAACCATTTCCCGGTGAATTCACGGGGTTTTAGAGGGAAGTGAAAAGAGAAAACATCAAACTCGAGAATGTTATGGGAAACAGTGTCAAAAGCCTTGCTGAAGTCAAGGTAGACAACATGCACTGTTCTCCCCTCGTCCACCCAGCCAGTCATTCTATCATAGAGGGCTATCACACTGGTCAAACGTGATTTCCCCTTGGTGAATCCATGTGGACCACTCCTGATGACCATTTTTGCTACTGCGTGCTTAGAGATGACACCCAGGACGAGCTGTTCCATAACCTTTCCAGGGCTGGAGGTGAGGCTGACCAGCCTGTAGTTTCCTGGATCCTCCTTCTTGCCTTTTTTGAAGGCAAGGTGTGACATTAGCTTTCCTCCAGTCCTCAGGCACCTGGCCTGTTCTCCATGACTTTTCAAAGATGATGGAGAGTGGCTTCATGACAACATCTGCCGGTTCCCTCAGCACTCACTGGTGCATCCCATCAGGGCCCATGGATTTGTGGGTGTCAAGTTTGCTTAAATGATCTCTAATCTGATTGAGGGAGAATCATCCAGGCTCTCCCTCCGACCTCCAGGGTCTGGGGTTCTTGAGGGCCAGCCAAGCCAGTTCAAAGTTGAGATGTTCCGTGATACTGACTATGTCTGAAATTCCCAGGACTGCTTCCCCTACAGTTTCATAGGGGGGTTCTATTTTTTTTCACCCATTTATTATTGACTGATTCCTAGCTCTTGTTTTGAAAGCCTACTTGTGTTGGCTCCAGATACCACTGGCATTAGCTTCACAGGCTTTTCTCATCAGCTTGATGGACC
Organism: Gallinago jamesoni; assembly: GCA_025769975.1. Classification (NCBI taxonomy): domain Eukaryota; kingdom Metazoa; phylum Chordata; class Aves; order Charadriiformes; family Scolopacidae; genus Gallinago; species Gallinago jamesoni. The sequence continues at coordinate 124,722,738 of JAOQGH010000012.1, forward strand.
CAGGTGGCCTTGTCTTTCACTGCTGTTGTTGCTTTCATTTTCTCAGCCATCTGTTTCTGACAAGGATGAATTACAGCCCTGGTTTCCAAGAAGTACCTTGATAGTTGTAGCTCAAATGATTGCAGGAAGAAAAAAACCTCAGGATTGCTTGAAAAGCAAAATATTCATATAGAAAACAGAATGTAAACACTCATAGGACTTTCAAGAAAATAAAAATGCTAATCTTCTGCCCAGCCACTACTTAATTTATTAACGATGTTGAATTTATTTAGTTAAATGATGAATAGAGTTGGTTAGAGAATGGCTATATTACAACGCAGAATGGTGTTTTTTTCCCCCCCAAATTAAAATCTTAATATAAAGAATTAAACCAAGTCTTTTGTACTTACTGCCCCAAAATTTTGAAAATGAGAAGTATGTTTTTCCAAGAACTCAAAAAGCCTTGGATGTCACGAGTGGGGATCGTTCTCCTACCCCAGCCTGTTTCACTGGAAAATTGTCCTCCAACCCAACGGGTCCAGTAGAGTAATAATGCGGTGGTGTAAGTGGAATATTGTGCTTCTGACAGATACAGTGCCCTGTGTCACCAAATTGCATTTCTGTTCAGCAAAGGTACGTTTGCCTTAGGTCGAGGGAGCCGAGAGAGTCTTACTGTAGGTTGGACTTTGGCCAGTCCTTGCTCTCTCTCGGTGGTGGTTCTATCATCGGCTGCATCTGGGCTCTGACTAACAGCCGTGTTCAAGGAGAATTGGGAACTTGAATTACAGGAAGGCAGGAGAGATTATGTTTCAAATGTAGAGCTTTCTTAGTTTTCTTCCTGAGCTTTCTTTAAAAGCATCTTCTGGAATAAATCACAATATCTAATAACCCAGTGAGGCTTTTTGAGAGGAGTTTTAAGGGTGTACCAAGGTCTTATTGAATCACGTTATCTACTGTTCCAAATCCTCTTGAAGTTAGTTACAAAGAATAATAGCTATATGTTCAGGCTGAAGAGTCTGAAGATTTTACTGACTTTGGATTAACAGAAAGATTTCCGACTCTCAGTGTTTAAGCTTCACCTCTCTGTCAGTCATTCCTGACAAGGCCAGAATAAGGTACTAATGGCAGTGACTTTAGAGAGGGTGGTTTTTCATTAGTTTAAGCAGGATGTCAATTAAAAAGGAATTGAGATAAAGAACCAGCAACTAGATTAAGTTTACACTTCTTCACGGATGATAAGAAAAATCCATTTACAGGTTCTATTTCAGACTGAATATACTTCCTAAGGTACAGGCCTCTTATATTATAGCTTTAAAAGTCAACTGACTATTTCTGAAAAGATTTAATAACCATTGTGTCGGAAATGTGGAAGAATTTTTTAACCACTGGAAATAATTATTTCTTCCCTAAAATGAATATACTAAAATTAATTTAAATTTAATTTCACACATTTTACAGATGATTGTTATCATCTGCCATAATTTCTTCTCCTCCTGTCTGACTATTATTTGAGTTCTCTAAGAACCCACAAAGCCCTTTTAAAATAGGAAGAGAAATCTATCTTTCTGTGATCTCTGGATGGGGTAGGACAACGGGGGGCTGATTTCCAGCTAAGGAGTGCGTGACACTATTGAAGACTATATGTGATATTTTTTTTTTTTTATTATTTCTGCAGTCCATTTGCAAGATTTTGAGCAACTTAATAGGAGTTATGAACTCAGAATGTAGCAGAATTCTGGGCAGGAGTGTGGCAGTGTTGGGCTTTGATCAGCCTTAAGGCAAAAGAGACTCCTACAGGAGTTCACTCTTCTTTGTGTCCTTGTTACTCCAGACGATATTGGTCTTCAGATTTCAGATGAAAATTACTGTTTTATAAATATAATATAAGTAATATAAATACTGTAGGTATTTATTACCCTGGACTCACCTATTCAATATTTTTTTTTGCGTTCATGGAGGCTAGAAATGTTTTCTCTTACGGAAACTGGGGCTGTGAATTGGTGTTACTGTGGTCAGAGCTGGGCACTCACGGGTTTCTGCTTTGCCCAGAAGCGCAGACTAATCCAGAAGAGACAAGTATTTTGAGGGATCCTTCCCCCTGAGAATTAAAGTATGGGGACCGCAGCGTATGACACAGGGTCAAAGGGAAGCTCAGACAGTTTGGGACTCTTGAGCACCATCTGCAGATTTTCTAAACACCGTGGAAGATTGGAAGGGACCTTTCAGATCATCTACCTTTGAGTTAATCCACTTCTGCCCACTGAAAGAGGCAGTTTTTCTGCCTTTTAATTGTAATCTGAATGAGGTGTGGTTTCAGACTGGGCTGTATGTGAAAAGTTGTTCTGAGTATTATCTGAGGGATTTAGTCCTCTTTTACTGTTCCTTTGCTAAATCCTGAGCAGATGAGTCAGGTGTGGGGTTTTTCAGTGGTTGGGTTGGGTTTTTTCAGCAGCAAAACAGCTTAGCTTTCATGTTTGGTCCCTCTGCTATGAAATAGTAAAATAGTCAAAATAACCAAAACTTTCTATCATGAACGAAATAACAGGGAGTTTCTTGTGCAGGCAACAAGGTTTTCTCTTTTGAGTAACTAAGGAACAGGCAGCAAGACACCCATCTAACTTGGAGGGGAAGAGAGCTACCATTGAGAGGTATTCAAACCAGGAGAGATGCTGGCAAACCCTGATTCTCCTACGCTATTTATACTGGCAGACAGAATGAGTCACATTATGCTACTTTTTAATAGCTTTCTCACCTTCCTGAAATGAATTACATGCTTGCAGAGCAGCGATGGTAAACTAGGATTCATAGCCCTCATTATTAGCTTTGCAACATCCTTAACATCAGCGTAGCTATTTGTATTCAGCACCCATGAATCAGCTGTAATACATTGTGATAAATAATCTGTCCAGAGGGACATCAGCATTGCGTCTGAAGAACAGCCCAGACTAATCCTGTGAAATCTGCTTTGATGCAGTCTGTGAAGTTAGGTCTCGTTAGATCTCTCTGAGTCAGGGAGGTGGCTATTATTGGTCGATTCTTCCTGATAAAGAAATTATTGAGCAACTTTTTCAGAGGTGCTTAAACGCCCTGGTATTCATGATTTAAAACTGCTGTTTTCAGCAACAGAGTGGGACTACTAGCTGCATGTACACCATTATGTTAAAACCTCACCAAAAGCAGAAGGAACATATTTGGCCATGATGGAAGGTGTTCTTTTGAATGCTTTCTTCCAAGATCTGTCTGTGGTTTTGAAGGTTTGAGCTGAATCAAGTTTCTGTCACTAGGTTCACAGGATGCCATGGGGTTGGAAGGGATCTGTGGAGATCATCTAGGCCAACCCCCTGCCAGAGCAGGTCCACCCAGAGCAGGTTGCACAGGAACGTGTCCAGGTGGGTTTTGAATGTCTCCAGAGATGGAGACTCCACCACCTCCCTGGGCAGCCTCTTCCAGGGCTCTGCCACCCTCAAAGTGAAGAAGTTCCTCCTCATGTTTAGGTGGAACTTCTTATGTATAATTTTGTACCCTTTGCTTCTTGTCCTGTCCCTGGGCTCCACTGAAAAAAGACCGGCCCCTTCTTCTTGACACTTTCCCTTTAAGTGTTTATAGGTGTTGATCAGATCCCCCCTCAGTCTTCTCTTCTCCAGACTAAAAAGACCCAAGTCCCTCAGCCTGTCCTCGTAAGAGAGATGCTCCAAGCCCCTCATCATCTTCGTAGCCTTCCAAAGGTTATGGACTCTGTTTCTGCTACAAAAGATGTGACATTAAACAAAGCATGGGAAGATGTGGGGGCTTGTGGCAGAACCAATCTGAATCTGTAAGGCAACAGCTGGTCACAATTACAGGTTACAGAAAATAGACCCAGAAGAAGCTCTGTGGGGTCATCTACATAGTCTGCAAGCTGAGGCTCAATTAACACTGGCTGAATTATTTTCAGAAGTGTTTATTTAACCTTCTCTTACAAAGTTCCCACAGCAGTAGGAGAAAATGTGCATGAGCAGCTTTCACCTGTGAGTGAAGGCAGAAAACCTTGCCTCGGTGGTGCTGGCCAGACAGCAGATGCTTTTAGCCTTTCTCTGCTGTTGGATGGACCTTCACATTTGTGTAGAAGAGAGCCACATACCCAAATTTTCGCAGAGCAGTTGTGTTTAAATAGCACAAAGGTCTGGGACTGCTCTGAAAGTCTGAAAACCAAAATTAAAAGATGTTAACATACCTGGAGGACATGTATACAGCAGAAGAAAGTGATGCTGACGGTCCTGAATGACCCAGGTGACCCACCTGATTTAAAGGCTGGAAGAAATCACCTCTAACTCAGTGCCAAAACCCATTGTTCCCTGAATGAGCTTTCCTACTATTTCATGCTGAGGCCTTGAGCCTTGTTTGAGCAATATGTGCTGCCATTTTATTAACAAATAAGATCAGGTTGTTAATACAAGTGTTTTGGTTTTTTTTTTTCAGCCAAACCTCTAGAGTTCACCTACCAATGAAGAAGGAGCTACAAAAAGAGAAAGCTTATAGCCTGTCAAACACAAATTCTACAAAGTGGCTTTTATATTTAAGGTACGTTTCCGTTTATTGTTGTAGTCGTACGAATTCTGATGATGGGATTTAACGGGCACAATAATGCTCTGAGCCTTAAAAGCGACACACATTTCTGTCCTCCTTTGGATATCATCAATTACTGTGAATGCGGTGGGATGTGTTCTTCTGTTATCTATTTGCTTATTGTCTGATGATGAATTTAGATTTTTATGGATTTCCATTATATTTTTCTGAGTTTAACAACTTTAAATGCTGCCTTTCTTTTGCCAGCACCTGATATATCAGTACAATCCGTTGATACAGGTGTCTCATACAGTGGAAAATTGCATTTGGCAGGTTGTGTGAAATGGATACAGGTGTTCAGTACTTCTTAAATGCAGATTTACTCTGTAGAAATAGTCGTGTTTATTAAGAATCCTTATAAATATATATATAGTTAATTTAAAATAAAATAAGCTGAAATATTTTCAAATAAAAATTGAATTTAAAATAAAATAAATTCTTATATACTGGTTTGTTTCTTTAACTCTTCTCTAGATTTTAGAAAATTGCCCCGGTGCTCACTTTCAAACTCTATGTTTAATAAATTCATGCATTTTTGACCAAAGGAAGCACTTCGTGCCACTTCCAGTATTTCTTTAATGTGCTACGTGATGCTGATAAACTGTGTATGCCTTCCACGAACGGGCCATGACAATGGTCAGAGTATGAAATATAAAGCTTTATGTGTAGACACTAAAGGGTGTAGGTTTAAGATCATAGAATCTCAGAGTGGTTTGGATTGGAAGGGACATTAAAGATCATGGAGTTCCAACCCCCGTGCCCTGGGCAGGGACACGTCCCACCAGACCAGGTTGCTCCAAGCCTGGCCTTAAAAGATGTGGGAACACTGGATTGAATGCAGATGTGGTGCTATCTAAAACAAAGCATTGCAGCTTTGCTTATAACAGAATGTTTATTTCCAGGAGGAAACAGATCTCCTAACGTGCAGGGAGGAGCAGGTAGTTGTGAAGTAAGGTCAGCAGGCACAGGTCTCTGTCTGGAGTCACCCCCTTTTTGCAGGTGCAGGCACAGGAATGGTGTGTTTCTTTGCTCTGAGATGGATCAATGAAGGATCAGATGCTTTCCTTCAGCCGAGCCAGTACTTTCTGCTGCCAGGATGTGGCACCAGTGGTGTTTGCTCTCGTGCCAGGGCACGGGCTGAAGCTATCTCAATATCTCAATATTTGTTACAACGCATTAACTACAGCTTCAGGAGCACCGTTAATACCCTTTTTAGTTCCAGAACCTAAGTAGTATTATTTGTAGGGTTCGTGGCCAGCTAGCTGAATGTGCTGTCATGTGTATTTCATGATCAAATTTCCATTCCGCTCGGCAGAAGTTGAGCTGAGGTGTCCCAGAGACAGCCCCCCCCAAAAAACCCCACCAGAGACAGCCTGTGCACCCAACCTGTCACAAAGGACCCATTCACAAGGCTTAAAGGAATAAACCTCACTTTCAAGCCACATATCGTGAGTCAAATGCCTAAATAATATTCCAATTTACCAATTTTCTAATTTAATGTAAGGATTTGTAATTTTAGTGACCTTTTATAAGTTTTAGAGACGGGCTGACAGAAGATTCCCATTGCTTCTGTGTCTGGCTGGCTCACAAAGAGTGAGGAGGAAGAGCAGTGGAGTAAGGAAACATGATTGCTCACAACAGCCAAGCAGGTATGCTTCATTTTTAAGCCTGCCAGCCTCGCCGTGATTCCTTTCATTTTTCTAAAATCCTCTTGCACATCTTAATTATCCTAGGTAATCTCATAGGATGAATTTTATAAGGGCAAACACGAGTTATTAATTTTCAGCATCAGGGTGTTAAAATAACTGATGAAGCTTGTACTAAGGGAAAAAAAAGATAGGCATCTTCTGCACCAGAATACAATGCTCTGTGTCTGATGAACTTTTGTTTTATATGTTGTACCCTCTAGAAACCTTTACATTTTCAAACCAGTAGGAAACTGGCCTTTACAGGAATACAGGACGTATGAAAGATGCCTGGGATAACCAACCTCTCCATCAGCAGTTTGCTCTCAGCTTTTGCCAGGTATGTTTCAGATGTGATGTCTACCTATAAAATTACGTAATTTCAAATATTTAGCTGGCTAACCTAAGGGACGTGAGGACAGTCTGTAGACTGAAAAATATACCAGTCCTTCAAATACAATACTTTAGAGCTGCAGCACAAGCAAAGGTTAATATGGTTAAAAGACCTATTTTCTTCCAAGCGCTATTCCAAAAAGAGAAAAGCAACAACAAAGCCCCAAATAAATCGTGTCTGTTATGATTACCTCCTGAATTCTGTCGATCAGATGAGACTCTAGTTGCAACAAGATCTGTTTATCTAGACTCAAAGTGCTCTAAGTCATATCAGTTAATCATTGCTAATTTACATCAAGTGAAGACCTAACTGATAAAAGAAGTTTCATCATAATAATACTTTAAAGTATTAAAAAATGCCCAGTTGTGGTACTAAAATGCCGACTTCAATATTTCGGTCAAACACACTCTGAAGCTTCCAGTTACCTGATCTGCTGACATGGTGGGGGACATAACCTGATCATCTTAAAAATCCCCATGTAGATGGCACAAATGCAATCAGCCTCAGTAATAAAACAAATAATATCACAGAAATTAGACTTTTCCATTCTCCTCTGTGTTGCTGTTTCTAAAAGAAAACACTGGAAGAAACAGCTAGTTTGACCTACAGAAAACCAAGAAAGTTTCTATGTAGGTTTACTCTTCTTTAAAATATGTATATTTCCTTCAGGAGCCTGAAATGATCATTCCTCCCTCTTGAAGACTGGAGCCCAAACCCCCAAATATCTGAGCAACAGCCATTGACAACTCCTAAATAGGTGCTGTTTGTACCAGTGGGGACGTAAAGGGAGATGGTGGAGGTTTGTGTGTCCAGTGTTGGAAACTTTTCTCAGTCAATATGGGAACTTAGAATTCAGAAAAGTAGCAAAACACTAAACATACATAAATTAAACAGATTCTTCATATTCATAGGCTCCCTTGCACGATGTTAGATTGTTTAGCTTTCATGGTTTGTTTTGTTGCTTTCAATGGTGCTATTAATCATACTTTCTCATTTTCTTTCACTGCTAGGATTTGACAAGGATTTTCGGTCATCTTGAAAAATTGCACGTTCTGAGGAGTTTCTTCTCGGTGCTCCCCTGCACTGTGCACACCCTGCTGAGGGAAGGCAGCCTGTTTTCTGCACGACGCTCCTTCCTGAGGGATGGCTTCAAAACGATGGGTTTGATCTCTCTCTGGTCACTGGAAGATCATAAACAAATAGGTCTGTTGAGTTATTTTTCTACAGGAAGCCTTTATGATTCCGTCGAAGAGGAAACCGAACTAACTCAATAAGCAATGGCCCATAAGGCAGTAAACTGATACACTGTTAATTTTTATTGCTAAAGCTTCTTCCTACTACTCCGGTTCAACGTGCTACTCATATTTTATTATGCTGATTTTTATGCTTGCAATGGCAAATCCTTCTAAATAGTCTACTTGATATTTTTTGTCAAAATGCGTTGGCTGTAGGAAGCAACAAGGCGGGGAGCGTAGCCATGTCCTCATCCAAAAGAACCAAGAAAGAGGCCAGACACATTACAAATGGACCTGCAAGTTGTTGGCCAGGGCTACTAGAGCACCTGGCTGGCTGCTGGAGGGACCTTGGAAGAGGAACATTAAAGGCCCAATGAAGGAGGAGGCAACGGATACAAAAGTAGTACAAAAAATTGTGGTTGGGTGCTCAGGAGCCAGATAAGCAAATACATAAACTTTGGCAATTCCTTGTGTCCCTTCATATTTTTATATATTGTAATAGCAGACTGAGAGCCCAGGAGGAGCTGGGCCATAGAGATTACAGATCTGTAGGCATAAGTTCTCGTTTCCAATCTAAATGGTTCTATGATTATGTTGCAGAGGTGGCTGCTCTGGTTCCAGTTGCAGGGATGATTTCTCTCTGCTTGTTCAGGAGTTTCTGCACGGTGTTTAATAGCACACTCTAAGTGCCATGTTTGTTTTCCCTCCCAACCTTAATTTCTCATGTTTGTTGATTACCTAGTAGAATGAGACCCCAGTCTTGACCAGGCTCTGCCGTGATCCATCTGGCCAATATAAAATTCTATTTAAAGGTTATCAAGGTACTGATTTTGCAGACTTGATTCACAATATGATTTGCTAAATAGCTCTGAATATGAAAACACAATCTGCTCTACCAGATTGGGTTGCTGCTCCTTCAGGTCCATTATTCTACTTCCAGCAGTTGCTTTGTCTAATGCTTCAGCAGAAGGGAGTGGACAGACATAACATAGCTTGCCAACACTGTGAAGGTCTCCATGAGGGCAAAATTCCATTTTCAGTCCCATGCCATCAGATCCTGCCTGTCATTTATCCCATCAGAAATAATTTTTGTTTTTATTTTTCCGAAAATGATCACTTCCTTTTAACGTCTAATATAAGGCACTGTAATCCCTGCAGAAAGAAATTTCAGTCTATCAGGAAACTGCCTGGAGAGATACTCTCTTTTCCCTCTGAATTACCTATTACAGTGTTTTACTACTTATGCTTAATGTGCTTTTGAGGTTAACACAGATATTCTGGCAATCTAACCTTCCCCTGAGGGTACTGATGTAAATCAGGGATATCTCAGTTTATCCCTAAGGTTAGCTCAGATCAATTTAGTCCCTTGCACTGGTTTTTGATCTGGTCCCTAATTTGCAGACTTTATTATAAACTGGATAATATTGCCCAATGAAATGAGCATGTGAAGAAAGAAGAGGTGCAACTGTGCTGCATTTGTTTGAGAGTGGAAGATTATTTTCAAACATGTTCATCAAGGTAGCCAACATTAGGGTTTTGTAGGGATTGCTGTACATCAGCCTACAAACTTCCTGCTTGGTCCACCACCAGCAACCCATCTAAACAGGGGTAAACAGGGTTTAGTGCTAGACTGGTCTCTGTAGTCTCACATCTAGACCTTCAGAAGCTTTGGTCAATCGTTGCCTAATCCTCCGAGCACCTAGGGACTCTGGCTGTGTTTCTCCCAGCACTGTCCCCCAGCGCCCTACATCTCTCACATCTCTGGGTGGACATATTCCTAAATTGCTGGGCATCAACCTGTTTTTTGCCTCTCTTGCAGGCTTCTGTATTGAACAGGCTGCTAAGGTGCCCCGCGTGGGACCGTCCGTGCCAAGGCATCTGAGCTTTGGGTATTACCAAACGGAGATCGTGGCGCTCGGGTTCCTATCTGTGTCCCATCTTAGGAAGGAAACATTTAATATGGTGCCAGGAATTCCCACTGAGTGGCTCTCCTCTGACTTTTTTAAAAGGAATATTTAAGTCACAGGACAGCAGTGGGGTAGTACTGGGTCTCAAGACAGCATTCCCCCTTGCTTCCCTGTAAAAGTGAGACTGGAAGGCAGTTCAGCTCGAGCTCTGTTTTCTGTGTGACTCAGATTTCTGTTTGCTTCATGGAGAGCAGCAGAGTTGTGGTGGGTAACAGACTGGATATAAGGCCCCTGTCTCCAGGTACTGGTAGGAGAATGGCACTCCTGTTATTCGCCGAATCCCAGCCTACTGTTTCGACAAATTCCCGATGGAAAGCTGCCAAGGCTGTGTTAATTTTTCTCAGAGCAAACACAGGGATGCTCCAGTATCTTCCTCACTGCAGAGATTCACAAACACTGGTATAAATTGATGCAAACATTAGATAGGCTAAAAAAATTATTAAGGCTGACTGATTCAGATGTTTTCTGCAGTGTTGGTAGTTCCATTTTCTTTTGCTTGCTGTGCAGGTGCAGGGAAAGGTACTCTGTGTCCACTGAATTCATACTGCTTAAAGTTTAAAATTCATTTCTCATAATTTATGACACATTACTAAACTTGTGTAGCCTTAAGAACCCTTCTTCAGAAAATGCTCAAAATTGCTTTTAATCAGTTTAATAGATATCTGACAGATACGTGTTTGCTGCTAAAATGGATGTTTTTAAAAAAGGCACCCACGTGCTTGTTGCTCTTTCAGTCAGCTTAATGTTTGGGATGGGCAAAGAACAAGTATTAATGTCAGTTTAAATGTTGTTGGCAGTAAGAATTTAGATATTTTTATTCTATTATAATCATAAAGCCGCGAAAATCTAAAAAAAATACAGAGTCATCAAATCAAGAACTGTTGCAATAATATCAGAAAAGCTGGAATTCAGGTGAGACAGTACTCACACCTACCAGACGTTTCTGTTCAATACTGATGCTCACAGAAGGGAGCCCACTTGTAAAAGATGGAGGCTGTCAGCTCAGTTTGGATAGCTGTGCAGAATAAAGGCTAGCCCATACCAGTTCTTTGTTCTGATGACCTTAAAAAGAGATCTCTCTGTATTTCATTTCCATTTCCCTAAACCGCCTAAATGCACTTCGAATTTTTCTAACATTGTTTTTAATGATAAATATGAATGAAGTCACTGCAATAACAAAGGCAAATAAAATAAAAACAAAAAGCTATTCTGCATCTTACAGGGCGAGCTGAGTAACTCATTGTCTTCAGTACTTAACTAACTAGACCTACTGTGGTTTTTGTGCAGCGGGACATAATACGGGATTCAAAAGCTTTACTTTCAAGATTTACTGAGATTTTGAAGTAGTGAAAGCATCGTAAAACCCCATCAATAAATCTACTCGTACGTATCTACAGCCATCTATCAATTTACGTGTGATTCAGCCTTTTCCCTCTCCCGCAGAGAGGTAAATCTGTGTATTAAATTTTGTCTACGCCCATTTCCAAAGAACAAAGGAATAAAAGAATTATTTGTCAATTGATAAGCCTCTTTATAAAATATTCGATTTCGGAATCTTAAAGCTCTCCCCGTGTTTTTCCTGCTCCTTTCCCTACGGTTCAGTTTTGCTGTCTCTCCCTGTGGTTCTGCCCGGCCTCGGGAAGCAGAGGGGGCTGCCAGCATCACCCCTGCTCTCTGCCCCTCTGCTGCCCTGCGGGGAAAGGAGGCTTGTCCTTCTCGAATCCCCTCGGGAGGCCTTCAGTAAATGAGGGGCCTTCGGAGGGTTTGATGAAATAACACCTGAGCAGCTTAAGTTTAGATATTTTTAAGTCTATGCCTTGCCATCGAAAAAGGTGAGAGCACACCTCCTCACAAAAAGGAATCTGCGGTTTGTTCTCAGCCGGCGCGTGCTGTTCAACTGAAAAAACAGCAATTAGATGTTCCTCAGAAAAATTCAAACTCGCAGGACGCGTTTGCCCTTGAACATAAAGCGACGTAATGATTTCAGAGGACTCTCAACACTCAGGTAACAAACAAAATGAGCACGGTAATAATAGCTGGTGTAAAATGAGTTATTTTGTGTCTCTAGATTTATAAACATTAATGGCTTAATATATATTCTATCTCCAGCCAGTTAAATTAATCCTCTCAGCAGAAGCAATATAAATTTAGACTGTATTTTCCAGATGATTTTGCTTACTTCTGATCCCCTTTAGTACATAATGTGCTGCAGCTCTAAGAAAATTAATGCTTACAAGCGTAGATGTTTACATGAGTCAGCAAAGCTGGCATAAAGTTGATGACACCTCGTATGCCCAAAGGAGCTGACAGTCACTGCTTAATGAAAAAAAATAATCTGATATTCAGTCCGATTATCGTGGTATAGATTCATGTGCCGATGAGCCTGTTGGAAAACTTTATCTTGTGCTGGCATAGCAATTTATGTAACGCAGATTGCAGGGAAGAACAAACGTGCATATAGCCCATTAAAGGCACAAGTCAAGAATAAGGCAACTGAATTCCAAATACTGCACTTTCAGCTGGTATTAGCTGATCTCCTTTAATCTTCGCTAGCTCTCTTAGGCAGCACTTTCCTCGGGCTGAACTTGGTCTTCATTTAAATGAGATGCTGGTTGTGATTTCCACAATGAATCCGTGAGGGTGGTCTCAGTGTCTCCAGCATTGCACTTCTTCATCTTAAAATTTGCCTGTTGTATCATGACCACAGCCTGTGCCTCCATCCCATGCACCTCTGTTGCATTGTGTATTGCACCTCTATATGCGTTATTTTGTGGGGTTTTTTTCACCGAGAAGCAACAGATCCCAAAGTACAAATTAAGGAATAGTAACGAACAGAGTAAAAAAAAAATAAAAAAAAATAATTCCTCTTTGCAGAGAGTATCATTAGACTTGTTTCTTCCGTGGTTGTCAGTGGGAATTCAGCATTATACCCTTGGTGCAGATATTGAGACGTAGAAGTTTCAAATTAAAGGTATTTATCAAATTGAGCCATTCTTTTTGCAGCGGGTGTAATTAAGGAAGAGCACTGGAAACTGCTGTGTTCTAAGTAACTGGCTCAGCCTGGTAAAGGAAAAAGATGGATCTTCTAAATGTTTCTGAGGTAGAAGCAGCAGCAATTAGCAAGTATGATGGGAGGAATGAGAAGTTGCCCGTGGGCTCAGGGGCAGGGATGTGGGTTGGGGTGCCCAACTTTTCATAGTGTTAGTGACAAACACGTGTTCTTTTTGGGTGCAGTAGAATTTTGCAGGGTGAAAAAAATCATGCTTCGGAATGTAGCATTTAGTAAAAGTCATGTTTAGTGAAACAAGCAAAGAAAACCCATCAAGTAAAAAAAAAAAACAAAACAAACGCATGTTTTGCTTTCAGCAGAAGATTGGATTATTTCATTTTGGCTTGTCTCAGCTTTCACATGGTGGTGTCTTCTGCTGGTTTCTCTCACAGAGCCTCCTACTCAGTCACGTCCTGGGGAGAGACTACCTCAGACTGCTCAGGAGATGTCTTGCCAGGCAGAATTTGGGAGACTTCAAATTCTCTTAAGGCACCGTAAAAAAAAGATATAATAGTGGAACTGTGAACTGTCTCAAACCCAAGATTTTACATCTGGCCAAAGGAAATTCTCTTTGGCTCGACTGAAAACCGCTGCATTAAAGTTTTCAAATGAGAAAATTCTGATTTTGGATGGAAAATTAACCATCATGGGGTAGGTTCTTTAACCTTGCTGCCCCTGCTGTGTGTGGGTACCTGGAGAAGGCGTTTGTGGTCCCTGCTCCTGCGAGGGCCAGTGAGCTGCTGAATTCTCAGCCTCTTTCTGTGTTTAGTTCTGTCCTGGCTGTCGTTTTCTGAGATGATGGTTTTTTTGGGTGCAGCTCAGAGGAGAGGAGACACCCTGCGCAACAGCAGTGTGGGGTTTGGCTCCTTCAGAGAATTCCTCCAGTGCTTTCCCTTCCCAAACCTCTCGCGCGTCGTTGTGGCACCCTGCCGGGCACGCCACCTGCTTCCATGCTGCAGAACACCTCTTGGATGGGCACAAGGTAGCACCATGTCATAGGGTCATACCATAGGGTCATACTGGGATCATAGGAGTGGCTTGGGTTGAGTTGTGGGTGACCACAGAGTGGTTTGGGTTGGAAGGGACCTTAAAGATCATCCAGTTCCAACCCCCTGCCCTGGGCAGGGACACCTCCCACCAGAG
>JAOQGH010000012.1:124745197-124767063 GCA_025769975.1 Gallinago jamesoni
AGGATTCCAGTTGTGGCCTCCCCAGTGCAGAGCAGAGGAGAATGACCTCCCTCCACCTCCTGGCCACACTCTTCCCTACACAGCCCAGGATCCCATTGGCCTCTTGGCCATGAGGGCACATACCCCAGCTGTGCCTGGAGCCTTCTGGCACGTCCTGGTGTCAGAATAACGCTGGAGATTAGGGCACTATGGAAGGGGCTGCTCTTTTCTCCCCCCTACACCCCAGATCAAAGACAGACTGAAGGTCAGAGGGTGGACCCTGGTACCCTCCTGTCCTCACGCCTGATGCCAACTGAGTGCAGCAGAGCCTTGTTAGAGAAAAGGAAGACTAATGGATCTCTTTTTTTGTTTTGACTGCTGGAAGTATATTTAGCCTAATTATGCCTAAAGCAGGTAATGATAAGCCATCCTATTTATTTATGGAAATTGCTTTCTGCTAGAAAATAGATACGTTTTCCTTCTGAGTACAGACCCAAGACCATCCCATTTCCATCACTCACCGTGCTCCCCTATATTTTTCCACCCACACAATCTATTTGAAGCTACAGTCGTTTGTAGGACTCATCTTCCCTGGCATTGCAAAGACTGTCTGGAGAATCACAGCAGCTTAACTAAGCTTTGTTTAAGCTCTCCTTTCTTCCTGTTCATTTGTTTAAAGAACATTTGGCTGAAATCTAAGTTTTTGCTCTTTTACAGCTGTTTCTGCTCTTTCAGAAGCAACAAATCTTTCATTTTGCGACAAGCTATTTCCAAGACAACCTGGAAATATGACAGAAAATTGCAGCTTAAGAGAAGAGGAAAGAGAAGGAGCAGATGATATCTCGTAACCCCGCAAACAAATCCTGTTGTCATGAAAAGTCTGCCTATTAATAGCTCTAAAGATGAAGGAAAACAGGTACGCTTAACAATTTTAAAAGGATGGTTGCTAGGCTAAAGATATTCCCGAGGACTTTGAGCTGCTTTTTTGATAGTGATAAGCCACTATCAGTTCTGAAAAATGCCTGGCAATAGGCACTGAAGAAAGAGATACAGCATAGGCAGACAGGGAATACTCCTGAAGCTTAATCACATGCAAATTGGAGATTAATAGATTACAGCTGACTTCAGCGCATGTGAGGAATATGATGCAAAGCGTTCATGTATCTTCTATTTCAATTCCCCATTAATCTCTTGGTGTGAATTATTCTTTAGAAGACGACTCAGCTTCTCTGCTAATGAAGCCAATAGAACCATTTACAAAGTTGGGGGGTTTTGTTACATCCACGTTCCCCGTAGAGGAGGTTGAAAAGTCTTCCCAAAGACAACGACTTGCCCGGCACGGCCAAGAAGAGGGTCATGGTTGAACCCCAGCCAGCAGATAGCACCACACAGCTGGTGGCTCAGTCCCAGCTTGGGGCTGAAGAGAGAATTGAAACGGAGCCATTAGGAGTCACACCAGCAAGGGAACTGGTCCATCAGTGCAGTGCTTTGGGACTTGAGCTTTTCTAAGATTAAGGTAATTGTAAGTGCTGGGGCGGGATATTTTACTTTTTCTTCAGGACTACTGATAAATGAGTATCTTCTGTGACCCACTTGGCATCTTATAATATAAAAAAAATTAGAAAAAAAGCGCCAATCTGTCAGTCGGTGAGTCCTTTTTCAGGCAAAACTCTCAGCACTGAGTTTTTGGTGAGATTCCTGCCTCGTTACAAACTCTGTCTCTGTGTGGAAAGGAGCCGTTTGCTGGGAATGTAGAGGGATGCTGAAGCTGGATGCTCCTAATGGGCTGGACTGGATTCACAATTTCATTTTCGTGACCCAGAAGGGAAACTGTGCACCAAAGTCTGCCTAAGATCTGTCGCGTCCTGACCTGGCAAGTGTGCTTCTAGCAACCTACTGTAGGTTGATTCTCCAAGAAGGCACCTGACTGTATGTAATTTTGAAAGATTCTTGTGCCTCAGTCAGAATTGTCTGAAATTCATTCGATCTTGACTCTTTTTCAACCAAAAACCCCTGCAAAAATGTGCCTGGGGCTGAAAGTTTTCACAGATTCTTATCCATCACTGGCTGTAACAGCCCTGTATGCCATTGTCTTGGTCCATCATAACCCAAAGAGTGTTGACCAGTGGAAGTCTGTGTAGGGAAAAGTATACATTCTTCTAAAATTCATAGAGTTTTGAACACTCAAAGCTGTCAAAATCTCAAGTAACTCGGGTTTTGAACGCATCATCATCACGGGTAATGAATACTTCTGATTAGGCTTTTGTGCCTCTGGATGACACCATGGTTTTGCAATAGTATAAACGATGTTATATGACAAAGAGGCAAAAGAAAATGGTATAATTGTCACATTCTTATTATTGTTAAAAAGTACAAGGCTGATACACTGGAAATCTAAGAGATACCATTATTTCAGTGTAAGGGATGGACAGCTGAATGTGTAAATAATGCTTGCTTCAGTTTAATATTGGGCAAAAAGGGGAAAACCCCTGTGTATTTCTTTCTAGATGAAAGTCAGCTTCTCTGTTGTCCCCAAATGCATTTTTTTGGAAGGGCTTAAAATGGAATACAAGCCTTCATCACGGTGATATGGCCGTGTCAGATTGTGTCAAGGATAAAAATGGGTTTATTTGGGTCAAATGCACCGGTGCAATGTGTAAGGAGGAGATGGGTAAGCGACAAGGACCCCTCACTATCATTGTGTCTCAGAGCAGCTCAGGAGAGGAGTGGAGCTTACTTTTCCCAAGAAAGTCTGTTTTTTGCATTTGTTACAAAAAGATGGAAGGGAAAAATCATACCTTCTTTTACAGTATCTTGCACAGCAAACAGTTCTACCTTCCGGAAATATATATAAAATTAACGAAGATTTAGTGATTAGGGAGGGTGTTTTCAGAATCCTAAATTGCTGCAGTTGCCCCAGTTATTTACAATAAAGTGGGCTGCCTGTGTGCACTGTCTGCAGAAAGTCTTCCTTGGAGCAAGGAAGATTTGCTGGAAAGTGGTAGGTCTAGCAGGCCTAATTAAACAAGAGAATTAAACAAGAGTTTATGATTTTCTAAATGTCACTGATCTGTAGTTTCTGTTGACAATTAAATGGATTAGGGTGGCTGCCTTTGGTTGGAAATATCAAATGCTAAATAGAGATGGCAATAGACCATTTCCACCAAACACCAGAGCTTTTTTTTCACTTTTTTTTAGAATCCTTGAATTTCATTTGATCCCCATCTGAGCAGGAGACTTTGCCTGAAGAAAGCCCAGGACTTGGTGGTCAGGAGACAGAGTGGCACCCTGTGGTTTTGAAGTCAGTAGCCATCCACGTGAGCTGGGATAGGATTTCTCCTTCGCAAATGGAGCTTGGAGGCTCTAATCCCACCCTCAGTCCGAGACCCACTGACTTCCACGAACAACGGATTAAGGTAGTACAGCTAATTTAGAATTAGATTAATGTGTCTGAGCAAATGTATGAAATCATTCTTATACCGTAAAGAAGATGCTCCTTTTAGACTCTGTCTTCCTTTTCCCAGTAGCAGGGTGCTCATGTCTCATTGTGCTGGGTGGGTGGGTTTTCATTCCTTTCTCTATTTTAAGCCCGCAGACAAATATCTTACACATTTCTTTTATGGTTTCAAACTGCTACCATTACGAGCCTGATTAATAAGGCTTTATGAGCTAATTAATATGCCTTTATCTATATGAGCTTTTATCTTTATGTGCCTGATTGCTACAGTAATTCTAAAACGTTACAGGAAGCTATTTATTTTCAAATTAGCGATGTCATCACGACCTTTTAGCACACGGAGAAGTCAAGGTTCCATCCTGGCAGGTACGTGGAAGGTAGCTCAAAGTGTCCAGTGCTGGCTGGAAATTACAGGCTGATGGGAGGGTGTGTCGGACTCGGTTCCTTTATGAGGATGGAGCGGTTTGTTCTCCCAAATGTAAGTGATGATGGAATTCTCAGACACTGGAAATAAGCACGAAAGAGGCAATTTCTAAAGTAGTAATGGCACTAGGACCATTAATGAATGTGCTTGGTGGGAAGCCAGAGTTCATGTGCCTGGACCAGTCCCTGATAGTGCCTGTGGCTGGACCTCCTGGACACCCCAGGACATCTCTGGTCTTTCCAGCTACCCGTCGGGGAGTGTTTTGGGAGATCACATCACCAGGCTGGTGTGGATCTTAGTTTTTGATCTGTGGTTCCCTCAAGCCTAGTCTCTTTCAGACACAGGAACAGGCTGCCCAGGGAGGGGGTTGAGTCCCCATCCCTGGAGGTGTTTAAGAGTCCTTTAGATGTGGTGTTGGGGATATGGTGTAGGGGAGAACTTTGTAGAGTAGGGTTGATGGTTGGGCTCGATGATCCCAAGGGTCTTCTCCAACCTGAATGATTCTCTGATTCTATGATCTGCACTAACTAACTGGGCAAAACACTGAAAAATCCAAGCTCAAAGGAACAAGACACAGATATTGATAGTGATTCTCTGGAAATTCTTTTAGCTTGTATTGGTAACTCAGATAATTTAAAACACAACAGTAAAATTAATTGAAAAAATAAATATTGTAATTATACTAATATAAGAAAACAATTATTTTACTCTATTGTAGTTTCAAAGTTATGGATAAATAACTTAAAAAAAGCATTAGATTTGTTTCACAAGTAGTTTTGATTTGGATTCTTCTTTCACATTTAAGACTGATCAGACTTCCATTAATGCTATATATCAACTTCTGGACTGTTACACAAAGGGATTGAAAACTATAGTGTGTCTAGGGAAAAACATTCACAAAAGGCTGGAGATGAATTTGTGTGGTGTTTGTGTGACTGTGATACATGCTTTCAAAGGATTTCTATTGTAATTCAAGATTAGTTGAGCCTAAGTTAATCGACTCTTCAAGTATTACCCAGAGCTTATTATGAAAGACTATACGAGCCTCCTTTTAAAATGTTTTTTAATAATATCAACTACAAGGTCCCTGAAGACATGATATTTATAGGCTTAGTATTTCTTCATCAAATATTAAAATAGGTCAAGCAATTTTGTTTCAGTCCTTTTTCTGCTGATCCTACTGCTGTAGCATGCATACCAAGTACAGCCTATTGCGTAGATTCGCCAACTGGTGAGTTCCCTGCTTTGTTTCATTAAGGTTTTTATTTTGTAATTTGTACTCAGAGTGGAGGAACTACAATTACATGCTGAGGAAACCTGATATTTACTAATTCCATAAAGTTAAGGTAATCTTCTGTAGCGATGGGGAAATAAATTAATTGATCAGAATTCAGTCTTGCAGACACAGGTAAGCTGTAGTGAAACAACTGACTTGAGAAAAGACAACTCAACAAGGTTCATAGTTGAGGGATTAAACTACTAATGGTTTCTAATCTGAATAACAGTATAATTCTACAGATCAAATTGTGTGTTCCTCAGGGCATATTTGCACTTGTCAATTAGAATTTGGCCTCAAAATTTTATTCTTAGGGCCTAGTAGTCAAAGACAACCCCCAAACCACAAATCTTCCTGACTTACTTTCCAGTTGAACAATTTTCCACACCCCTTGTTTTGTTTCTGAGCAGGAAAATGTGTGCAGCAGGTTTAAAGCTTAATGCCATCAATTTGGTATTAAGTTCTGTACAAGGTTTCCAGAATGCTGGGCAGGAATCAGACAGAGCAGGGCCACGTAAACAGAGTGAACTGTCAATTGTGAAGTTCCTCTTTGTGAAGTACAAAGGAATGTGGCCCTTCAACCCCCTTTCATTTAAAAAATGAAAGTACAAAGTAGTGCCCAGAAATGACATGGTTAAGCTGGACGTTTAGAATAGAATTAACATCTTTTGATGTTTCGAACAAGAAAATACACATATTTGGTATGTAATAGCTGTCAGGGGAAAAGAGATTCATAGAGAAGAAGTTGCAGTGAAGATGTGAAAGTGTGTGACTTTATAAGGTTCATAACAATAACATTGTTCAATGAGTTTTCATGCCTTCTGCTCTACAAAAGCAAAACACTGCTTTCATCAAAAGCAAGGTCTGGAAGCAGAACTGTCGCTGGGCAATACCTAAGGTTAAAGAAGGGTTTGGCATTTTTGGGTTTGATTTTAAGCAATTGAACGTTCAGCAACACAACAGCTTTGGTGGTTGACCTTTTGGCTTGAAAATGCAGGACTTGTCTAGAGCAATGTCCTCCACCCAGAGCAGGATCCATGAAGGAGTATGTCAAGTATAGTTTGGGGTCCGCAGACTAAAATTGTCTATGAGTCTTTGATTTGATTTTCATGCCAAGGACAATCTTTGCTCTGCTATCCATGCCAAAGACTGTCAAGTCCTTGTAAAGTAAAAGTAAAATTATGTGTTTCAGTGTGTGCCCCTTTTAACAGCACTGCTGTGTCATTATCTTGGCTTACCTTTCTTCTGTGTATGTGGTTCCATTTCTAGTGATTTAAAATGCTTATCATTATGATTTCAAAGACGCCTTATTGTTAATGATATATTTCAAGATGAGCTGCTAGCTATTCTGATTGAATTTCTCAGGGTATCTCTTTGAACAAACTTAGGCTTATTGTTTTTTAGTAGCTCGCCGAGGAATAAACTTCATGATTATCCTCTTGTCATTCAAGTCAAGTCGGTCTAGATGTGTTTCCTCTCCGAGTGCTGGAAAAAAATGACACAAAATAAGTCTCATTTTTTCAATGGTGACTGTGAGCAGCAAAATAAAATGTTAGGAAAGGGCTTGATCAAACATCCCTGTAAATTTCTGCAATGTGTCTTTTGACTTGCAAAATTTTTGATCATGATGTAAATGTGCAAACTCAAGGACCTAACAAATTCGACAACTCTCTGTCTTTTTACTACTTGTGCTGTTACCTCTTGGTTGCAAATTGTGGCCAAGATTACGTATCAAGAGCTTTTGTGAAAGGATTATAGTTTTTTGATACACGTGAAGTATTTTGAAAATGTCTGGTGGCTCTAAAATAATTAATGATTATAAGATAGAAAAGTGAATAACCTGAATGCTAATAACTGCAAGTTCATTTTTAATCAAATTTTAAATATTAGAAATTTGCAAAACTACTTATGCAAATGAAATTGCCCTGTCTCACTGGCTGTAATAATCCTGCTCAATTATGCTTCCGCTAAGGCATACACATTTATCAAGTTTAAATAAATGTGTGTAATTCTTCAAAGGCTTTGTGTAATTGCTTCTAGATTTGCCATCAGCTGTACTTGTCTTTGTGATTGTATCTGTACTTGGTACGTTTTCATGT
This sequence comes from Gallinago jamesoni, assembly GCA_025769975.1. Classification (NCBI taxonomy): domain Eukaryota; kingdom Metazoa; phylum Chordata; class Aves; order Charadriiformes; family Scolopacidae; genus Gallinago; species Gallinago jamesoni. Next base: position 124,752,433 of record JAOQGH010000012.1, read on the forward strand.
TGTAATTGTATGGTAATTGTTTGTGATTGTATCTCTGAGTTTTTTATGTGGTAATTTTGATTGGCAATTGTACCTTTCCTGGAAATTTTACTACTACATTTTCTCAGAACAGACTCGCTAACAAGTAATTCACATAGACCAATATATAGTGGACTGAAAATTAAAATTAAAATAAAATGGGAGGGCACTTCCGCAAAGATAACACGTTGTGAATTACAAAAGTGAGTGCTTCAGATTTTTATGCAATGGTCAGCATAATTTGCACATAAAAAGTGCTTTAACGTGAGGTTTGCACTGTGATTAAAGGCTGCTGTGAATATGATAGCATTTTAGATCACATTTATTCACCATTAATTAGTTCTGTATCATCATACCATGGTTCACTCTATTAATAACTCTATTAGTAACTGGCACATGCAGGGCTTAACCCTCTTGCCAAGACTCAGCGAAGGCAGGTGGACCAGGAGAGGGGGGACTTGCAGGACCTAACAGAGTATTATCTCTTCCTTTTCCTTCTTAGACAGGTTCTACATATGCATATTATGAACCCTTAGTGCTTAATAAAAAAGTGGAATATCTACCTAGTGAAGTGCTGATGAACGGAACAGTTAATGATTCCTCATCAGACCGGTCAGACTGGCCCAAATCACATCTTATTGTCACCCTGAGCTCCTTCCGGCACCAGCATTTTCCTTGTGTCTCTACAGACTCACAAATTTTCTCTGTTACAAAGAAAAATTTTGTTGCACACTCTGTTTTGTAAGCCGAATCGGTGCAGCCCAAGTTTAGTCTTTAAGTATTTCTGGTAAGGGATTGGTACGACTCCCAGAGAACTGAGGTGATGAGTTTGTGAGAAGAGGACTGTAAACTCATGGTCCACAAAGTTTTTCTCTAAACCATCAGGTTTATCCTGGAAAGCTGTCTTCTTTCTTCCTCTTTGGGAGGTGGCTACTTCTGGTCAGGAACAGGCTGCGCATCGCTCAGCTGGTAATGAGCAACTGGTTTTCATTTGCATCACTTATCTTCCTTGGGTTTTATTTCTTTCTCTTTTTTTTGTTATTTTCCTTTTCATTACAATTATTTATTATTATTATATTTTATTTTAATTCAATTATTAAGCTCTTCTTATCTCAACTTTTCATTCGGAGGACAATGAAAAAAATTCTGAGAAAATGGATTTTTAATGGATTTTTTTTTTTTCAGAAGTTAAATTAGAAATTTATCCCTATAAAAAATGATTCCTGAACCAAAAAGAATTTTCTTGAAACATGAAAGAAACTTTTCAAATCCTACAACAGTTCTACAATTACTTTAGGTTAAACTTAGGTGCTTTGCTTGAAATTACTTTATCATATTCAGTCGTTTTATTTTCAGATTTTAAACCCCTTTAGAGGAATATTTTTCTTTATTTTAAGTAAATCATGTAATAATTAATTCTAGTTCCAAACGAAGAATTGAAAACTGTCAACAGCTTAAAATACTGCTAGCATATTTCTGAAACAAACTGTTTTCTTTCAGAGATGACCGATTGGTAGTTTTGGTGCTTTTGATCACTCTCCCACTTTTTACATTCCCAAACATTGGCTGTACTTGTTTTACAGTAGAAATAATTTTGGTCTTCCTGAAACTCTATTTTCACTGGAGCACAGACTGTGAGTTTAAAAAAAAAAAAATAAATGTGCTGAGATCTATCTATGATATTTTAATTCACCTGATATCTGTAATTTATTGTATTCAATCACCATTGTAGTTTTTCTTGTAAGGTATTAAGACCATGTAGAGCTCAGTGAAAACAGCCATAAATCATGCAGACAGTTCCCAAATGAAGGGTGCTTTCCTTAATCATCCGGTACCCAGCAGAGTAAATGTCACCAGCTGATAGCAGGAAAGGTGTATCTTATCTCCTCCATCATTAGCGCGGACAAGAGAAATGAAGTTTTCTCATGGCAAAATTGCAGGACCATTTCCTTGAATTCTTTGATAACTTTTCATTGTTATGCATTTGTAAAATAAATCAGGGGTAACGTATCCTTTAGCTTTTGTAAGTTCGCAGGTGCTAAGCTCGGAAAATATCACTGCAATAACCCACATTCCACCCCCACATAACACCCTATTCTCCGGGCTATGACTTCAACGTGCATTTAAGGAAGATTCTCAATCCTTATTTAATGACTTCAAGTGACAAGGAAACCACCGCAGCCCTTGGTAAATTATTTCAATTAACTGAGGTTATTTGCCCTCAGCTAAAAATAAGCACTTTCTTTTTTCCTTGAATTTGCCCAGCCTCAGTCTCCATGTTATGTTATTTCTTCATCTGTTAAATTAAAGCTCTCTGTGTAGTATTATACTTCTTTTTTTTTTTTCCTGTGTAGTTCTTAAACTGTTTTATTAAATACTACCTATTTAAAAATACAAATTCCACAATAACCAGAAAATATTGCTTGCTGCCTGCAGCTCTTGGGAAGAGAGCCTTTCAAAACAATAGATCCAAATTTTGGTTTTCATGTAATTTTACTGCTAATTCTCGATGAAAATTTCTTGTCTCCCTACATTGTTCCATAAATTTAGCAGTTCCTATGTAATCTATCATCAGAGTACCCCAAATTGTAATTGAGTTGCTTCCCATCCCCCTAGCCAAATAAGCATTATTTAGTAGCTTAAATGCCTCAAAATAAGGGGAACTCTTTCTGCCAGCTGTTCCTTCAAATTCACAGTATATTTTTCAAATGTGGACACTCAAAAAAAGTTGGTGTTTCAGCCATAACATTAAAAGATGCATCGGCTGGTTTTTTAGATCAACTGTAAATGTTGCTTCTTAATCCTCTTCTTACAGATCGCAGGGATGGCTAAATGGACTCTGGAGTCTGCTGCCTGGGGACCTCTCCTGTGTCACACTGACACTAAGAGAAGTCCGCGTGGCTTTAAGGTTGGCATCCCGTGGCCTTTCAGAATGAGATGATTCCTAGCCTTCTCTGACACAGCTCTTCTTTGTACGACCCGTTTTTATTGTTAGACCTTCCCTGTGCTCAGCTTCAGTTCCAAATATTTCAGTCATGAGCCTCAGGTAGTAGAAGTGTGAAGCTCCATACTGGATTGGGACAAATGGTTTGTTATTTCTTTGAAGAAATATCTTTTTGTAGCAGTTCTCCGATAGGTTTTTTACCTCCAAATTAATTATCGGCTAGAGCAATTACTCAGTGTGTCTTTACTAATGATGTCAGAGGACAGAGGTTGTCATAAATGCTCATAAATTGATATATATATCAATCACCAAGTGTGCAAGTATACAACTACTAAACACTCCATGAAATCAAAATTAATTTTGAAAAATTATTTTGTTCGCTTGTCTTTGTTTACGTGCATTTTCTGCTACACTATCAGCATTTGTGAACTTATATTTCCCTGGGAAATGATAAATGTTTACACCTACTTACCACTTCTTTTGGATAGGAGTATTTTTATGGGAGGAAACCGGCAACCTTTGTATTTACAGAGAACATTCTTCTTTAAATATCTAATTTTCTTTTGATATTTGAGCATTGCCTTCCCCTTCTATTAAGTCTTGTGAATGCAATGACATAGAAAAGACATAAGTGTTGGATCTATTCTTCTTGTCCTCTTGCTTAGCATAAGTACTCCAACATTAGTTGGAGACAATTAGTTTGATTTGACTGTACTCAATTAAGTAGGCATCACCCAATTAAGAAATGCATGTTCACGGAAAAAGATTCAGATAGTCATTAGTACCTTGTTTGTAGCCATTATTTGATATATCAATACCTTGCGATACAGAGCTTTAATGATTTATGACTTTTTCCCTTCAATTTCGAAAAACTGCTTGAGAAAGACTGCTAACTCTATTACGACTCAGTAGCTTTGGGGGTTTTCACTTTCTTTCTGCTCGTTCCTCAGTGCTATTTCTCATGTACACTCTAACTAATGATGTGATCTTTCACAAGGTAATCGGGTTCTGTTGGCATTAGTTTTCAAGGCAGAAGCACAGGTTAAAAGCAGAGCCAGGGCCAGCTGCAGTGGGTGGGCAGGTGTTTTCCCAGCGCCAGGGAATTTGGTGTGGGGTGATCGTGAGACACCCCTCTGGTCCTGTTAATCATTCCCGGGAGAGCCTTGCTATAGCTTGTTCCTCCTAGGTGATGTTGGTGGAAAGCATTCTGAAAGATTTGTGTTGCCAGAGCATCTTGAGGCTCTCGATGCAGCCCTGGAGGAGTTTTCCAAACCACATGTAAGTATGGTCTGGCTGCAAGGAATGGCATAAATTCTAGGCTCAGTCCATAAATTCTGGTGTGTGAAGTGTAACTTTAAACAAGCACTCACGCATGGGAGACAAAAACTGGCTTATTGTCCACAGTGCTAATTTTAGAATTAGCTTCTTTGCATATTTAGGAACTGGTTTTCCTCATTTTCATGACTGGTAGAATGAGAAGAAGAAGCCAATTTTAAAAAGCTCTCCAAAATCATCACTCCAAAACAAGTTTCAAGCTTCTAGATTTTTTTTTCCAATAAATATGTATTTTTAAAATTATTTCTTAGTGTATTAACTTTGAGAAATTATGGACTGCCTTTTCTCTTTCATCATTCAAGGTGGTAGGAAATTCTCAAACTAATTTTTTTTGGATAGGTTAAAATATTTAGATGTTTGATTTTTTTATGTTGTTCTTACAGCTCTTGATTTCAGGTATGTGAAAGCTGAATCCATCTGCTACCTTCCACACCTTTTCTTAATTGGTTGATGCCATTTCATTCACATAATGTGAAAGACTATCCCTCCCCTTGGAGACTATTCATTTGATTCCAACATTGCTTGTATTTCTTGAAATAATGATTGGCTATTCATGTTTTTACAGCTAGTGTTTTCCTGTTCAGCCACTTTTTTTCCCAGAACGGTCTGATCAAGGTGGGTTCAGGCAAGTACCAAGAGGTGTCACCAGCCCAAGTTAGATCTACTCATCCGGTGGCCAGAATGCGTCAATAAACCAGCAAAAAAAAAAAAAGGATTTTACTGGAGGCCATTTATGTTAGCAAATGCTGTATGAATGAACCATGAATAAGTGAACAGGCAAGAGCAGATGCGCAATTTAAATGGATTAGGTGGGCCAGTTAACTATTATCAGAAGCCATTGCAATTCATTTAATTGAATCGCTATTTTGGCAGTGATCCTAAGAAGCAGACATTTAATTGCCCAGAATTCCTGTGGTAGATAAGCGATTTCAGACTAAATACAATCTACTTCTAATCTATTCTGTGGTTCCCTTAAGCATAAACCATCCTTGATTTTTTTTTTACTTTTTAAAAAATATATAAATAGAACCATAGAATGGAATCACAGAATGGTTTGGGTTGGAAGGGACCTTAAAAATCATCCAGTTCCAACCCCCTGCCCTGGGCAGGGACACCTCCCACCAGAGCAGGTTGCTCCAAGCCCCATCCAACCTGGCCTTGAACCCCTCCAGGGATGGGGCAGCCACTGCTTTTGTCCAACCTGTGGAGTGCTCCAGGGCTGCCTGAGAGAGAAGACTAAGATGGTAGTAGGGAAAGGTGTGCCACTTTGCCTGGGAAAACTTTGGTACTTGGTTAAAATAACAAGCCAGGTTTTCTACAGTAAGTCTTGCCGAAATGGAAATGTCTCAAGAGCATCAATAAAAGATTTATTACATGAATTGGGATTTATATTTCTCCACAATTTAGAATTTTTTCAAAACGCTGCAACCTGTGAAGCTTACTGTCATGATGAACTGGAAAGTTATGGTCTTCCCACATTTCACGGATGGCTAGAGTTCAGTTAAAAAGACAGAATTAAACGTTTGTGGCTAAGAGACTTGAAAGAGAGACAGGAATGCACAGGTTAAACCTGCGCTTTCTGAACTCTTAATACATTTAACACTTAAAAATTTTAAAACTCCAGCAGCTCCAAACCCCTCAAGCCTGGAAGTGTTTCTCCTGCAGGTTTCCTGAGAGGAGCAGCCAGCATCCGTGTGAGGCGCCGTGTTGGTTCCCCGATGCTTTCAGCCATGTTGTGGGGCTGTGAGAGCTGTAAGGGACCTGGTGGGACCCAGAAGAGTCACCACATGGAGGGAGCCATCAGCAGAGCATGGAGGTTTGTGTGCCGTTGGGCTACCTTCTAGGAGAAGAGGTCTGGTGTCTATTTCCAGGGTCATATCTGTGTTTTACATCCAGCTAACATCACCTGCAGACCAGAAAGCCTTGTACAGAAGCAATCTGCACCTCTCCTTTCTGAGAAAGATGGGCTAATGACTTGCTACCCCTACACGCTAATTGCTGGGGTGACTCTTGCCTCCCAGAACCTTAATGTTCTTTTAACCCGGCTTCAAAACAGAAGTAACCTAGCCTGTTGTCCAGAAAAATATTCTCCATTACAGGTTTTGAACCTTGTTTAGCTGAGGAAGGAATAAAATCGCTGTTCATATTCATGTAAGACATCTCTACTCACCTGACTGCTGAGCAGAAGACACACGAGGCTTTTAAAAAAATTATTACAAATAACAATTTTGCTTCCTTTCAGATCACTAAACCTGCAAGTAATTTCTTGCTTGAATGAGCAAATGAGGGGTTAGGCATTTTCCATGTGAACTGTTTTTGAAGATTTTTAGCCCTTCTTCACCTAATTGAAAGAGTCCTGAAAATGGTCTGCCACAGCGCCCGCAGCGTTCCTGTCCCACAAGTAGCTCATGGCCACCGGTTTGAAGGCCTGGAACACCCCAGGAAGGCCTGGAACTTCCACCATGTGAAGTAAAAATCAGTCTCTTTCAGGAGGTCAGCAAAAGGACTTCTTAGATTTCGTTCTGTAGAGGTACCCAAGCCTCCTCCTGCTGTGCTTTGCCTGCAGAGATCTCCACCTTCTCCTGGGACAGTGGGCAATTTCCAACCTGAGGGAACCGGCTGCTGCTTTAAAGTTCACAGCTGGCTGGGCAAGGGAGCCTGTGTTCGAAGCAGAAATAAGCATCTTTTTGAACAGTGTATATGTGACTCGTAACAGAAAAAGGGAAAGAAAAATGTAGTTTAAGAGTTAAGCCAAGCTGAGGCCTTTGTTGATTGTTGGCAGGAGTTGGACGGACAGAACTCTGTCAAGTAACAAACCCTCCTGAGGAAATGGTGCCCTAAATATCAGTGTTTGCTTGCAATTGTTTGTACGGGTTTACTGAGAATAACAAAAAAAAATTTGGCCACTTTAAGCGGTAACAGTAAATTATATACGTTCGCTGACACTTGATTACTTTATGCTAATCAGTTTAGTAAGTACCAATTATATCCCCAAATGGTTTTCTGAATGTTAGTGTATCAGCTACATCCCTCATTTTCCTGTGTGTTTTGTAGTCAGAAAATGAAGCAGTAAGATTTCTTTTTCATACCTATTAGTCATCATTACATTCTCTAGTAAAATGGTATTTCTGATGTAATGATATTTGCAAACCTATTTATTTAGACTGAGCTTCTTAACATTAATATTAAGTATTAACCCATTACTCTAGGTAGAAGCATGTGTAGAAAAACCGTGAAGGATAAAAACCATCAGACAAAGTTATGAACAGAATGTGTTTTATACATTTTTCTATAGATAACATTGGCTGACTAATTAACAGAAGTCTAAGGGTTTTATAATGACCGTAGCTATTGATAGAGCCTAATTGAACTCTGGAGCCATTTAGTGACGCATCACATTAGTGGTTCCTCAGAACAGAAGTGGTCTATTGGTATTGCTATAGATGCTTGGTTGTGATGAAGATCTTTCTGCTGAAACTGAAAGTCTTGCAGGAATATGTCAAACCCCATGAAAATACAGAAAGAAATGTAAAAACAGATAGTTTGGTTTTGAACCGGCATTCAGAAATGAAATGACAGTCTTCATTTAGATTCACATGGAGCTTTGCTTCGTTTTAGATGAAAATAAAGCAAAACAAACCCAAGTATTTCATGTCAAAATGTTGATACGGAATGACAGTGATCAAACCCAGACTTCTTATGCCCAAGTTCTGTTTAACTTCAAATACCTAGGGTCCCTCCTGACTGTTTTGGAAAACACTGTACACGTTTAACACCCACAAACAGCTCAAAGGGAGCAGCATTTTGCTTGTGCAGGTATTAAAAAACATATATATCTGGAAAAAATATGTACCTATAGTGCATATGATGAAGCAGGTGAGGCTAGCACTCCTGAGGCTCGCAGGCGTGTAGCAGTATACGAATTAATTTCTCCTGCTTTCAGGCTGCTTGGTAGCTTTTGGCACCCACACTTGTGTATTTCTGGCTGTCCTGAGGATGTACACGCTGCATGAGAGCACACAGCCCAGGCACATACCCCTGTTCAGTGGTTTTAAATATGAGAGTAGTTGCTACCCTGGGATGTCATCTATTGGAATGGTGTCTATTAGAATGGTATCTATATAGCCGGCACGGTGAATGCCTGCTGTGGAATTTACATTACTATCTTAAAATACTACGTGATTGATTAGATTAAAGGACGTTGTCAGGTTAAATCGACATCACATTTCAGATTTTATGTTTTCCCTCTATTCTTCACGTGTTTGAGTTGAAAATTTTGAATTTGTTTTCCATTTGAGTTACTACTTTTTGCTTTTGTGTTAGGCTCTATTTCTTTGCCTGTAAAAACATTATTTCTCTTTGCTTTTAAATAACTATGTTTTAAATTTCTGAATTTCTGAACAGTTAACATAAAAACATATGTTAAGTGTTTGACAGGAAAACGTAATTTCATTTCAAAACCCTCACTTCAGAAAGTTCCATTGCATTTTCTTTTTTCAAAGAAAATCTGGCATTCCGACTCAATGTCACTGTAGAGTCTTGCGGTTCATTGTTATTATTAATTTTTGGTATGGTGAGAGTACCTGAGCCTCCGATCAGAACTGAGACCCCCATCATGAACTTGCATGATAGATGGAAGAATTTTGAGATACTTATTTCCAGCCCATGAAAAATGCATGAACTGAGTTGTGTAAAAAGCACGATACAGAGTACAGGGAGTGATTATTCAGACGGACTGCACGCGCCCGTGAGTGATATCAGACTCTGAAGAGAAGAAAAAATTACTTTCCTGATGTAAATGCACACAAAACATGAGGTGATACTGAGATCTAATTTATATTTTGTGTAAATATGATGCAGGGAGCTGTGATGTCCCCTTACACCGTGTAACTTGGTTGGAGAGGTGCTACAGTCCCACCAGCATCCCACCACGGCCGGGGTGGTCAGCTGTGCTACTGCAAAGCTCTTAGAGTCAACTTGGATAGGTCTGCCCAGAGCCGTCTTGCGGGGTAGACCTGGTGTAGGTTGCTGTTGCATTTAGTCAAGAATTAAAGAAAATATTAATGAACAATTCCATGCAGAATAGGGATGCTTGGTGCCCCTTCTGTGTTGAGCAACTGCAACATTTAGAACTGTAACTGGCTTGAAATCTGATGAAAACTAAGTGCAAATATCCTCTCCCCTTCCCTTTTAAAGAAACTGTGGCTTTTCTTGGGTCTACGATAACTTGAAAATGATTGCTTGTCATAACTCTTCTTACGCTATTTAGAAGTCCTCTCCGGATTTTTCTGGGGCTTTGGTCTTTGAAGCTGCTAAAGCATGCATCAGTGGAGGAATAATCTCTTTTCTGTTGTTTCCCAAAAGGTGGTGTAACTGAAAATTACTGACTGAAGGGGGGAAAAAAATCAATATCCTCGAAAAAAAAAAAAAAGTGCAACAAAGTCTAAAATTAAAATGTACTGAAGCAGATCTGATATAGTACATAGCAAGCTTGGGCTAAATGGGCTGTTGCCAAATCTGGATATTACTTTCTTTAGGACAAGGAGAATCTATTTTGAATTCTATGATCAAGCTGGCAAAAGCATAACTCATCATAATGTTAAAATAATAACGAGCTTAGTGCGAGACAGCAGTGTAGCGACTGGGGATGCCCACTAACATGTTCTGATCAGACAGAGGAGCTCTTTGGTAAACTGGGCGTTGGGTAAGAGCTTGCAAAGCCTAAAGCCTGTGGTGAATCCTGCTATTAGTTGTCTTCGTGGTCTTGAGCGTGTCACTCCTTGGCTGCTCTTCCTGCCTGTTTTTATGTCTTAGTTACACAGGTAATAACCTCCTTGGAGCAGCGCCCATCACCTGCTTTAAGGGATCTCTTATTTTAAGAGCGAGACCCTTGGTTTGTCCTCTGCCTCTGCCAGTCCAAATTTCAAAATCCCACCCTGATTTTCTCTGCAAAGTGCCTCCCCCACCTCTTTGGGATCTTGCCTGTTCCTCCCACCCACTCTGCCCTGCTCCAAGGGCTGAGGCCATCCTAGGGCCACCAATATCAGGGCTATGTTTCTGATCTCCTGGGAAGATGTTGTGCTGCACAAGTCTGACTTGTGCCGTTGTCAATGTATTTTGGTGTTCAAGCACCTATTTTGATGACTTTCTTCAATGCGTATTTGTTTCCAGAACGGAATAAGTCAGAGCCTTTCTCGGTCAAATAAATCAACAAGAAATCAATGTAAAGAGAAGGCTCAGGTCTGGCCAGGAAGCTTCTACTTTTCCCAAAGTGCATATTTTATGTCTAAACTGTAAAGCTGAACAGATTTATGACAGCTCTGAAACAAAGACAACCAATTGCCAAGGAAGTTTGTAATTAGGCAATGCTTAATGAACTGTGGGGCTTTCAAATATTTTTAAATTCAGTAAGATTCTGACATTTCCCTTGCATCTCACTGTTACAGAAAGGCTAACCAGTTCTGCTACATTCTTCCATGCAGGGAAGATTAAATTTCCATTTATGACTAAACAACATCTGAAAAAAGATGTTTTTTCAGAAATTCTTGGTTTCCTAATTGAAAAAAAAAATCAGTCTAATAATAAATGTCTATCAAAGGACTTTATTAGCTAAGCTTTTGTTTTCCAACTAATGTCAATAAAATTTTATTTATAAAACCAACAGAGATTATCTCTGTCTTTGAGAAATATTTTTTTAAAAACAAGTTGGAGATTTAATAACTTTTGAATAAGGCCTGTCGTATCCCTACCATATTGCCTATCTCTCCCAACGTTCTGTTTACGTACACTATCAACTAGGGGTGTTTGTTTGTTAATTTGTTTGGAATTAAAAAGGACATTTTCTGCTGGGATTAATGGTAAGAGCCAGAGAAGGGAAAAAGCAACTACTTACATGAGACCTCTTTATGTGCTGGTACTAGAGAACTTATTCTAAAGGATTTATATTAATGGGATGTCACATGCAGTAAGGAATAAAACAGATACTTAATGAGTATAAAAGCACTGAAATAAAATAGAGGGAGGATTAGATCAAGCTTGTAATTATTTTTTTTTTCTGACAGTAGCTAAGTTTGCAAAGTACTTGGGAGAAACAAGATTGGCTCATAAGAATTTACACTAGCTACAGTTAAATGCTTGCAGTTAAAACCTTTTCGGTTTCAGTAACTTTTAAAGTATTACTTTAACTGCTATATGAACAGATATACATAAATATACCAATGCAGGCGTTATTAAAAACTGAAAATATAGACAAGAAAAAATATAGGCCAGTTAACTTAAGTGATATAAACTAAATTCCTTTGAAAAAGGACCAAAGTCTGATTTTTGCTTTTAAAAATCTAAGAGTCTGGTTAAATGGGTTTATTTTCCCCAAGAAAATGTAGCCAAGTATTTCTCAATGAAGATAACTGAGAGGAAAAAAACCCTTTAGCTAATAATGACAGCCACTGCAGAGATCTTGAATTCTGGATGTGGTTTGAAAATGAAGGTCCAGAAGCTGAATCAGGACTAGAATCCTCAGTTTCGGATTAACATTTCAAACATGGAAGGAAATATTCAGTCTCTGCATAATTACGAAATATTGAAGAAAATCAGAGAAGAAAAAATGCCTTTAAGTGATCCGTTCTGTCTCTGCGAGAGCAAGGTTATATTTTTGAGCTTGTAGTTACGAGGTTTTTTCCAAACCTAATTTTAAGGGTTCCCATCGATAGGATGCATCCTGTTTCTCTTGGAAAAATATTTCATGGCCTGAAAGATCATCCTGGAAAATCGTATTGATTCATTGACATCCACAAATCTCTCCCATTTTCTCCTTCAGGTGCACTCTTTGTACACTTATGTTTGCCTTTACATTCATATAGGGATTTTAGAATAAGAGTGAAAAAAGAAAAGATCTAAAAAGTGTACAGACCTTAAAAAGATTTTTGAAGTCCAAGGTGCGTACAAAGAAAGATGGATTAATTAAAAAGATTTTTGAACATTTCACTCATAGAAGGGGACACCATTTTACACTGGAAGTATAATCATTTCATATATTTGCTGAAAGACAATATTAATTAATTTATTTACTTACTTGCTTACTGATTTATTTAATTGAGGAAGTAAAGTTCCTAATTAGGTATAGGGTCAAAATTATATGTTCTACTCAAATCAGTAATGAAATTTAAATTATCACATATCTAAAGTCCTGTAAAAATTGTGTCTAATTGCAAATTTTTTATCTGCTCTGAAATCTCTTCTTAATATTCTGCTAGTGAATTCCCAGATGCTACTCTTGAATTCAAATATGCCAAGGAGCTACTTCTAACACCATACGTAACCTGTATTTTTAAAATATGTAATTTTAGTCTTTTGTTTATGTTAGGAAAAATGTGAGTTCTAGCTCCAGTAATTACATTTGGCTTATCTTTATTTCCCTTTGAGTTTACTAGGTACATTATTCTTTCTTGATTGCCTTAATTTAACATATGAAGCCACACATTGTAAAAAGAACCCAAACGTTCTTCCACAGAAGCAGCAGATTTTTTATGGCATATAGACAATGCATTGCATTTTATTTTTGGATTTTATAGCATTGCACCCATGTTAATTTTGCCTTTATGTTTAGGTATAATAATCAATATTTAGACTATCTGTGCATTCTCTTCCATTTTTATTCTCATCTCTTACAAAGGTTTCAGAAATATTCAGAACCCAGACCTTTTTTACTATGCACCATCATTACTGGTTTAGTTCTTTGATGCTTTCCACTTTTCCAGTTGTCCCCTCTGTCCTCGTTAAGATTACTTTGCTTAGAAATTCGATATAAAGAGCACTATGAAAACTTCATAGCATGCTATGTGGTTTGCAATTTGATGTGAAAGAGCATTAAACCTGCTCTTTGTGTTACGAAGCAGGTGTTACAAATCTCGTTATGGGGTTTCTGATGTGTGGACCCCTGGCCATGCCCTCAGACACATAGTTTTGCTGCTTTTCCTTTTTTTTTGGGCTGCTAACTTCAAAGCCTTTCTCCTCAAAAATCTTCTTAAAAAGAAATGTGAAGAAGTTAGTTGTTTTCACCATGCTTTTTTGCCAGAGAGGTTTTATGAAGTCTCTGACACCTCGCTGTATTTTGTCTTTCATTCTGTATATGCTCTTATGTAAATTTATTGAGAAAGACCAGGTGAAAGGGGGATCCTCTGAGTGCACCTGGAAGATATAAGTTGCTCTCTAGTTTTTCTGCTTCTTTCCAAGACTGGCAGTGTTCTCTGAGAACATGATGTGAAAAACAGCCCAAGATACAAGTAAGTAGGTGCATTTAATGTGTACTTATCCAAAAATCCATTTGAATTATTTAGTGTTTAGGAAAAATGAGATACAATAAATATGCAAACTTTCTAATGCTTCTCAGAAAACACAGATGGATTATATTCTGTAGGACAACGAGCGTGTTAATTAGACACGGGACTGTTGACAGCCCTGTAAAACTGACTGCCGAGCTGACACGTCCCACACGTGGTGGAACCACACTCCGTGGTGTCAATGCCGACGTAGCGTTCCTCCTGGAGAAAGGGAGCTTGCAAGCTCTGTGTTTTATCCAGACCCAATCACAGAAGCTCCCGTTTCCCTCGGCTCTACCTGGAAGCCACCCAGATGTTAACTGACAGAAGGGAATTCTGCAACATTAAACACGAGGGACTTCTTCAAGAGAAAATAGACAAATACCGGTAAGCTCTCTTTCAACTCCAAGCATGAGTGCAAACAAGGCAGCATCTGCTCTCCGTGTCAGTAACTGAAATGACATTTCCTTTTTCTAATAATGAGTGTCGATTCTGTAGGCTGCAGTATAAACTCATCATAAGAACAGCTCCATCCTAAGCAGGTCATTGTCATTCATATTTTCAGAGGACTTTGCAACGACAGGAAATATTCTAAAGCTTAAACGAGAGATGTCAAAACATCCAGTCCAAGAGAAACAAAGGCATGTCATCATGATGTAGGTTGCTAAACTAATTGCTCTAGACAAACTAGATGCTTATCAACTCCAGATGCATATCTACTTCTTGCTTGTGCAGGAAAGAGTGATGTTATTTTGGAAGCAAGGGCAATTTAATCTGAATTATGGAGGGTATTTTTGTAGTCTTTATTTTCCTAATAGTAATGACAACAAGCTTCTCTTATTCTGCTTATTGAGAAGCAATTGGATGTAACAAACCAAATGATACTCAAACTCTTATCTCTCTAATATTAATAGAATAATAGAATCATGAGATGGTTAGAGTTGGAAGGGACCTTAAAGATCATCGAGTTCCAACCCCCCTGCCCTGGGCAGGGACACCTCCCACCAGCCCAGGTTG
>JAOQGH010000012.1:124775317-124793743 GCA_025769975.1 Gallinago jamesoni
TTCCCCCCCCCCCCCCCCCCCCCCCATTTTTACTCCTCATTTCGTGACATTTCTTTTCTCAAGCATACCAGATATTTCTTTTTCTTCTCTTCCTGCTCTGATCACCATCATTCTTAGGTGAAGCTATTTGATAAAATTGTTCACTTTGCAGCCCCTTCTTTGGCCATTACAAGTTGCCACCAGAAAGTCCTTCACCTTGTGGTTGAAGGTGTCTTTTGGGAGAGATGCACTTTATGAGTTGTTCCTGGGAGTGTTCCTAGGGATAACTCTTTATCCCCTCCAGATTTGCTCAGACTTGCTTTGAGAAGTCCATACTTCCCAAAAGAGGACTCCAGACTGCATTGACCTCATAGCATCTTCTCCACTGTCTTATCCCATTCCCAGAGCTGGGTGCTACTCTTTTGGCAGTGCTGAAAATGTTGTCACATTTAGCTCGTCTGCAATCCAGAAAATTAAGATTAATGCTCTCTGCAGATTCAGGTCCCAAATCTCATCCTGCCATTCTTAATCTTTTTGGATTTGTTTTGCTCTCAGTTTCTTTTCTCCTTGTGTCTCTCTGATTCTGTCTTTCTTTATAACAGCTGCCGCCTTCTGGCATCTGACTTCCTTTCCTTCCATCCTATTAACATGATGATTTTCCCAGTGATTCTGGGACAGCAAAGATCTTCACGCTGCATCTGATCTTAACAAAGCAGGGAAAAAACAGAAGTTATGAAAGCAAATCTGACAGATTGAAGAGTTCTTAGAAGCAGGATATTAGGAAATCAGACCAGTGAAAAATATTGAGACAGGATACTGAAAATATGACTAAGTGACGGTAATGTTTGTCAGAAATTCCTCTTGGAGCCAAGTCAGCTAGTACTGAAATTGTTTTTTGCTGCAGTGGAAACTGGAATAGACCACTTTCAACCCTACCATAGAAAATTCGTTGGAGATTTGGTGGAAAACCACATCTATCGCAATTCTTTCAGCAGTGCTGCTAATGGATTAAGTCACATTTCCATTAGCAATTAAGCCATTTTCAGGATGAGCCGAGGAGCATAAGCAGATCCCACAGCTGATGCAATAATGTGCAATTTTCAGGTACCTTCATTCTTTTGTGAGCCAACACCTCAAAATGATTATCAACCAAGGTTTAGATATTCCCGTCTATAATAAGATTTATCCTAATCTATTACTGACATTAGTATAACATATAACCAAATATAAAAACCACATAATATTCTCTACAAATGATTCCAACATCTGTTTGTTAAAGAAAGGTTTACACTTAGTTCAGTGTTTAAGTTTCAGCTATGTATTAAACAGACATTCCCATTCCTATTTAAAATGCATTCTAATTTAACCTATTGAAAACCATAATTTAAAATTTAATTAAATGAAGTATTTAATCCTACACCACAAATAATGTGTTATGTTCTCTTACTTCCTTGTTTTATGTTGTTCTCTCTGCTTTTGGTTGGTTGGTGTTGTGGTTTTTTTGGGGGTTCTTTTGTAGTCCTTTGCAGTTCTTAGCAGGGATAAAGGAATTTGTCAAAGCCACTGTCACTGTTATTATAGTTGTTGCCAACACTTGGATTTGGAAAAAGTTTATTTTGTGTCTCATTTACGTATGTGTAATGACATAACATGGAGTGCCTGTGATATATGGATATACACCTGTATTGTCCGCTGGCAAATGACCTGCTCTTAAAATATTTCTCCCCTATCATAAAGGGCCTCATTTCAAAAACTATAAAAAGCCCATAAAAGTTCTCACAGAAGCGTCTCGGAGAGGTTGCTTTATTTTTATATTCTGCCTCCTACGAGGCAGAAGCTGAGGTTTCCTTTGCTCTCTGTATTGTGATCTGTCATTGATATTATGTTGTGGATTGGGGTGCCTGCTGTGTAACACCAGTCAAAATGCAGTTTCTTCATAAAAGAAGTAAAGCCCAAATTTGTGCTCAGGGAGCAGTTTCTCTGAACCAGAGACTTGCTGGTAATTCACAAAGGCAGTGAATACTGAAGGTAAGTTTTGTGCCTAAGTGTATGGAGAAAATGTGGGTAATCTGGACACGTTACAAATGCTGACAAATTGCCGCATGAAGAGCACATAAATAAAATAAGAGCATCACTAATTATTTAAATGACAGAAGAGACTTTGATCCATATAAAAAAGAAAAAGGCGGAGTCAAACCTTCAGCTACCGTGAAGTATCTTAACTGATGTTTTTTTAAAGGGTTTCCTTTTTATACTGTGAAAAGAGAAACTGGTTCAGAGAGGTTTTAGCGTCACTCTTAAGACTTTGTTTTGCCATTGCACATGCTACTGGAGCCCCACTGGGTGATTATAAGAGCATTCAGGGAGACAATATCATAAATCTTGTGTAACTCAAGAAGTCCTGCACGACAGGCAAATGGGGTCAGTCACCATGAGAACGGTAAACTTCAGGGCAGTCCCGGCCTTCCTCTCTTCCAGAATGAAGCCTGATATTTTATTCAGACATACTGCCACATCTAGTAAGGGAGAAGAGATGGATAACTGCAAGAGAGGCACTCAAAGGCTTCTCATCTGAGCCAATGTTTGAACAACATAGTTCCACAATGTTCTCACAGAATCACAGAATGGTTTGGGTTGGAAGGGACCTTAAAGATCATCGAGTTCCAACCCCCCTGCCCTGGGCAGGGACACCTCCCACCAGCCCAGGTTGCTCCAAGCCCCATCCAGCCTGGCCTTGAACCCCTCCAGGGATGGGGCAGCCACAGCTTCCCTGGGAAACATATTTCAGTGTTTAAACCTCCTTTTGCCACAGGTTAGAGTAGAAGGTGCAAGAGTTTCTCTGCCAGTCAAAAAGCTATTCTTGGTTTGGTAATTAATTCAGCCTAAATAATGTCATAGTAGTAATTTAGATGGAGTCCAGTGCAGATTAAGATGAAGAGAGGTTCAGCAAGGTTTAAGTTTTTTAGTTTTTTCTTTGGGAGAAAGTGACTTGTCACTTAGAGGGTGTTTTCATGCCTTTTTGTAATAAATTGTTTACCTACAATTCTTATGGACAAATATTAATATACAAGTGAGGAGTTTCTGGGGATATGTGTATGTGATCTTAATTTCAATAGGAAATTAAATATACACAGAGATGGAACAGCAACGTTGATTCCTTAAATGTACCGTTGCTGTTGCAGAAATACAGAGGAATTGGCAAGGTTAATTGGTTCAGAGATTGAACAAAAGTTTCTGCTTGAAATGTGAGTCTTTGGACCAGCTGTTTGGATGGACAGACTGTGAAGTCATACATTTTAATTGCTCTTGCTCCTACGGAGTTTGTAGAAGACGTAATCCCAATTCCTTTATGCCTCAAGACGTCTAGTGACTTCTGTACATGTGGGTGTGCAGAGAATGCACAATCAGACCTGAAATGATTATACACTCTTGAAACTTGCTACTGTTTTCTGTGTGATGAACCGACTGTTGATTGAATTTAACCCGGAAAAATCATGCGGCTGAAGTGATTAGCTCTGCGTTTTTCTGGATTTCTACATTGCATTG
Organism: Gallinago jamesoni; assembly: GCA_025769975.1. NCBI lineage: Eukaryota > Metazoa > Chordata > Aves > Charadriiformes > Scolopacidae > Gallinago > Gallinago jamesoni. Next base: position 124,778,843 of record JAOQGH010000012.1, read on the forward strand.
TGCTCTTTCTGTTTCTGTCACCTTGGATACTACGATGGAGTTGACGAATGTTGACAAAGTCAACATTTCTTTGGGATGCCATTTCTCGAGGACCAAGTTATTAAGTCATTCTAGAAAAAAAAGGGGGGAAAGAAGACTGACCGTTTGAAGAACTGTAAGATTTTGTCCTAGATTCTGGTCTTTTAACCACTGTATATCTGAATATTTTAAGTTTTCCCTGCACCATCAAATTATTTAAAAAAGAAGTCTTTCCTTCATGTAGATTTATGAGTTCTTGTTTACATGACTGCTTTCATATTTGTGCTATCACTCTGTGCTTTGCTGAGTTGCCATCTACAATTCCCTGATCCTTTTCTGTAGGTTTTTTTTTTTTTTTGCCTTTTCACATCAATTTTTTACCTCTTGAGACCTGTGGCTTTTCATAATGCTATGAGGCCCCGTGGCTCCCACTGCCCAAGCCAAGGCAGGGTGGCTTGCAGGTGGCAGGTTTTCAATCTCTCTTCTCCCTTTCTCCCCCCATATTTATATGCCACCATCTTTAGAATTTCTTAGTTATCTTTTACCATTTTTTTTCTTTCTTTCTTTGTCAAGAGCATCCGTATTTTAGGCAAAACTAAGTGGCATTCTCTATTACTGAGGCTGTCAAGCATTCTCCTTGATACATGCCTTTTTTCAGTTTACTTATAACTCAGCCAGACTCTAGCTGTTTGTGATGAATTTTTCCATGCCAATTTCTGCCTTCAGCTGAATCTTTGCATTATAATGTTTCAAGCTTTTCTGAGAATGACGCTAGGGGAAAATAGGTTGTTTTGTCCATATGACCTGGAAGCTTTTCTTTGAAATACTAAATATCTTTTATTTGGGGGGAACAGGAGGAGATAAGGAAGAAGTAGAAAGACTGCAAAATATGAGATATGTGTCTTTGGCACCCCATAAAAATCTGCTGGACCAAGGGTGGAGGACAGAGACTCAGATTTTGGAAGGTAGAGTCCTGGGAAGGTTTATCAGGCTGTCAGGAAAATGAGCAAAGAAAGAAAGACAAGAGAAGGGGCAAAATGTGACAGATCAGGGAGACCTGAAACAAATAGTCCGGGGATTGCCCAAGTGAATATTTGGAGACAGGCAGTTAGAAGCAGGGTATTTAGGCAAGGATGCTGAGATAGTAACAGCCTGAGGAGTCCTGGGAGACTCCCTGTGGGGCTGGGATCATGGCAGCTGGGATTCAGCACAAACGATGGTTTGACTGGAAGATCACTCTCTACTTTTCCATAGCATCCCAATGTCATTCATTCTGCAGAAGGCATCTCTCCATGAAATTCTGTAGTGCTGCTTGGTGAAGGAGAGTCTCATTTGCAGGATGCTCATCTTGCAATCCAAAATTTCTGCGGTACAAACAAGTCAATGTAACAAACAGTGAAAACAAACTATGCCTCCTAATGTCATTAAGAGCCTGATGTAATATTAGAACTGGTGTTCAAAATGAAGGTGGAGCTAGAAATCAATCCAAAGCAATTTTAATATTCTAATTAGACTTAATTATGAACAAGAGCAAAACTTTTTTTCCACAATCTTCTCATGCTTCTTTTGCCTTCTCACTGTTGGTTTCCTCTTTACTATGTTCACAGAATCACTTAGGTTGGAAGGGACCTTTTAAGATCATCTAGTCCAACCAATGAAAAAAAAAACCAAGCAAAAAAAACCCCCCAAAACCCCACCAAGACAAAAAAAACCCCCCACAAACGAACAACCCCCCATCCCCCCACCCCCCCCACCCCCAAACCAACACCAACCCAACTCTACCCTCCAGCAGATCAACACTCCCACCCAACTTGGTGTCATCTGCAAAATTTTATTCTTTTGCCTCCTGTTTAGCGAGACCGATTTAACTAGCTAAGGTGTCATCTTTTGTAACAGCATTGTGACCCGTGACCAGCAGGGCAGGTAACAGCAATGACTTCAAGAACCTGGCTCTGGTATCTGCCAGGGCTTGAAGGGGCTGATAAGGCTGTGTGATGTGTTTGCCTTTCTCTAGCAGTGAGTTTGCAAGTAAGAGTCTGCATCTACAACCGAAAATGGTTTTTTTTATTCTCTTTTCTTTCCTCTTCTGTGTCTGTTTTTCTTGTTCTTCCTTCTAGAAATAACAGAATTAATTTCTTTTTTCTTTTTTTCCCAATAGAGAACAGTATTTTGTAAATTGATCAAGCAGGCAATTTTCTTTCTAAAAACTCTTTACAGTAAAAATAAGGGAATAAGAGACATATTAAAAAGAAAGCCCTTGGTAAACAAGTAAAGCCTCTGTATTCATTACTTGAGCATTATTAAACAATCTAATGCTCTATGGTCATTTGACCATTTCACACCTTTGAACTTTTAGTCCCATTTAGTCCTTCAAAATTAAAGAACACAATGCAGGAAGACAAGGAATAGCAGTTAGTTAAATCAATTGAAGGGTCCTCTGAAAATCTGGATTTTTGTTCCCAGCTTTATCAATTGAGACTTTCAATTAATCAAGAGATTAAAAAAAACCCTTTTCATTTGCTGCATAGTCTTTGGTTTCTGAGTGTTTGAAATCATGACCTAGTCCACAGTTTGGATTCTGTTCTTCTATGCCATCTTTTCTCATTTATGGGAATGAAGCTAATCTTATTTCCTCTATCTCAGGTTCAATCATATTGATAATGACCGGTAACAATGACAGTGATTATTCAGAAACAATGGTAATTTTGTGCTGCAGCCGAGATGGATCAGTGGTCTCTGTCTTTTTCTCAGAGGATGCATCCATATTTCAGTAACAGCCACCAGCATCACCTTTCTTGATCATCCTGGCAGGCAAGTGACACACTAAATGGACCTAGAGCGGGTTTGTTTGCTTTTTATTTTCTGGATTTGCAGATCCCCAAACACTTTCCAGCAGAAGCATAGATCTGTGGACTGAATTGAAGCCTCCTGACAAGAAGAACCTTCTCTTCTTTGCTTACCCTTCATGCTCTCATCAAAAATTGTTCACAGTCTGGTGAAGGTCTCTGGGCCACAGGTTAGTAACAACTTTATAGACACTAAACTTTCTGTCTTAGCTCTCTGCAGACATGGGGGTTTCACTGCTATTATCCGCATTGTACAGCTTTTGGAGATAAAATGGAGATTTCTATGTTCAGCTCTTCCTCCTGGACATTAAATCTGCTTGAATATCTCCATCTTTAGACTGCATTTTCAGTAAGAGGGAAGATTTCTATGTTCATTTAGCGCATCTAGTTGTCCCATTGGAGAGAGAAGCATGGAAAATGAGCGGTGGGAATTCTACACAGGATACAAAAATCAACATGCATGAATATAGCTAGATATATGTAGAGGAACAACATTCATTCAGATATGGTCCCTGGTGTCCATCCTGCTGCCTACACTGTCAGAAGACATGCTGCTGGGAAGAGATACTAATACTGTGTTAGCTGAAATGGCAGTCCCATTTGGCCACCAACTGCAAACCTACCAGTACCCACAAATGTGCTTTAAATAATGCTAGTTTTAGCAATAATTTGCTAGAAATGCAAAACCTATTGGTGTTATTAACTCGAGAAAGGATTAAAAGGCTAGTTAAACAGCTGTTTTGCAGTCTTATTTTAAATTATTCATTGTGCTGGACATGCAGAAAGAATGACAAGGCACAGGGGATATTGTTTAATTAGGCTAAAACTTCATTCATCTGGTGTGTCGGAGAGGAAAAAACTACACTGAGAGGTTCAAATTAACAATTTATTTGGACTTCATTCACAGGTCTGATGCACCACTCCTGCATCGTCTATGGATACAGTAGAGAATGCACTATTGCAATTTAAAAAGCCACTCACAGAATACACTATTACAACCTACAAGTGTTCCCAAAAAAGACCAACTCATAGCACAAGCACGCTAGAAATTAATATCTTAAAAGAATGCATGATCTTAAAGCACGCTAAATACCATATATATGTTTTTTAGTCACTCACCTCTCTCTCAGATAAGGCTGCTAAATCCCTGGGAAGTTACACTCTACAGCCTCCTGGATAAGGTGGGGAGGGGGGGAAGGATCTCCTACAGGCCAGCTCTATTGTTGGAAGACCCCCCCATTTTTCTCCCCAAACCTTACATTTGATGTTTCCTGGTTCGATGGGTATGCAGGGTTATGCCTGAGATGGATGGATTGGATGGATGGATGGATGGATGGATATGCCTGATGGATTACACCATCTGGAATGTTTGTCTCTGGTGTTGTGATGGCCCCTTAGTTTGTGTCACTGATTTCGTGATGTCTAGTGCACAAACTCACTGAACAGTAGTGGGATAGGACTCGGGGCATTTTGGTTGTTAAGGGACTGTTCAAGGCTCCATTTGGGTTTTGGTTCTTATTCTGAGAAGGGACCTCCTTGCCCTCTACAACTACTTGAAGGGAGGGTGTAGAGAGGTGGGGGTTGGCCTCTTCTCCCAAGAGAATAACGGCAGGAGCAGAGGAAGTGGTCTGAAGCTGTGGCAGGGGAGGTTTAGTTTAGATATTAGGAGGAACTACTTTACTGAAAGAGTGGTCATGCCCTGGACCAGCCTGCCCAGGGAGGTGGTAGAGTCACCATCCCTGGAGGGATTTAAGAAACGTGTAGATGTGGCTCTTCAGGGCATGCTCTAGTGCCCAGGATTATTGGTTTGTGGTGGGGTGTTGTGTGTGGGGTTGTGGGTGTGGGGTTTAGTTGGTGGGTGGGGTTTTTTGTGTGGTTTTTCTGGTTTTTGTGGGGTTTTTTCTTGTGTTTTGGGTTGTGGGTGTGGTTTTTTTTTTCTGTGGGTGGTTTTTTTTGGAGGTTTTTTTTATGTGGTTGGACTCGATGATCTCAGAGGTCCCTTCCAACCACTAAGATTCTGTGATTCTGTGATCAGTTACTCACTCCACTAAGTTCTCATTCCTAACGGGGGGGAACAGGTCCCCATACACCCCATGCATACGTGTTTTTCTGCTGCCTACAAGTGCAGCTTTGCCTCCGTCCTAAACCCAACTGCACAAGCAGTTCTGTAAGACTGTCCAGAGCTAGAATTAACCACAATGAGATGCCCATTTTCAGCCTCTTTCATCTAAATATAATTCCTGAATGCCTCAGCTAGTATAAAAACCTGTAATGGAAACCTCTTGTAGTTTTCCGTCTACCTTCGCTGCTTTGTATTTGATATCTCAAGGCCAAAAGACCACTCCTCTCCTGGGTTGAGGTCTCCAAACCTCCAAATGCCAACACGGTTACCTTCTCTCTGCTGTAAACTGTCCACAAGTGCCACCTGGACTGTGGTCAAGTGCAGTGAAAACACACTGTTATTCTGGCATATCTAAACTAACCAAGGACAACAAATGTTCTTTAAAGAATTCTAGGAAATTTTTTTTGACTTCACTAATTAACTAGCAATTTGAAAACAGCTCTGTTTTCCATTTCCATTTTAACTGTGCTTACATTCGTTTCTCGGAGCCCTTGCTTCACTTGAGATTTTCTTCCTGAGCAAGTAATTTGAAGGATCTGTGTTTCCTAACATGATTTTACAAGCTTTCCCCTGAAGTTCTGACAAAGAATTGTGAAGATTTTCTATAGCATACAACAAAGCTCCTCTGAATAGTCAGTGCTGACCTGAAGGAGGGGTGAGAAAATTTGTATTCACCGGGGAGATGGAAAGCACTCCAAGTGCAGGCAATCTAAAAGCATCAGGCGTACCAGAAATCTTTTGAGTTTTATTCTTCTTAGGTAATAGATCTCAGATTTCCCTCTAACTCATTGAACTGAAACTCACAGACAAAACTGTTGCATATGAGGCAATATAAACATTCAACTTGCTTCTCTGCCAACTGTCAGGAAGCTCGTCATAAGTGGTTTGGGTTTCCTCATTGCTATTCACGTGTTGCCAGATGTTTGCTGTGTAGGTGTTATTCTGAGCATGGAGTGGAACTCTTAAAGTACTTGATACTTTATGTTTGAAATCCATGCTTTTTGCTTGACCGTGATGGATTTACCATGAATCTTAAGAATACGGTTCTTACTCAGTGTACTAGCAACCAAAACAAAAGGTAAACTGAAAAAACCTGCTTCTTACATCATATTTTATAAATTGATAGATTTTCACTTGATGGTATAGAATAAAATAGAATATTTCAGTCGGAAGGGACTTATAATGATCATCTAGTCCAACTGTCTGACCGCTGCAGTGCTGACCAAAAATTAAAGCATGTTACATTGTCCAAATGCCTTCTAAACACTGACATCAACCACCACTCCAGGAAGCCTGTTCCAGAGTTTGACCAACCTCTAGGTAAAGAAATGTTCCCTAATGTCCAGTCTAAGACTCTCCTGGTGCAGCTTTGAACCTTTCCCATGTGTCCTGTCACTGGACACTCAGAGGAAGAGATGTAGAATCATAGAATCATAGAATCATAGAATGGTTTGGGTTGGAAGGGAGCTTAAAGGACCCTCACGCCCTTCTTAAATTGTGTGGCCCAGAACTGCACACAGGACTTGAGGTGAGGTTGCACCAGTGTTGAATAGTGGGATAATCACCTCTTTTGACTGGCTGGTTCTACTGTGTTTGACGCACCCCAGGATGAGGTTTGTCCTTTTGGCTGCCAGGGCACACCACTGACTCATGGTCCTTCTCAAAGCATTCTCATACGTCAAAAAAGCCAAAGAAAACATTGTCTCTAGATGATGCTTTATACAAGTTAGCTTCTAACAAATGAATACCTCAGCGAGACTTTAAGAAAATTCGGATGATTTTAGACATTTTCTTTCTATGGAATCCAGAGAATCAACCATCAGTGATGTACAACTGAATGTTGCACTTTTTCTAGGTGATGGAGTCCTTCAAGGGATTGTTTGGATCTCTCCATAAATATGTACAATTCCACGTGAAATAAATTAGTGACTGGCTACCTGGGTCTGAAATACTGAATGCATCTGGATGAGGAAACTGCAAAACTGGTGAATACAAACGGGAGCAGCATTTTACCAACCAGTGAGCCTTAAGCATTTGCCTTTAGGCGTTTCAGTAGGGCAACACTGTCTTTGTGTAGCCTTTTTGAATACCAGGTTTGACTAACAGTTCACATGGACAACAAATCTATCAAATCTGTTTTCAAAATGTATTTGTTCTGAGTTTTGAAAAGGCTGCGGGATGCTGTCGAAAACCCCAAAGCATCACTGGGCTGCATAATAGGGATGAGGATATCTGATGTCCATGGCAGTCTCTTTGTCTCGAGTAGCAACGCCTGCTCCAAGTCCTGTTATAAAACCCTCCGTGTATAACAACAAGAAAAACCACCAGATAGATATTGAATATATCAGGCAGAATTATTTTTTGGTATAGAAAGATTGACAAACAGACACAGCCAGTAAGTTACCTTACTTCAAGCATTTGAAGGGAAGAAAGAGTAAAGCAAAAAGGAAGATTTGGCACAATATTTCTGAGTAGAGTTGTGCAAATAATAGATCTTTTGTTTCAGTGACCTTTCAGAGATGTGTACACATAACATTTCTTGGGGCCTACTGAACATACTCAAGCCTTATTTTCTTTTTAAAATGCACATATATACTTCTGTTTGTCAAAACTGAAATGTGATATTTTGGTTTTTTCCACTTCTAATACCTTTATGTTATGCCTGAGACTATTAATCAAATAATATCAATATCAGTTTTATTGCTCTAAAACTATGTTTTCAGTGTTGGTTTTTTTTTTTTTCTTCAGATCACACTTAGAACAGCTCTGCTTCTGAATATTGTGTGCATAGGCAAAGATTGGATATAATTTTCCTTTTTGGCTTTACTGGTACCAATCCCCTAGCTTCACTTTGTGGCTTATTTTTGTCTCCTACCTCCACACTCATGACGAGAAGAAGAATTTAAAAAATTGGAAAAGGAAGAGGAATATGCAAAGCTTTCAATGGTTAAAAGCCTGACATTGCAATGGGATATGCATGTGGCACCTAAACTTATGTAGAGCTATGAGGAAAAAGGCAGAATCCTAAAATCCCTTCAAAAATGGTGGGTAGAGGTAGATGCATTGTGGAAGGTGACTCATGAGTTCATAAGTGACATATTAGGGGTTATTCTTCACTTGGGGTTAAAGTGTCTTTCAAAAGGAGGTAGTGGGGACAGATGAATGATACCTTATCGGTTCCTCTGTTAGTATACACTGTCAGTTCCTTTGTTGGAATTAATTTGTTCCTAAGCTTCTAACTGTGCTAATATTTACTTAGGTCTTTTATCTTCCCACTTCTTTCTACCAGATTCTTCTCTCAGTATCATCGTCAGTGACATCAGTGTAGCCCAAGGAGTAAGTGTGCTCCGGGCTTTAAACGTTATTCATTACTCTTGTGTGTGATTCTCTTTGCTTTTTATTTATTGGCAAACTGCATCCTCTGCATATCCCCTTCCTGATTAGCACAGAATAAATGGGAGGGATAAGTGACAGCGTTTGACTTTGCCTATTGAAGCGGTGACACGGGGTAGGGCATGGGGATGGATAAGCAGCTGTTGGAAATTAGACACACTGTGCGTGTGGAAACGAAGATGTGTCAGCTGGGGACCAGAGCAGGGGCAGGTCTCAGACCTCTGCTACCTTCAATGGCACCGACTTGCTTGTGAGAGGAAGCTGGGAGAATATTAAGTGGAGTGTGGAACAAATAAAAGCTTTTGGAGAACTGCTCTGAAAAACGGGTGCTCTCTGGCAAATGAAAATATACCTCAGTTGCATAATTCTGCAACATCCAGTGGCCCAAAGCAACACAATTACAGCACGAGCGGTGTTGTGTCGGGGACAGAAGATAAATGTGCTGGTTTCAGAACCAGCAGAGTGCCACAAAAGGGACATACAAAATTTCCATGGGGCCAGATCCTCACTCGCTGCAATTTGGAAGTGTAGCTGTAGTTCTGGCCAGGTGTATTTGTAACAAGGAGGCATAAATAAAAGTCATGCTCAGAATGCTTGGTAGGGCTTGGTTTCCCAAACCAGAATGATGAATACACAGGCATTACAGTTTATTTGTTCTTTCAACTTAGTGCTGTGTTCATCTTCTGATAACTTCTGGTCTGTCTTTAGCCGTTCTGAGTAACTCTTTCCTTTGCTTCCTGGAGTCCTGCCTCAGCCTAGTGTTCTCCAACTGAAGAACCAATTTTCCAGCAGAAGCATAAAAACGACTGCTAACCCGTCTACTGTGGGCTCTCCTCATCATTCCGTTCTTTTCCTTCAGCCCCACAAAAATATTCATTGCTATGGGCTCTTCCTTTTGGGGTTCCTTCGTACCTGCCAGAATGTGCCACCAGAAGGAGAGTAGACTGTGTTGAAACATCAGCTGTGTATCTTGTGTGGATCGATGACTGCCAGCATTACAGGATGGATCACTCTTTTCTGCACGCTCAGCAAGAGGTAGGTCTTGGAAATTAATCACTTCATTCTAAGGGTTTCAAGAAGGCCTTGCTATGAACGCAAGCACGGTGCCGACAGAACATCCCCCAATGTGTCACTGGGAGAGAGCACTGTGGGACACTCCTCAGAAAGCTGCATGTTTGTACTTGCAAAAAAGTCCATCCTGTGTGTGCATGAATGGTTTGGATGAAGTAAGGAGCACCAAATAAGTCATGGTAGAATAGCCAAACAAAACCTATGTGGCAAATCAATCCCTATGCTCTACCCTCAAGCCTTTTATTATTGTAGTGCTAATCTTTGAAGACCAGCTCTTCATTTTGAAGACCAGCATGGATGCTGCTGATGTTCCTATTGGTCTGCAATTTGGATAACTTTCATATGCAATTCCCAAAGGTCCATCTGCAGTGTTTCATGTTTGCAGGATATGGCTTAGCTGAGACAAACTAGACTGCCCAACAGTCTGCTTTTGTCACTTTTGGCATTGATTGACCTAAAGGAAAACAGAGGCAACATTCTCACCTTTAACTTTTTTTTTTTTCTTTTAAGGTTCCAAGCTCCTTTAGTATAAGTTTAAGCTTGTCTAAATACAGGGTGCTGTAACAATACAAAGGAATACATGTCTTTGAAATATTTCTATTCATTTTTCCCAAAGAGAATTTTGGACAATCACTTTGAGGTTTCTTTTTTTTTTTGCAAATTTGTAAGTGACCTTGACACATAATATACGCTTGTGGTATATTTCAATTCAATTTCATACTGATCACACCTGATTTTCTCTTCATTTACAGCATTGTAAGTAAAATGAAAATTAAATATCAGTTGCCAAGGATTCAAGTTTGTTTCTGGCACTGTTTAAAATATTTAGGTATGTTGCATAGAATACATTTTTTTAAAAAATAGAGGAATTCTCCCTTAGTCATATATGTGGAATAATTTTAGGCAATTGGTGAATGAAACTAAAAAACATTCCCAGTAGATAAGGTTGGTTTAAAATGAGTTACCGAAAGTCCACAATTTTTTATTTTTTATAACACTTTGGGTTTAACTTATACTGACTTAAATAACATGTGTTTCTTGAATATTATGTTAACAAATTTTAGTCAATCTAGTGATTGAATACTGTGCACGAAAGTCTTCAAACCAGAGCAGGTCAAAGGAAGCAAAACTTTGCTGAGTTTTTGCAATATGTCATGAGCCTTTTTGTCTCTGTATTTGAAATAAACCTCTCCTGTTAGTTGACTTAATTATAGAATCATAGAATGGTTAAAGTTGGAAGGAACCTTAAAGATCATCTAATTCCAACCTCCCTGTCATGGGCAGGGACACCTCCCACTAGACAGATTGCTCAAAGCCCCATCAATCCTGGCCTTGAACATTTCTAGGGGTGGAGTATCCACAACTTCTCTGGGAAACAGGTTTCAGTGTTTCACCACCCTCACATTAAAGAAATTTCATCCCAATATCTAATCTAAATCTCCCATCTTTCAGCTCAAAAGTTATCAATTGTCCTATTACTACCCTCCCTGATAAAGCATCCCTCCCCATCTCTCCTGTAACCCCACCTTTAAGTACTGGAAGGCTGCTATAAGGTCTCCTGGAGCCTTCTCCAGGCTGGACAATCTCAACTCTCTTAGCCTGTCTTCATAGGAGAGGTGCTCCAGCCCTCTCATCGTCTTTGTGTCCCTCCTCTGGACTTGCTCCAACAGCTCGGTGTCCTTCTTGGGGGCTCCAGAACTGGAGACAGTACTCCAGGTGGGGTCTCACCAAAGTGGAGTAGAGGAGGAGAATCACCACCCTTGCCTTGCTGGCCCCACTGCTTTTGATGCAGCCCAGGACACAGTTGGCCTTCTGGGCTGCGAGTGCACATTGCCAGGTCACGTTGTTCTTCTAATCAATCAACACCCCCAAGCCAATAGAGGAATCTACCTAACCCAGATATTGAAGATTCTATTACTGTATAAAACAGCATCATAAATCTGAAAGCCTGTATTGATTGGTTAGCAAATATTTCCCCAGAAAATCCACAAGTCCTTTGATTTGTTTCTAATCAATGCTTGAGTGTTTTAGGTACAAGGCCCACTAGGGCATAGTAAGAAGAAAGGGGAAAAAAGCTCAGTCAGCTGCTTTACGGGACAAAAAGTCTTTCAGCTCTATAACTGAATTCAGAACAATATTTTGTGATGAACAAGCAATTACTTGCTGGGAAGAGGAGATGGGGAACAAGCTCAAGGAATAATTTTTCTTTTTCTTTTCTTCCCCACACCCCTGTTTTGCACGTACAATGGAAATCTGGCCATCTAGATTTCTTGATTTTTCTCTGTCTAACCACATAACTGTTGTGGGGTTTTCCTTATTGAGTTTTTTGTTTTCTTTTGTTTTGGTTTTTTTTTTTTTATGTTTTAAGAATGCAAAAAGCTTACATTCTCACAGATGTTTTTCATTTTACTTAGAGTAAATCCTTAAAATCTTGTGTGGTGCAAGAAGACTGCCCACATATAAGGCAATTTTTGCCAGTGTTTCTCTATTTCGTTGAATCATGGAAGAGGACTCCACCCTCTTTTGGGCATGGTGCGTGCTTTCCTGGGGGAAATGAAAGATGAAAAATGGATAAGTATACACAGAGTGGGACATGCAGGTGAAAACTCACCTTTAAGGAGACGGCAGGAAAAATAATCTTGTCATAGCATATTTACCCTAAATAGTTCTGATTTGTTTAATGAAAGAGAAGAAATCTTTCTTTCAGGATGAACTGGTTAAGGCTAGAGGTTGTGAAGTTCCACAGCACAGAGCTGACCATGTGGAAGCAATAAATTGGCTCAGTTACCACCTGCCAAAATCTATATCTGGCACTTCGCCATAGTCTACCACTGATCAAAGAGAAAAACTGTTAAAATTAATTCTGAACTTTGTTGAAAAGTCAGTGGCAATACATGCTCCTTAAACCATGGAAAAAGAAAACATAGTGAAATGTTTTTCACAGAAATAAAAGGTGGAAATCTTGGGTACTTACATCATTTAAAAACCTAGAGTGTTCTGAAGGGCCACGTGCAACAGAACACTTCACAAATGGAGAATAATTATTGAATACATAAAGTAAACCAAATAGTTTCTCACTTCAGTGAAGGAAAAAATACTTTTCCATCTGTCTTTTCCCAAAGACCTGTATATGTAGCTGGGATCAAGAAAAGAAATTTTTGTTGTTAGTTTGTTTTAATAAAAATAGCTCAGGTTACAGTAGCAAAACTCTATTTTCTGTCAAGGTCTGTAATTTATAGTTGCTCGTGAAAGAGGTAAATCTCAACCTTTGCAATTTATGCAACGCTCTAACATCACTCAGGGTAAGAAGAAAGAGATGGGAGCGGAGCCATAGAGCAACGAGGAGAAGTGGTCTGGAGTTGGCACGTGAAAAACATGACACTGGTAGACTGGAGGAAAAATGAGATCCTCTGGTGTCTGGACTTTGGCTTCTTGGGAAGCAAAGAAGCTGGAAAGCGGCTTTGTTGACCAACAAGGTGGACAAGGAGTAAGATGGTTGTGTATGAGGAAGGAACCCACCAGAAGGAGAGACGGCTTCTAAGATGCGTTATATGAAAGTTGCAACCGAGTTAAGCTTTTGGGCTGTTAGAGTTCAAATTATTCAGAAGATGAGACAGAGGATGTGGATGTGGTAAAGGAAAGCAGTCACGGTAAGAGAAAAAAGGAAGACAAGGTTGTGATCCAAAAGACTGTGTGTTTATCTCACTGAAATTGCACTGGGAAAGGTATATTTTGGCCCCAGAGTTGCTTGGTGCTGAATGACCCCTGAGCCCCTGGAGTTACATTTGTCCCTTTAAAATACCGTTCCTAAGAAGAAATCCACACATAATCCTAGCGTGTGGGCTCCTTTCCAGGGTGGCTCTGAATCCAGCAAATTCCTTGGCTCGCGTTGCTGGGTCCCTATAAGTGATGTGGGGATAATGGGGCGACGTGAGATGCTGGGGGGACAGAGAGCAGGCAGAGGCAGAGCTCAGACACCAAGGTATTCAGCAAATGAAAAGTCTGAAGTGAACTTCTACTTGTCTATAGCTGCAGCTAATGGATACTGATGAATAATAGAGGCGTTTTCTCCTGTATTAATAGAAAATCTATGAATATGTGTATGAAAAAACCTTACTGCTGGGTTCCTGAGAGCCTGGCTAGCTGTTATGTCATTGTGAAATGGCTGGAGAATCAAGGAAGATGTCTTGAGAGTCACCACAACTATGGCTGTGGGAGAAGAATGAAAGAAGACAACTAGTAATGGGTTAATTCCTGAACGTGGTCCCAACCCACACACTGCATGCAACAAATCCTTCCTGCAGCTTGTGTCTGACAGTGCTCCCTGAGAGGGACTGGCTGCACTGGCCTCACTGGTTCTGCCCCCGTCAGAAACGTGTCTCCCTTAGTGACAATTACATGAAAAGCTCCTCTGTTCTGCTCCACGGTCTCACTGTGCTATTGTAGCCTTTGGGAAATGCTGTGAATCCAGTGAATCCAGTGTGAATCCTGGCCCATGTTTAGTGTTGGGGATAAACCAGGCTGGGCTAGGATGGCAGCAGTTCCAGAGCTTTTTATCTGCTCAGTCTGTCTCTGACTCTATCAAACAGTCCAGAAGCATAAGAAGGTAGAAACTTACTCCTTTTTTTTTTTTTTTTTAATTTAGTATAGGAAAATAGATCTTTTCATGGGTCTATTTAAAAATCTGAAAGCATAGGTATTCCCCTCTATAAGCACAGCTTGGAGTAATATGGAAATTTTTCTCATTTTACTTGCATATTTCTCTCTAAATATTTCTTGTTGATCTGCCAGCACTCTGGGTTTTCTACTGCTCTGGAGTTTACAGCCTTCTGTCTGTAAACTGCACATACACACAACCTCAGAGCCTCATAAGAAAGCTTCTCATTGAGGTTTAAGAACCTCTAATTGAAAGGTTCTCATTTAAGTCTGGCGATCATTTACGTATATCTTTGCAGCCTTACTCTCTGCTGCACCTTCTTTGTTTGTCGTAAGGATTTTGTGTTTGCAGTCACCTGTTGGACTTGAGGAATGATTATGTATTGTTTACTCCGCAGCGATGCCTCCAGGCAAAGACAATTCAATCAGAGAGCTGGCCCCTGCACAGATGTCCAGCTGGATGGATAAACTCCGAAAGAACAGTCTGCTAGAAAAACAACTGCGAGAGCAGGTAAATAGGATGAACTATCCGACACAAACAAATGGCAGGATAAAGCCCCATTGGTTTTATTATAATAAAGACAAAGTCAACGCTGACATAGTGAAGTGCTGAGAGTTTAAGAAGGTAATGATTTTAATGAACTTTAGGAGGGAAGATAAACTAGATCTTAACATTGCCTCAATAAAGGAGGACAGAACTAGAATCATAGATCCGTATAATGGTCCAGGCCAGAAGGGACCTCCAAAGGCCATCTAGTCCAACCCCCCCGCAGTCACAGGGACACCCCCAACTAG
>JAOQGH010000012.1:124799542-124902646 GCA_025769975.1 Gallinago jamesoni
GGGCCCAGAACTGGATGCAGGATTCCAGTTGTGGCCTCCCCAGTGCAGAGCAGAGGGGGAGAATGACCTCCCTCCACTTCCTGGCCACGCTCTTCCTTACTCAGCCCAGGATTCCAAATTTTCATTTGAAAATTTAAGTAATGTAGGATTTTCATTATAAAACTCAATAGGTTTTAAAGTAAGCAATAAAACGACACATTCTATATTGAGTCTAATGGTCAATATGTCCTGAAGCCAAACCCTCAAATTTTGGGTTAGCTTAAGGCAACTCTTGGTGCAACTTCATGGTGAAACAGGTCTGGACTGTGCTTTTGTGTTCAAACACTGAAATCAGCTACAACTGCCTCTTTCATGGAGACTGTCTGCAATGGCAACAAGGTGTTGGCACTTTCAGATGAATTTTGCTTTGAATTTTTGGATTTATCTGAACATAACATTCAAAGCATAACCCAGAGTGTGTGAGATCAAATAAATCAAAAGCCAAAAGACTGCATGAATCCCAGCAACATGAAATACCTGAGGGTTGCACAGATCTACTTACTATCTAAAAATAGTATAGCCTCATCTCTATTGAGAACCTCCTGTGATAGCAGGAGTGACAAAAAATCAGGACACACCTGAGAAGCTAAGTCAACAGCTTGAAAGGAAGGCAAGGAAAAAGAGAAACTCTAAGAAACTCTAAGACATGAACTTTGTCCTTCCTTTTAGTGGCATTTAAGTGCAGTGACTGCGGTATTTTCTGCCAATGGATTGTCATCCACATTCCTAAAGCTGCATACATGCCCTCTGCGAGTGATTGAGTTTGTATGTGCTAGCAGACTACCCTTTTCTTCCCTTAAAAAAAAAAAAGAGAACAAAGACCTTTATGGAAATATGGTAGAAGAGAAAAAAAAATAAAAAAAAAAAGAGTGAAGGAGAAATGTTCAGTTCAGTACTGAAGCTGTTGCTATTTGAAATAGCTTAATTTCCCTGTGAATCTAAGGCAGCCACCATCAAATTACTCATCTTTTTCTCTGCTGGGTAATCCTTCAGCTGTTGGTATTTACACAGCAGCCTAGACTACGTTTGCTGCCTTGCAAGCAAGTGAGAAGACAGGTCACCTCCCTGCAGGCACTGAATCCACCATGAACCCAGGAGAGAAGACAGAGGGACAAGACAGAAAAAAAAAGAAGAATCTTCAATAGCTTCAATTAAGCAGGTTGAGGACAACCGAATGGTCAATCTTGTACAATCAGAGCAAGAGGAGTTATAGTACTTTCTTATTTCTGTAAGAAAACAGCAAAGTCTTGGCCAATTAGCAATGGACTGGAGGATGGAAGCTGAACTAATAGTCAGGGCTGAGCAGATTAATCTTGTTTGCCTAACTTAAAATGATTCAAACTTTTTAATTTTGATTTTTTGCTTCATTTCTGGAAGCAGCAAAAGGGCAAATGGGTTGGGAAAGAGGCGAGAGCTGAGCAGATCTATTGCTTTTGTACAAAAAGTCCAAAAGCTGGAAATCCCTTTGCAGGTGGGAACTGTACAGATACAATATTTTGCCAAATGGATTAACTAACATAACTAGTTAATTATTACCTCATACTGCAAACTATGTGTAAAAATTGGAATCAATGTGATATATAGACAAAGCCTGCAGACTATTTTAACTACCATGAGCTTGGATTAACTCTTGTACCAGAGGATTAATCTCTGAACCTATAAATAGGGTCTAATGAAGGCAAACAAATCTTAGGAGAAAAAAATATTTTTGTCTTATTTGATAGGTGGGGGACTAAAACAATAGACAGGGACCATCACATCCTCCAGACAGAATAGGTAAATCCTGTTTCAGGACTTGTGGATTGACTTTCTCCCTGGTGACTGGCCAGGGAGGGACTGATCATCGAGGGACTGATGCTCCTCATAGGTCCCTTCCTACTCAGGGTATTCTGGTTTTGTGTGCTCAGTAGATGTTTGAACCATGTAACTGATACGGAAATAGTACTAAGGTTGACCACTAACCTACTGAAGTGATCTGATGTTTTTCTCAAGGTCATGCAAAACAAATGTAGCAAGCCCAAGAACTGATCTCCTATGTCTTTAGCCTCAGCATGGCACCATAAGACTATATTTTTAATTTTCTGAAACTTTTCTGCCGAATGTAAATAGTTGTTTTTTTTTTTTTTTTTCTGTGTCTACCAAATTGCACTGCTAATTATTAGTCAAGGATGGCCACGCAATTGAGGTAGACATTCTTTTCAAAATAAAGACATGTATTAAAAGCAAATATGGGGCAGCAGTGCCAGCACACATTGAACAAAACAAATGGTCAAACTAAAATGCCAGGCAACTTATTTGCCTATTGCTGACAGCAGCAAGGGAAAACCTGTAAATATCTATTAGTAAATGAAACACTTTGATGGCTTAGGGAACAAATTAACTCAAAGATTAATATACTTTTTTTTTTTTTCTGTAGTGGACATTGAAAATGGATGTTGTGTGCAAATCCCATTCATTTAAGTCCTCAGAGCCCTTTCTGAATGGTTTAATCAATGCCATTAGGTATCATGTTGTCATTAATTCTGGTGCTAAGCTCTTATACATCAGTGACATACCAATACATTATTTTTTAGTTAAAATATATTTGTGCCTGTAAACCGGCGCTGGATAATGGGAACAGGTTTCCAGTTCTGTGGTGGTTAATAAGTTCAGTATTAATAAATCTCAGTATTGAGATACAATTCCTAGCAGAAGGACTGCACTGCTTGATTGCATTCGTGTGGGGATGTAGAAACAAAAGGATAAATGCCCTCTCCATTTCCCCATAGGGTAGGAAACTATACTGCTCTCCAGCACATGCACATACACAGCTGTATTACAGCTGTGCTTATACTGAGGAAGGTAGTAGCATAAATATTTCAGTAGAAAATCACATTTCTAATGGAAATATTACTGGTAGAACCACTGCATGTGTGTCAGGCTCCACCAGCAACTGCTTTTTCCTCATTCCCATGAGAACAACAGTAATAATAGTGAAGTCCTTTGGAACTAATGTGGCATCCGAGTGTAATTCTGAAGGACAACCACCTCACTGGCCGAAGATAATCTACAACAAGGTGATCAGGGCAAATGGCTGCGTTAACAGCAATGCAAGTAAGTGCTGTGGATATAAATGGTTATATCTTCCCTGCTCTTGATTATTATGTCACTCAGGCATATACTAACTTACAGTATCAATGGGCTATTTCAAAGGTTATCAAAACTTCATGCTGAATATGAGTGTTCTGCTGGATCCATAATCCTTTTTAGAAGGCATATTTGTGAAAGCTTTTATGGTTTTACTGATGCCCTATTTCTCCTTCTGAAACTCCAGATACATGATCTAGAGTATATTTACCCTATTTCAGTGATGGAGAAAAGAATTAGGGAAAGAGACACCTTCTAACGTGTTTTTACCATTTTAAACAAGTAAATTTTATTTGTTTACTTCTTATACTCTTTCTTTTCAAGGAAAAACCCCAGCCTTTTCAATCCTTCTTCAGAGAAGGTTCTTATATTTTTTGTGTGTCCTTTACCATTACTATCATTCCTCTCTCAGTCCACTTTTATTCCACTGTATTCCATCTTTTTGGACAGTACAGACCAAGGTATTTCAGATCGTCCTGCAACACTGAAACACCTACAGGTACTGTGAATTTGCCTGCAATTTTTTCTGTTCTACTCCATTCATCCAAGATTTCACCTTTTTGAAATGTGATTTCCCATTAAATAGACATCTCTAGTGGGCTAGCAACCAAGTCCACCCCTTCCTAAACTGCCTCTGTTAATATAAAACAGTAAGTGCAAAACCAAATTAACTTTCCTCTCCAATTGTTGAGTTTCCCATTTTTGTTTGAATGATGATTATTGAACGATACTGTCTAGAAAGCCACGGGAAACTTCTAATTATTCTGTGTGAGGCTCAGAAACTTTCCAATGTGTTTTGTTTGTGGTGTGCTTTATTAAAATGTGTGACATAAATTAACATAGACCAAATGCCGCAATCTGGACTAATTCAAAATTAAGCAAAAGGAATTTGTGTCCCTGGATTAAGGAAGAGAGGTGGAGGACTTTAAACATTGAGCCAAACTTGAGTTTGGTGACAAAATTACTGAACTACTACCTACAAATTAGTTTTTTGCTTACTATAGAATAAGCCTAAGCAATGATTACATCAGTTGCTCACCATTTAGGTAGATACTTTTAAGAGGCATGGAAATCTATGGAAGCCAATTTGAAAGTTTCTAAGTATATCACTGGAATTTAGGTCACACCTTGACAAGTAGACAGATGCTCAACAGGAAAAGGAAAAGATGCTCATTCACTAAATTCTTAGTTTGAAATTTCTGAAGTCATGGAGTTTTTCTCTGGGCAAGATACAATGAAAACATGCCAAGCTCCTGAAAAAAATCATCTGTTTCATACCTGCTATGCCAGAGCTGGAGCTGAAAGCTGACTGATATGTATGAGGGAACACAGTAGCTCTGTTTTACTAGGGGAGGTCATATTTACTGCACATGAGAAGGGATGTAGACACATCCTAGAGGACCTCTTCCCACCCTAGTGGCGTTGCCTACCTGCAAGGACAGGATTAAGATTTAGAGAAATAATTCTGGGCCCAAACTGGGTAATTGTCCTTCCTAACGTTGCCAGTTTTCAAGTATCAGACGGTAAAGATGAGACGACACAAGCTTTGCCCACTTGTAGCTCAGGCAGAGCTGAGCTGATGAGGTGAAAAGCATCTTACTTGGTCTTACCTGAGAACAGAGATGACTCCACTTAGGCTCTTATTCTAAAGTGTAGGTGTCATAATGAAAGGCAGAGTGGTGCGGTTCATGAAGGAATAAACTAAAGGAGAACTAAGTTGAAAGAGAAAATATTTGAGGGTTGGAATTTAGAAACAGGTTTCAGTGGAGTTTGAAAGTGTTGAAGATCTGGGGATGTGGGCGTTAGCAGTGGTGGGAAGAGAGCCAAGGTAATTGTGATCCCCTTCCAAAGACAGCTGTTGAGTACAGATACTCTTTCTGTGGGAGTCTGATTGCTGGGAATGAGGAGAGGGAGTTCCTGAGGAAGCCGGGAATGAGATTGGGAGCCCTAAATCTGGTGCTATAAAGCAACAACCTGCCTTCCCCAGGCTCTAAAGGCAGCGGGAAAACAGCATCAGAGCAAAACCATGGAGGGGGGCAGCAGATTAAGGATAGCCCTTCAAGTGGAAGCAATTAAAGGAGGATTTGTGAGAAGGTTTTTTTTTGAAATAATTTACGATCTGAGTGACCCAGATTAGCAAAATCTGATTAAACTGCAAATCTGTCACTGGTGTTTCTCCCCATGCATCCATGCCATTTCTTTCTTACATTTTTCCTTCTTGCCTCCTGTATGGTTTCAACTGCAGACACAGTTAAGGAAAATTGGAGAATATTAATTCTTTTATGTCTTTAGATGTGTAAAAACATTTGCTTATGGCCACTAGCTTTTCAGTTTGTCTCCCTTTGTGTATTTTTCCTCCCTCTCTTTATTATAATTTCTAGCAGAAGGGTTGCTTGTTTATGTGTTGTTTTGGGTTTTTTTTCTTCAGATTTTTACTGCTTTACTGTGATCTTTTAAATCTGATTTTTTTTTCCTTTCCTTTTTTTTTTTTTTTTTCCTGTATTGCTGTTCTGGCAATAGTGTATTTTTTCCTTATGTGAGGTGTGCATCAATGTTTCATATTTTTTCCCTAGCATCACTCCTCCTTTTGTAAATGGGTTGTAAAAACACCTAGCATTTTCATTTCAGATGCCAGGAGCGAATTGTCAAAGAGGACTTTCTGTATACCCTGCTGCTTTGCCTCGAAGGTAAAGAGGAATAATCTTCTTGTACACAACACGAAGCAGGTGATGGTCTTTTGCAAGCAGAAGGATCTGAGAACTTTGTGAAAATAGTGCTATTTAATTCCTTCCCATGGCAAAGGTGAGCTCCTACATGTGCGTGCTGGTTGAATAATACATTTTCCTATTAAAGCCATGTGCTTCAGAATGATTTTGTAGCTGATGAGAATGTAGGAAATGTACAGTTTGCCACTGAATTTATTAGTGACACATGCCACGTCCTTAGCTGGGTGCTGCATATCACAAAACACAGAGAAGAATGTGTAGTCTCTTTGAAGGCTGTTCTTTTCTAAGAGGCAGACATCTAAAAGAGCTGCAAAGGGCATATTTTTATGCAGACTGTCTGGCATATTAATTCTATTTGGACAAACATGGTACAGATATATTGCTGGCAATGCACAAGGAGGTGTGTCGTGTGCTAGACAATGTGGCAATGGGAATTTTACAATAGGGAAATAAAAATTAACTCCATGAAGGCTAGGTAGTAATATATGCTGTGTAGCAGGAAGGTTTCCTAAGTTGACTTAAAAAAAATACAGAATTTATCGCCACAATTTTGGACTTCGGGAGGCAACATGACCTTGTCATTACTATACCTTTCTGCTATCTATCTGATAGGAAAATGGAATTTCTTTTAGTTCGGACGCTGTTACTTATTACTATATTTTCTTCCTGGCAAATAAAACTGAAATGGAAGAAGAAATCTTTTACCTTTGGGCACCTTGTTCTTATTAATTTTGGCTGGTTTTGGTCAGCATCAGAAAATATATTGTCAAACATGTCACCAAAAGTAAATTCACTTGGAAGGTATTTGCCATACTGCTGACTTCAAATATGCTCTTTATCAATCAGAAGAGGAATTTAAATTCTTTATAAAGTAGAAGGAAACTCACCTGTTTTCTGAGCTTAACAATATGTATTTTTTAAAGTGTTTTCACTGTGAAAATATATTCGAAAGGACAAATATGGATAAATTAATTAAGGAAATTCTCAACCAGTGTGTCTTTAAAAAATATTGTCAAAAGTGTGTTTTTTCACGTTTTAAAAAAAAGAAGCTTATACACTGACTAGGCACTTAATTTGGCTTTTTTTTCCCCACTGAGTTCACCAATTTTACTGAAATAAAACTCAGAGTAGGAGGGTAATACCTACCATCTACTTCCCTGAAACAAAGTCGTCTGTGAGGTGAATGAAGGTGAGAGCTGCTCTCGTGTCACAAAAAAGCAAGAAGTAAATAAACTAGGAAATCAAAAGACAAGAATGGGCATCATGAGGGCTCTACAGATTTCACGCTGACTCAGAAGTTGAAAGACTCATAATCTATAAGCAGAGGAATGGGAGAAGAAGATTCCCCTCCCTCCTTTATTCTGCTACATTAACTCCTTGGATTCCCTAATTTAAAAGAAACAACACCTAAACCAAAGCAAATTGAACAAAAAGATCTGCCCAATGAAAACAAATGCTACCACCTACTTTACCACAAATAGAACAAAAAACAAGGGCAATCTTGAATTGAACATGAAAGTCACTGCCTCAGACCTGCTTCTTGAGATGTATTTTTGGATTATGCGTGTTCCTGGAGCAGGACCAGCATGGGCTCGGCTTTAAAATACCAGCCCAGCTCTGGAATGATTTCTGATGCTTTGAAATATCTATCACAACATCTCATGAGCAAGGGTTTATTGCTGGCAGTATCCACACTGAAAAAAAATGGATGCTTTATAGCTTCTGCTGCTCCATAAAGAGAAGCAGCTGAGTAGGGACGTAATTAAACATTCGGCATCTTAAGCCCTATGTGCAACATCAATCTAAGCAGGTAAATCAGCTCGGCGTGGATAACAGTAGAGAGGGCACACACTACGAGAATATACACCCCAAAAAACCCCCAAAACCTGCCGAAAGAAAGCACATCCTTTTGCAGGCACTCAATGATAGTCATCAAAATGGGATCCACAAGGACCTGTTACTGACACAAAAAGAAAGCAATCGTACAGCACATACCCCCCCAAAAAAACCTGACAGAATGCAGATTGGAGAGATTGTTCCTGCTTTCATGTTCTCTAACTGCCTAGGTATTTGTGCTCATGAAATGGTTCTTCAGCTCTTTCCACGTGATTGAATTTTGGTTAACTCAGTGCAGCAGGATAATTGTATCCAGATCTGCAAGAATTTCTGCAGGAATTTTTATCTCCTTTTAAATCTTTAATATATGTAACCCTTTGTTTTCCTTTAAAAACAACAAAAAAAAGTGTAATCAAACTGTTAAGGTGGCTCTTCAGATTTATGTTGTGTTATTGGTTTCTTTGGCGAGAGAAATTAAAAGTTTTACCGGAAAAAAAAAAAAGTCAGATAACCAAAATGAAGCTTGGAACCTTGGAAACTCTTTTGAATTACATGCATGCAAAAATTATCTTTCAGTCCTTGTCCACAGTCTGTTTCCACCCTCAAAAGCTCTTCTGGTGGTATATTTGTATTGCAGCTATAGTATTATTTTTAGCTGTTTTGGGAGTTTATATGCCCATACATCATCGATGTTGCCGGGCACATTTTCCATGACATAGGGAATGATCATCTGTGGTTAAAAAGGATTATTTTTGGCAGCGTTAATTGATGGGGCTGCAAGTATTTTGTGGTCTAAACTATTACCCTGATATTAGTTTATATCTGGAGCAGTATGGTCCTACATGGTTCTCCTTTATATATGACGAAAATACACCATATTAGAAAATGTATCAGCTGCTCATCATTAACACTAAAAGTACTGACATGATCTCTATTATGATGCATTATCCCATTATAGGGAAGTGATATATCATGTTATTTAAAGTCCATAGTAAGGGCAAGATTACAGACTGCCAGAAGAAGGGTCAGCTATAGATGCTGTATGAAGGCAATCTGTTGGTCTATGATCAGGTGCTCTACCAAGTGAAGCTGAATCCCTCACAGGAGGCACAGAACCTCCTGTATGTTTTTAGCTTCCATACATTCATTTTGCCTCACAGCTGAAAATTAGATACTGCAGGTCTTAGACGATGTAAAGGCCACTAACTGGAAGCATGAAAAGAATAATAATGTTTACAACTGTGGCCAGAGAATAGACCGATTTTGGAATATACCTGTTGCTTTTCTGATAAGATTCAGTTAGTTAGAATGGCACAAATTATGAATAACTATTTGTACCCTGCAATCCTGACTTGTCAAATGAAATGGGTTATGGTCTGTGCATAATCTAGCAAGCAACTAATCTTCCTGTTATTGCAAGCAGTATGTGCACACCTTGCAATATGGCATTCTTGTCCTGCACGGTAACCAGAAGAGCTATTTTTTTCTTTCCTGTATATTCCTGGAAATGAGGAAAGGAGGACACCAAAGTAAATAATTTTCTGGTTGGTTTCACTCAAAAACTCCTGTAGAATCTGCTGATAGCTTGAAAAGAACTTAATACAAAGGTGGAAAAGGAGAGATTGAATAGGATAAGTTATAAGAACCAAGGTGAAGAGAAGCCCTGAAAGATAAATCTAGTGAAGTATACCAAGCTTTGACAGAATCCCTTGAATTAGACCACTCTTAAACCACTTGAGCTGAATGTGGGCCTTGGAGTGCAATTTGCAGTGATACCAACTTGATAGAAATTGTTTTTCTATAAAGCACCTTGGAGTGTTAGCTTTGATTAATCAGAGGCAATGATCACAGTTAACAAAGCGTAGCTGCAAACACAGAGAAACCAGAGTCAGGGCAAATTCCACAGCCGTCTTGCACCTGGATGTGGGAAGTTCCACAGGAATGTGATGTCATGCAAGTCACATCCAGACTAATTTTTTACACACTATCACTGCACATTTATTTTCTAAGCGTCACAGTTATCAGGCGTTTGCTCCAAATCTAGATGAGCACAGTCACAAACATCTCTGCGCTTGGTAATTGTGAAATAACTTGACTTAAGTTCTGTAAACACCAGGCAACAAGACATATATGTTTTGTAGTGCAGCAGGACCATTGCTAGGGTCCTAAGCCAACTTACAGATTTGGGGTAAATCAGTGCCAAATTGAATTAAAAATGAAACCTCCTCTTAGATGGTATTCCAGGGGCCAGGCTTCCAGTGAACTATTGAATCCTTTTGCTCATTTTGCTCTGTAAAGTATTTCAAGCTAAATACCACCTGGTATGGAGAAGTAGGTTGGATTCGTGGTCTCTACTGAGTTTACTTGCGATGGACTTCAGTTTTTGGTGTTCTCATCCAGGGGGGAAGTAACTCCTTCAACCACCTCAGCTGAGTCCATCAGGGAATGGTCAATCAAGGTCCTACCCATCTCCATCTTGGTGCTTGCAAATAAATTAAATAAACTAAGCTCAGGGATGTTGTCTATAAACACAGCTGTGGCAAATCAGGTTTGAAGAGAAGCTCATTCAGCCAGCTCTGCAGCGGGAGCCGTGATACCCAACAAAAGGAGGCAGCAAATTCTCACAGCTCCTCGGTCTGGACCAGGCTCTACATGAGCTGATTCAGGGCCAGAAGGGTGACCTGAATTCTTATTGCCCGTGTTCAAGAGAACAATTACATCCCTTAAAATGTGGGGTGACAAAGTTCCCCTGAACTGTGCTTGCAACCACTCTCTGCATGTTCAAAAACAGCTGCTGAACTGCAAGACATAATATAATCGCTGTTTTTTAAGTATTATTGTCTGCATTTCATCTTTTTTTTTCCAGGTAATGTCATAAACATTTATTTTCCTGGGAAATAAAGGTGGAGATTTTTAAAGAATGTTACTGTAAATCACAACTAGACCCTCTAAAACAAATAAAAGAGTAATTGTTTCCTTATGAAAGCTATCACAGCAGCTCACCTTGAAGACCTATTTCTTTCTTTTCCTAAGTGCTGTTGGAAACGATCCAAATATACTGGAAATATACTGCTTTCTATTTTGCAGGGGGAAAATGAAAGCGTTAAGGATGTAGCTCAGAAAATACTTTCAGAGCTGCAGAACCTGACCCCTGGTGTGTATGGCTGTCACGGAGCAATCCAGCATCAAACTCTGACTCTGAGCATCAAGGAGAAGGTGCTGTCCCCTGCATTGAAGAAGCCCTGCTTGATGCTGGGCACCTGTGTCTCCTGGTGATGCCACCACTTGCCTTCTGCATAGCAGATATAGGAAAAAGAGGGGAGAGGAGAGGGGGCACATTGCTTCACCCCCTCTTGGCCTGAGGATGTCCTTTGCCTCCTCTGAGAGCCTCACCACCCAACAAGATACAGAAAGAAGTGACAAGGTAAGACTTACCCCCTTTTTGGGGGGGGAGCGATGGGGTGGTGTTTTCGGTGGGTTTTTTTGTGTTTGTTTTTTTTGTTGTTTTTTTTTCCCTAATCTAAAATTAGAAGCTGGACTTAGATTAGGGACTGCAGCCTTCTTGTCTGTGGTGTTGTCCTTCCTTCCCACCAGCAGCAAGCCATCTATCATCCGTTCTGCACTCTGCTCTGCGGAGAAGGTTTGCAGGGAAAAAGGGAAGCCTCGTGCCTCCCAGCTCTGCTGGGGCAAAGAGTTGAGCCAGGGCTTTCAAGGCAAAACGAGTAGGATGTTTTTCTTTTGATTTGCTTTTCTGTGATGTGGTGGTAATGTCCTGAAGCTAATCTCTGTTGTATTATGAACTGTACGTACCTCGAGCAGCGATGGCCAAGGAAATGTTGGCTGTCCCAGTAAACTGTGCAAAATGAAGTAGCGTGAAGAGGTAGAGGTTTCATTTCTTATGGAAAGGTATTGCCAACCCTGTAGAAAATTGATTTCTTCAACAGTTGAATCTACAAAATCGCATCAGGAATACAGAAAAAAGGTATCCTTCTTTAAAAGCAAAAGCAGCAAAATGCAGTTATTTTGTCAGTTTTACAACTTTCGTTTTTCTTAAAAATGCTGTTGTAAATGAGTATATTTTTAAAATTGCAGCGAAGGCAAAAATAATAAAAGTTTGGATCCAAAAAATCCCTGAGGTCTCTGGCTCAGCTTGCCCCATTAGTTACGGCTTAGTGATGTGCATTATGCAAATATGGCTACGTGTGTTCTAAAACCCGATTAAAGACCTGACCTACAGATTAAGTAAGACCATCTTAATATTGCACATGAAAGGAATGTCCTGTGTTGCAGGCTAAGATAGTGAGGAATAGGATGAAGTACCCTGGGATTAATTTTCCAATGCTTATTCCAAAAATAAATAGATTTGTGGGGTTTAAAAAATCTAAATTCTACCAGGTTCAGAAAAGGAAAATATGTTAAGAAAAGAGAAATACTGTGAGAGGCATTTGCACTGCCCAACTGTAGACATCTGTCTTTGTGCTCTACATCTTCCTCTGAAGACCCTTTTATTCTTCCTAGTGCTTGCATATGATTTTAAGACTGTAGCTACAGAAGCTCTGAAATACACTTATGTTAGACAATTAAGGGAGTTTAATTTGGGTAATGTGAATTTTCCCTTAGACTTATGACAGTTCTCTCTGGAATTTGTCTTTAATGTTGGTGCTCATACATGATTCGGCTTTTTGACAAAATACAGCTTATATTTTGCCATTTTAATTCTGTCATAGGTAAATAAATTTCAGATGCTGGTAAAGTGATTTGATCAGTTAGGGTTCTTGTTAGAAACAAAGGGAAAAGCATCCAGAAATTATTTTGGCTTTAACCCACCCATGCAATTTAATATGGATTAAACTCTCTGTTACAAACAAAGAGACTACTGTAGGAGTGACTGTATTTATGGATTCAATCTACTATGCAGTGTTAAATTTACTGGAAATTTCCTGAATTCGAAATGGCACAGACACAATTATGACTGGTTCCAAAATCTGGAAGTTGGACTACAGTAGACAGAATTTTGCCAGGTTGGAATTTTCAGGATTGGTCGTTCTTTCAGTTAGAGGTTTATTTCACTGTGTATCCCATAAACAAGGTTTTACAATAGAAAGATTTCAACTGCTTTAGCTCTAGAGTTCAGCATTTCCAACTGTTAAAGGACCTCAACCCAAATTGTTCCTCTGCTCTTGGTTCCGAGTCCCTCCTTCTGCAGGTTTCTGTGCTATGTTTTAAAGAAAAGTTTACAGAATGGATTTCCAATAACCAAAGATTGGAAAGTGACTAAGGCAAATTTGAGTAATGCTAATAAATACAACCCACTGATTCTCAGGCACTGACAGCTGATGCACCTTCAACACGTGGTGGGTACTGCCAGTTCCATCAGTCAGTCTCCATAACGTCATTGCTCATCGCTCTATATGCTGTCATTTTGGTCTAAGGCATGAGCAAATGGCTTTGTCCCATGAAAAGCAAATATTCTTTGTGCTTTGTGCCTTCATAATGAAAGGAGACGCTGGGCAAAATAAGGACTGTCTAAGAGAAGGTTGAAAAAAAATCATCTAGCATTTTATTTTGCTACGCCTCACGATAAATAACGATTTGCCACTCCGTGTGTGGTCACCCTCCTGTTCTTGCTGCTAATAATCATACTTGTGGCACTAAAATATTTGTATAGCCAGTAATATATCAGCCCGGCAAACAAATATGACTCAGTGAACCTGCTGAAAATTCTGTCTCGGATGCCCTTCCTCCACAAAGTCAGCAGAGCAGAACACATCAAAATAAAGGTCAGCACAAGCGCAATTTAAACACTGCTAGCCCTCCTTGATTGGTTTTGACTCTGAGTCCCATTTATCAGTGTTAGCTGCTGAAATACCTCTCTATTTCCAAACTGTTTCTAATTTGTTCCACTGCAGTCCTTAAAAAGAAAGACAATAATTTCTTCCTCTTCCCTTTGTTCGCCATCGTTGCTGTCTCCAAATGCAATGTCCAAATTTATTCTTCAGGATTCAAGAAGCAAACAGAATTTTACATATGCATTACTGCTACTAGTTACTATTACTTATTATTATTTCTGAGTTTTTAAGTTGGTCTCAGACATGCAACAACAGAATTGTGGAACATAACAGAAAGAAACAGGGTTTTCTTAACCAGAACCATCAGGAAAGGATAAAATTAGGAGGTTTATATAGTTTTTTGCCATTTTGCTGGGAAGGCAGCTAAGGAAAATGGGATTGAATATCTGTAGTAGGTAGCGCCTTTTAGCTTCAGGGCCAGTAAAACTGATTAAAAGGGTAGGAGTAGGGAATACCATGAGCTGAAAAGGAAAAATGAGATTATCAAGATAAATAGATTTGGTAGGAAGCCAGCCTCCTTTTACTAGTTCACAGAAAATGGAAGCTGCCTTAGCTGAAGAGCTTTCCTGAGTGGATCAAAAGGCAAAAAGGTGTTCACTGTTGTCCAATTTGTTTGATTAAATACTCATAACACAGCTAAGGGCAAGATTTTCCTCCAGTTTAAGCAGTGGGAACATTGGCCTGTCTGCAGTAGGAGTGCTAAATGAACAATATGTGGATTCTTCTGTGCACCATGAATATTCCCAGGCTTCAAGCCCATTTGCAGTTCTGTTTTCCATCCATTTGATGATTCAATTGCCTGCACGTCAAGAAAGGATGTTTCCTTTCTTCTAGTCTGCAGGGTCTTCACCTGACTGCCATGACTTTTCAAATATCATGGAAAGTGGCTTTGCAACTTCATTAGCCAGTTCTTTCAGGACTCTGGGATGTATTTCATCGTATTTTTAATGAATTAAAACTTACGACATCAACCTGAGAAAGAGAAAAAGAAAGATACCCCTCTTTATAGCTGAAGGAGGCTAAAACTGTTCCTAGCAACTGCCAGAGCTATTCAAAGTCACTCAACATGTCTTTAGACAATTCAGGTAGAACTTAGGTTCCTTTTTTTTTAAAAAAGGAAAAAAAAGAGAGAATCAGGCCTGAAACAACGGAAAGAAAGCAGCTAAAAGAATTCCAGAAAATATTTTCCAAATGTAAGTTCTATTATTCTGAGCAATAATCTTTACAGGGAAATGGTAAGAGACCCAGCATTGGAGTCCAAACTCTGGAGGATGTATTGCAGAAAGCAATGACTAAACGTTGGGATTTCCTGCCCCCTCTACCTTAAATACCTATTACTTTAAATGAAGCAAGAACTATCTCACCAGATTCATGCAATTTACCTCATAAAAAGAGAAACTTTCAGCAAGGCTATAAATACACCTCTAAGGTTTTATGATATCAAGCTGCCTTGATTTACTGCAGTGTCTCTGCAGCCCCATGCAGTACTGCTTGTGATTCAAGGCTGCTCACTTTAATAGATAAAAATACATTTAATTTTTCTGTCTTCAGTGTGTGTGAAGTGGTTAATTAATATAAATCCAAGATGAATACTGGCATTTTTTTCATGTTAGTCATTTTTGTTAAGCTTGGCTTAACTCCTGTAGGGTCCAGTCTCAGGGCTGTTTAGAGAATTTTCCCAAAGGCATCAGTACTGCTTTGTCTACTTGAATACTAAAGCTTAATGTTCTTGTTTTTCTTGTTTAAATGTTTTTGCCTGGACTAGCCAGATAATTTGTTGGTTTTTTAGATACAAAGTTTTTGCAGTTTCCTTTGCTGATGAAACTTTAAGTGACAGTTGTATTGTGGTTTCTATAATCTGCTGTAGTATAAACATGTTTTATATTGCTTATTTGGCCACACATTATTTTCTTCTTGCTTTGAAAATACGACCAATTGGCATAGAGTATTATTGATCACACTATTAGTTATTTCAATCTATTAGGGTATTTTTAAATGAAAATCTTAGCTAATGCTGTTGTCCAACATATCTCTGATGATCTCAGTACGGTGATCTCAGTCGGGTGATGCATAGTTAGATTTACGTAATTCCTTAATTCTGATCTGAGTTATGTCTGTACAAGTGCATTTGCTTCAGGGGAACTGTGCTGGAATAAATGAAGAAAAAAGATGTGCCTAACATTTTTCATAAAAAGGAGCAAATGGGCGATGGTGCATGAAAGTGCCAAGTGGACATTTGAATACTCTCTGCCTCATTGTTTAGCATTTATATGAAGAATGTGGTTGTCATTCTGATCCTAGCTGAGAATAGTTTTTGCTTTGCTAATAACACAGCTGATTTCAATATTTCAGCTTTAGACATGAAACTTAACTTATTTGGAGAAACCATTTCATGATATACTTTTAGGTCTTCCATTTGCATGCTATAATAGAAAACTATAAGAAGTTAAAACACTTTTAAAATGAGAAAATGCCTGGCTTATTTAAATATCTGATATGTTATACCTATAATGAAGTCTCCTTTGACTGAGGTATCAGTCAATCCATACTTTAAGTTTATTCTAATAAGAGACTAAAATTTCTTACATCAAGATCTGTGACTAGTATTTTACATAATTTTTTGTCACCTGGGAAACTCCATCCTACCCAGCTGCAGCTACGATAATTCACAGAATCATAGGATAATAGAAAGCTTTAGGTTCCTTTAATACCTTTTAAAGATCATCTAGTGCAACCCCTCTCCTGTGGACAGACACATCTTTGACTAGACCAGGTTGCTCAAATGCCCATCCAACCTGACCTTTAACACTTCCAATGATGAGACATTCACAACTTCCCTGGGAAGCCTGTTCCCGTGTCTCACCAGCCCCATAAAAAATTTCTTCTTTATAGGAAGGGGGTTAGGGAGGGGTACAAATGCCAAGAACTAATTGAGGGTAATAGTGCCTATGGGTAAGAATGAGGGGGAGGGCCAGCAAGGCTGATTTTGTGGTGGGAGTCTGTTACAGAGCTCCCAATGAGGATGCAGAGGTAGATGAAATGTTCTATAAGCAGTTGGGAGAGGTCTCAAGATCACTTGCCCTTGTCCTGGTGGGAGACTTCAACCTACCAGATATCAGCTGGGCACACCATACAGCTGAGAGGGAACAGTCTAGAAGGTTCCTGGAGTGTGTCAGGGATAACTTCCTGAGAAGTTCCTGGCTTTCTGGCTGGTGAAGGAGCCAACTAGGGAAGGAGCACTGCTGGGTCTGCTGTTTGTGAATAGATAAGGACATGTAGGGGATGTGACTTGGAGGCCGTCTTGGGCAGAGTGAGAAATGGCCTGAAGTTGTGCCAAGGGAGGTTCAGGTTGGAGATCTGGGAATACCTGGGGCATGGTATTGTTTGGGCTCTTCCCAGCTTCCCCACTGACTCTCTGTGCTCCTTTGTGAGTATACGTGTGAGTTTCTATCACATGACCATCTCATCTTATGCCGTACGTGTACCCATTAAAGGTGTTTTGTTTAGTTACTTTGCTGGTTAAAAGGAAAAAGAATGAGTCTGAGGACTAGGCTGTGCCTGGAAAAGCAGAAACCTAAGGTCTAATTCTACCTTCCTTTGCATCCTTCATAATTGAATCAGCCTTCAGTTATTAGTGTCCGAGTTTCTAAAAGGTATATAAAATGACATACTGAAATTCCAGGGCAATTCTGAAGACAAATCTGGATGATATTCAAATATCAGAACAATAGAGTCAAGGTAAGTTCCAACGGTCAAAGATCAATCACCAAATACTCTGATGATCGGTATTGATTTTGTGATGGCCTGTAGTATTTCATATTTTTTGGTACTTGTTAGTTTTTTGCAGTATTTGTAGCTAGCAAGCAGTTTTAGCTATGTCTCAGAAAACTACTCATAGCAATAGCAGGAAACCACAATATTTACAAAATAGTTGTTTTATCTCATAGCATGCCTTGCAATTATAAATGTTTTCTCTTTCTTAAAAAGTACAACGTTCCGCAAGCTAAAATCATGCAGTACAAAGAGCCAAGGGACCTGCAAGATGCTATTAATTGAGGTGTATAACCTTGCTGTTCCCATGTCCATTTATTTCTTTAAATAACAAGCTTGCCTTACAGGGAAATGAAAAAAGGTGCTATGGCCAGCCCTGACAACATATCTTGTTCTGTAGCTAAATTACTCAACATCAATCATTTAACATCTTACTGTGTCTAGGTATAATTGTGGTTTCTCACTTCCTTTCAGTTAAAAAGGATTTCATTGTTCAGTTAATGCACTTGAGAAAAACATTGTGGCCACTCCAAATAAAAATAAAACCTCCACGATTCAAATCTGTTATGGAGCAATGGCTCTGGACATAAAATGAGAACTGTAATGACTTGTACTTGTAGATGCATTACTCAGTACTCACCTTAATGCATTTAAAATGAAGTTTACCTAATAATTGTATAGAAATATTTAATGTCAAATGACCTTTTTCAACTGGTCATTTTCTCTTGTTCAGTTTGCTAAGAGAAAAGGCTGAGTGCTATTTGATTCAAACATGATGTGTCCTCACGGAAAACATTAAAACAATTTGATAATTTATTATTAGTTGCAAATATTTTCTTGAAATTTCACTTTAATTGTGAAACTTGACATGGGATTTACAGTTTTAGGCAATAAAAATATTCTTTTTGCTATCATCAAGGGCAATCCCCAGTCAAAATTCCTGTATCACTTTTTCAGCGGTAGATTTCTAAATATGCATTGCTAAAAAGAGAGGGGGGGGGGGAATTAATCTTTTTAGCTTACAGCTTCTAGTTCTTTGTTTTACTGCTGGCAAGGTGGACAGTATTATAAGCCCTGGCAGATATGTTTGCAGTCCATGTGTGCATTTGTTCTTTAAAGATGAAACTGAGGTAGCCAGCTCAGTTCTTATGAACCTCCAAACAGGATATCGTGAAACTGAATGAGTTCTTCAAGGAGAACTCCCATACATATATTCTGAGCTGTAAAGTCTCCATCCTATCCTATCACAGCAAATGCACGTGATAAATGTGAATTATAACGGGAATGCTAAAATTCCACTGTGAAGAGATACCTGTTATCCCCAACGTGACCATCAGCTATGGTTAGCTTTAATCAGAAACAGCAGAAGTCTTTACCTGCTTCTGGTACAAAAGTACCAGCTAGCTGTGGGAATGGGACCAAGATCCTATTTCTTGTGTGCCCTCCTCAATTTATTGGACATACTTGTGTTAAAATACCAGTTCATCAGACTAAGTGACATCAGATCCCCAAATAAGAATTTTCTTATCTCTTAAATGGAGGTAGCCTTTCCAGGGAGCACCTTTAGCTTCTACATGTGGATACTCATTTATGTCTTTCTATATGTGTGATAGAGGAGGCAACAGAGGAAATTTGGAACAGGTGAATCTATAATCCTGTATCCTGGTATCAGTTCACAATAATTACAAGGCTGCATTTATAAGCTGTTCTACTGAGACGTTTTATCACTTTGAAGCCAAATGAAACATTCCCACATTCTTTTGAACCGGCTAAGATAAAAGCAATATATTCTAGCTCTGCCACTACCCAGCTCAGGACGCTTCCATCTCAGTTAACTTTGAATGTTATCACTGAAAAGCTTATTCTTCTTTGGGTTACATGTTTTTAATTGATTTTACTGTATTTCACAGCTAGGTATTTTTCAGTTCTTTTCAACTTCCCTCATTTTCTACTCCTATTATCCCTTTGTTCATCAGGTATCTTTGTATTCCCACATATAGTTCAGAGTTTTAAAGACACTTTTCTCCCAATCTTTGTGTTTTCATTAGCGTATAGTCAAATGGCACTGAGAGATCTTATTATTACTATTTCATCCTGTTCTTTGCCATCAGACTAATTTCTTCTCTCATGGAACTTCAAACAATCCATCAACAATCCGGTCTCTTTATATTTAGATCAAATGCTGAGGATCTGTTATAAACAAGAGTTAATATCTCAAGCATTCGTTACAAAGGTTCTGTTGTGAAAAAATGTACTTGGACTTTAATATAGTATCCAACCGCAGATGACACAACAGGGCATGTTCAAAGCTGATGTTTTTTGGTACAATTCTGTGAGCTAAATTAAGATGAACCTCTTTATATGGGAACTCAACCTAATCTGAAGCTGAAATGTGAACATGAAAATGCATCAGATAAAGCACTGGTGTCCTGTTAACAAAGCTTGATGGCAACAGTTCACTTAATATTGTGGATACACACCACAGACATTGCCAAAAGCAAATCTAATTAGATACGTGAAGAATTCCTATAGATCTGTTCTCACTCACTGAAATGTAATAAATAAGAGCAGACCTACATAAATGTGCCATATTAGCTTTTAAGCTGGCTCCAGCATGCTGCATTCTGAAGCAAAAAAAATACAACTGTGGATCTAGATGGAATAATAAACATCTCATTTTCTGTGCCAGGTCATTACTGAGATCCTTATTAACATTGCTGTATGTTTGAAATGAGCCCTTTTCTCTGTATTGTATGCGTGTTCAAGTCTGAAAAATACAAAAAAAGAGATATATAAAAATAAGCTTTGTAGACACCACACAGTCACTTGGCCATATCTGATTACCCCATGCAATTAATTAAAACTAAATGCTGGCTCATATTCATCACTTATCAGAAGTTCATTTGAATAACAAAAGGGATTAAATGCAAAACTCCAGCATGAAACAGAATGGTCAGTCAGTCTGGAAAATACAAGCATTCATTAGGGCTCTATTAGGTCATGGCTGCATGAAGGGTATTTAAAATGCAGAAGAATTTTAATGAACAATAAGGTATTTTTGGTAACTGATGTTACAAATCAAGATAATTGTCCTTTTAAATAAACAAAACCACAAGTTCCATAGACCTTACTGTATAACTCAAACTTCAGCCAATTATAATTTGTTTCTGGAGATAACATTTTTTAATGAACGATCATTTTCCAAATAGTTCTTAAGAAGCAGGCACACAGCAAACACTGGCAGATCTCCAGCACGGCATGAAATGTGTTTGCTGACTTAAAAAATTAATGGGCTCACAGCACTGCTTGAAGCATATCTTAGGCAGATTCAGCTCTTGAGGAGGTCAAAACCTGAAGTATTCTGGCCAAAAAAATCAATCCATTCTGTAGAAATTGCTAGGCACTAACTGTATGTTGCAAAGATGTTCATAAAAAGAGAAAAAAAACACTTGTACCCTTGTTGGAGGTATTGGCTTGTGATGGACTTGTATGTCATTTTATCTTCTCCCTGCCTGAAAAGTGATGTCTTTCTGGTTGTAAATGCTGGGAATTTTGTAGAAGCAGGGAAGCGACAGCTTCAGTTGCAAATCCTGCACTGTTTGAGTTATAGTACAGCTCTGTGAATGCAGACCAAAAGAAAAACTAGAGCTTCTATTTCCACTGTCAATTATTTGATGGACAAATAATAAATACATACATTCTCTAATGAAAAGAGCTACGAATATATTAACACCACCAGGCAGTCTTGGTGTCTGTCTATGTATGTATATACGTATGTACATATATATGTATGTATCTGTCTCTCTCTCTCTTATTTTGTTCATTATATGCATTTCAGCAAGAGTTATCCCTAGTTGTTTCCTCGTCCAGACTAAACCTGGAAGATTGGCTATTTATCTTATATAGTTCTTAAGAGCAGAAAACAATCTGTTCCTGCAGATAGCTGTCTCCACAGTGGTCCAGGGTTGAAGTTACCTTTTCACATTTGGCTGGTATAACTCTTTAGCTGAAATGGAATCTTTTCTCCTCTAAAATGGTCTCAGCTGCCTCCTCCACCCTACTAGTAAGCAGAGCAAAGAGTAATCTTTCTTTCACCTCAGCTGGAATCACAAAGCACAGAGATGCCTCCTGTTCATAGGGTTCCTTTACTCTACAAAATGTAGGAATGTGGTATTTACTGCTCCTTTACTTTAAAGATCCTTAAATAACGTTACTGTTTTTGTTAAGATATTTTTTCTTGCCTTGAACTGCTTTGCATTGCAGGGCTGCTGCTTCCCCAATAGCTTTGTTTTATCTCAGTAGGATGTTTCGTGTCTCAGAACCGTGTGTTTCTGAACAAGAATTTTCTTAGCATTTTGAACTAATTTTCTGAAATGCAATAGTAAAGTATTTTATATTGTACGAGCGTAAAAGTAGAGATTTATAATCACCTTACTAGATATACAGCATTCATCTCTCTTTGACTGCTCAAACAATACAACAATGAAATTTGAAAGGAGGCTCTTGCAACAGAACTCTGCCTCCTGTTAGAGATCAAAAAGTAGTTTTCATATAAAATATAGCAGACTATTGTAATTATTTGATTTATTAGCTGCTTTGTCTTAAATTTACCTTCCATGGCAACAAAAGTAAATGAGATTATGTTTACTTGAATATATTAATCCGCTTTAATTACCTCAAACAAAATAATAATGGTAATTTGCACCAAATAATACTGCAAGAACTAGTTGCCAATTTGATTTTGGTTAGTAAATTAATGTGTATGAGCTCTGGGAGAAACAATGTTTGAGAATTTTGTTTTCTCAGTCTCCTTGTTTCATGAACACACACAATCCCCTTAGACATCAATAATTTTAAATTAAATGTTTTCCTTATCGGTACCCTGCTGACTTCTAGTCTCTGCAACCCCCAAATGAAATGTCAAAATATAGCCAAGTCTCTGTAGTTCAATCTAGTGCCAAATAATCAAAGTTTAAAAATTTTGTTCTAAAAAGATAAGTTTATTCAAATCTTTGTTTTCAAAGACCTTTGTTTGTTTTCAAAGTACTGAAATGACTTTTTTATGCTGCCAAAGAGATTATAATCACCTAAGGTTTTTGTATAAAATGTATGCTTGGATGTCAAAATTACAAAATCCCGTTCTTGGGCATCAAAAGAGACTGTGCATCTTGCCCTAGGTGACATCCCCAAGGCTGTGAGAATGTGTGGGGAGGAGAAGCTCAGCCCAGCTCAGCTGGTACGTTTCCATTAATAAAACCTACAAGTCTTCTCTTTCTATCACTTTTCCTCTTCTCCCTCTTATTCCCCCTTTTCTTGTCTTCCCCTTGACACATCCATATGCATTCCTGTGAACACCCCAGAATTTTGACTGAGACAGCTGGACCTGAATAATGTCAACAGTTTCAAATAAGACAAACAAGGGGGAGAGCATGCATCAAGAAACACACTCCTGCATTGCACAATGTGTTAAACAGATGGGAAAATGGGCAGAAAACTGAAGCATGAAATTTAATGTAATTAAGTGGAAGGAAATATTTTGGTTTTATTGTCAGTTCCTCATGCTACTTAGTAGAAGAGGAGGAAGAGGTCTAAAAATAAACTGTTGCATTAGGGCTACAGAAAATGTATAAGAAAGAATGACTTGCATCAAGCTTGTTCTAGAAAAATAAATAAATAAGGCCATTAAAGAAGATGGGTGCAGTCATCAGAAAACCTCTGACATTAACTTTTATGAAGCAGTTAAAATTCTCACTGCAGCTCCAGATTTGCATGTGAACTATGACCAATCATTTACTCAGAAAACAATATGAGATAAATTTACAATTTAGCTTGTGTTCTGTATGGCTCAATACAAATTAATCAAACAATATGCAATAAATTTCATGGGCGGTTAAGTTTTAATTCTGGTGATGTAAATCACAGGTGGGATCATATTAGAGAGAGATATACTATTGGGTTGATGAAACAGTAAAGTGGAAAGCTGGATCTTCTGAATAGCCAGGCGTGAGTAGAGTGAAAGACACAGTAGAGAGATAAAGAGTGGTGGAAAAAACAGAAGCTTATTGCCTTAAAGAAAATCCCATAAATAGCAGTCATGAAAACACCTGTTTAACCCATTTTTAGACTGCAAAATTTAATCAGTGAGCTCCACTCGGTGCCCAAAAGCACTAAGAGAAACTTCCTGGCAAAACAGTCCAAAAGTAGAGTTACTATGACTTCTTTCAAGCTTAACTGGTTCTTTCAAATGAAAATAAAAGTATTTTATTCTCTGGTCTTGAAAAAGTTATCAATTTTGATGTCATGGCAACATTTGTTCTGTATTTTGCTCATTGAGTAGAAGATCAGGCATGTTGTGAAGCAAAATGGGCTTATATTTACAATATCTGCAACTAAGCTCTTGTGGTTTTTCTCCTGTTTGCTTATATTTGCATGAGATTCTGAACCAATGCACATTCCACAGGAAATTTGTAGTTTCCAGTCAGCTAAGTATTCTGTGGATTCGTTTGTGTGAATTTCATTGTGTTTTTTCTTTTTAACATAGTATTTTCTCTACATATCTGCATAAAGTATTCACCCTAATTTCTTCTTCTGGATTTCCTCAGTTTTCTTGCCACTTTAGATTTGTCTTCCAGAAAACATCGGTTCGTGGAAGAGTCTTTCCTTAAGACCTATCTCTTTTCAAATGCTGAAGATAAAGATCATTATCACAGACTCCATTTAAAGACTCTTTGCACAGACTAACTTCCAAATATCCACTTCAGATAAAGTATGAAAGTGATTTGATAATATTTTTTTGGGGGGAGGGGTGGTGTTTTCTGTTCTAAGGTACCAGATCTGTATAATTCAGTAAATGAGCTAGAAAACTAAGGAAAACCTCTGTAGTTTTTTCAATGGCTTTGGATAGTGATGGCATATACTTCAGTACTTCTGATTCCAGGTTGGAACAAAATGAAAGACTAGTAAAACTTTACATTTTGCATAAGAAATATTGACTTGTAATGAAGATTATTTCTTTTTGAAGTTCTAGGTGTGGGGTATGCCTCATTTGGCAACCTTCCCCTAGATTGGAAGGGACCTTTTAAGATCATCTAGTCCAACTAACGGAAAAAAACCCCAAACCAAAAAAAACCCAACCAACCAACACCACACACAAACCATCACCAACCCAACACTAATCCATATCCCCCAGCACCATGTCAACTCGTCTCTTGAACACCTCCAGGGATGGTGCCTCAACCACCTCCCTGGGCAGCCCATTCCAATGCCTGACAATCCTTTCAGGAAAGAAATATTTCCTAATATCTAACCTGAACCTCCCCTGGCGCAACTTCAGGCCATTTCCTCTTCTCCCATTGCCTCAGCCCATCCATCCAGCCTGTCCAGATCCCTCTGCAAAACCTTTCTACCCTCCAGCAGATCAACACCCCACCCAACTTGGTGCCATCTGCAAATTTACTGAGGGTCTCCTTTTCTAGATCATTGACAAAGATGTTGAAGAGAACAGGCCCCAATACCAAGCCCTGGGGGACACCACTCATGACCGGCCGCCAACTGGATTTAACCCCATTCCCCACCACTCTCTGGGCCCGGCCCTCCAGCCAGTTTTTAACCCAGCGGATAGTATTCCCATCTAAGCCATAAGCAGCAGGTTTCTCCAGGAGGATACTGTGGGACACCGTATCAAAGGCCTTGCTAAAGTCCGGGTAAATAACATCCCCAACCTTTCCCTCATCCGCCAAGCGAGTCACTTTGTCATAGAAGGAGATCAGGTTTGTCAAGCAGGACCTGACCCTCGTGAACCCATGGTCGCTGGGCCTGATCGCCTGGGGTGTCCTTCATGTGCTGCATACCGTACCGAATGATTACTGTTCTGTCAGGTTTAGCTTTAGAGAAAGAGAGAGCAAATGATTCCTTTCAGTCTAGTTAGTGACATGAGACCTCTGTAGGCCAAGCATGAAAAACTGTTGTTGGGTTTCAAAAGCAAGAAGTTCACCATCACCCAGGCCTTGCAAAGAAATAGTGGGGCTCATTGAATATGAAAGTTGTTGTGAAACACCTTGACCCAAAGGTTAAATTTTGGTCTTTTCCTTCTTATCTCTGAGGAAGGGAACTTCACTTCAGCTGGAGAACTGTCCCCATAAGCACAGTAAAAACAAAGCACAGCACTGGAAAATAGTGACTCAAAATGGTATCTACGTTTCAAAAAACTATAACGCTTAGTTCTGATTACACTGGCCCCACAACTTGGTGAGGAATTAAAATATTTCAGAAAGAGTGAATAAAATAAACTTTAGGGAACAAAACCCAAGAAAGATCATTCAAACAACAAAAGGAAACAGGAGGGAAAAAGGCATAAAAAGAAAGTAAAAAGAGAGGAGATGAAACATATACTTAAATATTCATACCCAAAATCTGTTTCTTTTGTCACTCAGCAATAAATCCACTGACCACTAGCTTTGTACAAAAACAAATCAGCAGCTGTGCCTCTCTGCCTATCATTAGAGAACTCTTTCTGATCTTCTCAGAAGCAACTCATTTAGCCTGCCTTGAGCAAATGTCTCATTAATAATCTTACTTCTTTGTTTTTGTTGGTTGGTTCATTAAGTTCATGCATGCATAAAGTTGCTGTTGCTGCAGATAATGTGCAAAGCCTTTATAAACCGAGGCTTTTCAAAGTGTTAAACCGTTTATTAATTCAGCAATATGCTACACATTTCTAAAACCTTACTTCAATCAAGGCAATTGGTTAGTTTTTTGTTTGTTTTTTTTTCCTTCCACAACATGCTTACTGACTTTTCAAATTTTCTGTTTGAAATTGACTCTCTGCTGTGAAGACAACTTATCTAGAAAATGTTTCTTGTGATCTTTCTCCACCTATTTCTATTTGCACTGTGAGCCCTTGGGGATGGGAACTAGGTTACCAGGATGCTGGGTGTGGTTGTGCAAGTCTTTGTTTGAGCTGCACCCAGAAAATTGTAAAAAGCTTTATTATTTTCTGCATTGCAAAACTAAATCAAAGTGTTTTGTTTGCTTCAGAAATGTTCCATCTAACACAACATTAAAAGCCTCTAAAGATATTAGTGAGAAAAACAAAAACGGGAGCGTGAGAAAATTACTCTCCTGAGAGAGTGCTGTAGCTTTCTGGGCTGTGGGGACATTCTGGGGAAGTGCTTTCATTCCTACAGACTCAGTCACACTTTGGATAAATTGTTAGGTATTTGATAGTGCATCAGCTGGAATCCATCAATGAGGCAAATGGCCTAACAGCCAGGCTGGAATCATTTATGCAGTCTGGCATAATGACTATTTAAGTATTTTTATACAAAGAGGAAAAGTATAAGAAGAGACTGTGAAAGCTCTGCCTCAGAATATCTAAATAGCTAGTGATTAAGACATTCATGCAAGAAGTAAAGTATATCAGTTCAAATTCTGGTCTTGTATCAAGCAGAAGCCTTGAACGTTTGTTCTTTTTTTTTTTTTTTTTTATGTGAATTTCTATTTAACAAACTATTCCATTTCTAGGACTGGACCACTTGCTATCCTTTTCATTCGCATCGTTCCTGTCTCTACAAAGTTGAAGTTTGGGCTTGAATACACTCACAGCGAGGGTGGAATTTAGCTCAAGTCTGTGGAACCAGCTCACTGCTGAGGCACTGAATGCAAGCTACTGACACTATCTCTTTCTATGACACTTCTTTAAATTTAGCTTTCGAAATATTTCTTCAGAGAAGATTATTGAACAAATCCAACCTGAATTCAAAAAAGTCGTTTTCTCGTACAGAAAAGTAATTTTTGGCCACTTTTAGTGTTCAAAACCCAAAAAGAAAGCTCAGGTGTAGTGCCAAGAGGCGTTCAGACAAAGGTAAGAGGCATGCTGTGATGAGGCCAGATAAAAAAGGTATGAGGAAAAGAGAATCCGAGGGAGGCCAAACTGGAAAAACCCTTCATAGTACAGCCATAGCTAGCTCATGGCATTTCTGAACTTAACCCGAATGAAGGCATTGGAACATAAGACAATAATTAGCAACTCACTCTTTGATAGATATCATCCGCTCTGTTAATGTTATCTGAGCAAGAGATTTGCTCATTTCTTCCGTAAGAAATTGTTATGTCTGTGGTTCTGGCTGATTATGGCTGGTTTCTTCCTCAGCAACATGTGAGAGGATCAATAGCAACAACCTCTCACACTGCCCACAGAAAAAACATCTACACTGGGACAGTCCATATTCTTCAATATTTGGATTTTTCAATTTATTTTATTTATTTATTTTATTTATTATAATATTATTATTATTATATTTTATTCAATTGGTAATACATTTTTCTATTATTCAATTATTATTATATTCAATTTTCACTATATTTGGAATGCAAGCCCAAAGAGCCAGGAGCACGTGGAACTCCCTGTATTGAAATATACTATCTGGATCACTTTAGCAGAGTTTACTTTCAAACTTCACATTACTTTTCTGTCTTAGGAATTTGTCTTCTCCTCCCTTCTAAAAGGGAATTTTACATAACGCTTTCAAAAGTGTCAGTTACGTGAAGATTTAAGTCTCAGTGCTACTGATCTAAATGCAATTTCCTAAATCACTTAAGCAATTTTGCTTAAAAAAGCTGCTTTTTTCTCCCATGCGTTTCCGAGTTGTATTTTATTAACAATAGCAAAAAAAAAATTAATGAGGCTTGTAGTTTAAAATAAAAAAATAAACCCCTGCAATAACACCTGAGAATTTGTAAGGTGGGGCTGGATCTCATTATTTCAGCTATTCTTGCTATTTTTGCTTTTCAGTCCTCAAGTTCATTTAATGCAGTTGGAGGATGAGACAGAAAAAGTTGTGTTCTGATTTTCTAATTTACCAGCTCACCAGTGCAGACTTCATAGACTCACTGCCTTCAAAGTAATGGAGTGGAATTCGATATATATTGTATCTTCTTTTAAAAGGAACATAAATAGCATGAAAAATGTATTTTCCTTGTTTCTGGTGCTCAAATTTCAGAATCCTGCACACTAGGATAGATGGCATCAGTCCACACGATGTAATGGAGCTCTTTATATACCGTTTCAGAAGAAATATGTAGTCTGGCAAGACTCCTCCTGGATTTAAAGGTAGGTAAAGTGTTTTTTAGAAAGGGTATGAACGAATGCGAGACTATTGATAAACGTCTACAGAGAAGCACCTTGCAAGAATGTACCCTGGATGATTTGGTTCAGAAGATTCATTGATTTTGCATATGTTCCATG
This sequence comes from Gallinago jamesoni, assembly GCA_025769975.1. NCBI lineage: Eukaryota > Metazoa > Chordata > Aves > Charadriiformes > Scolopacidae > Gallinago > Gallinago jamesoni. Next base: position 124,828,135 of record JAOQGH010000012.1, read on the forward strand.
ATGAACAGCTTCTGCAGAAAACGATGGGCACAGGATCTCCCACCCCAAAGAAGTTCATTGCACAGCACCTTTGGGAGTGAGGAGCAGGTAAATGCTCCTGGTGCTGCAGTTACATCTGCTCCAGGACACTATGAAATCTGGTAGCACCCTTGCCATGAAGGCTAGAGAGCTCTTCTAGTGTCTCTTGTTGTTTCTAGGAGCTAAAGGGATTAGCTAAATGGAAAGACAGATCAAGGGAGAGAAGAAACCAGGCCGAGAAGGGCAGAGAAACCCAGAAAGGTGTAGAGTTGTGGCAACGAAATGGAAGGAAACAGACAGCACAAGCCTTTGGATGTGCAGGGACATCAAAACTGAAGAAAACGGACATCTTTAGTCCCGCTGAGTTTGCTACCACATGGGATTTATTTCAGAAGTAAAACGCCAAAATGTAGGTATCTACATGCAGGTATCTGTGTGTGCATGGAAGTCTAAGCTCATTGCATGTAATGGAGATGTAGGTAACGGGGTCAGTGGAACCTGGAGAACTATTTCATAGGGCAACACAGTTTGACGTCTGTCTTGCAACTTTTTTTTTCCTTCAAGTGTTTTTGGAAACCAGATGTGCTTTAATTTCTGAGACAAGGTTGCATTTCTGAGAAATCTAAATCTTTCTATGGAAATATTCTTCTCTTGCCCGAACTGCTTTGTTTCTTCATTATTTCCAAGGGTTCTAATACCAGGAAGTTATTTTTTTTTTAATATTCCTGTACCTTTACTCCTAAGAAAGCAACGGAACTGTGTAAAAAATTATTCTGTTTTCAGGATGAAATGAAGGATGCTTACCAGAATGAATCATTTACTTTGAAGAGAAAAGCAATCAAACTACAAGCATGAATTGGGAATATTTTCCATCCTTTTTCCAGTAATGAGGATGACCATTTTTTGCAGCTGACTCACAGGACGGAAATGAAAATTGCTAGTGCTGATGTTTTTCAAGTGATTGACCTATTCTGGAAAAGTTCTTGGGTTTCTGAAAGAGCAAAGTATAAATACCTGGAGTAAATTTGGCTTCTAAAATATTCAGACTCACCAAATATACTCCAAATTCTCTCAGCTACAGACTTATCATAAACACATATACTGATATTTTTCTTCCCAGAAATATAATAGGTGAGTTCCACTCAGGTGAGAGATCATAAATTCATTCATGTCAGATCTTATCCCTCCCACCTTCTCTTACATGATTCCAGCCTAAAACCCAGCCCAACCCAAACCAAAACTGTCTGATGTTGTTTTTCACGTTTAGATTTCACTCTTGGATGATCCAGGAAAATATAGAGAACACAGAGACTTGTATGCAGAGGCCCTGATTGCCCAACTTGAGGTGAACTGAAGGTCATTTGTGTCCCATAATGGTACAAAGCAATGATTCAGTTTTGCAGAGTGGTCAGAATACCCCAAAGGAAAACGCACCCGAGTCCTGCGCTGTGAAACTCTTCAGCAAGAAAGCTGTTAAAAGTACATTTGGGGTTCTTAATCATTTGCAGGATGGAAGTCCCCTAAGACCTTGGCAATAATCACAATTCATTGTAAAGTTTTACTTCAGTTGTAGTCTGGAGTAAAGCTTTAGTTAAAGACAGATAGAAAAGCTAGACTGGCATCATTTGAAAAAACATTTTCAGGGTGATGGGAGGGAGGGTGGGAATAAGGGTAGTTCCAAAAAGAGCATTACCATGTGAAACAAGGGGATACTCATCATTAGCAATGGGGAGGAGTGAGGTCTAATACATTGTGACATAATTTACGGAATGAAATCTCCATTGCTTGAGTGATTTCAAATCAGATTTACCAGGAGAAGCAGTATTATACTATGGCACAAAGTTAGCAAGCAACAGACAATATTGCACGGATTTTTATATTGCCCTTTCTCTTGACTAAGCAAAGAAACAAAATGGCATCACTTCCAAAACACTTAGAGGAAAAGGTGGGAAAAGTCCATGTTCCCCTTTTCTTACTCCCATGGCAGTCATAGTGGTAATATCAGAAAAAATAAAGTAAACAGTACTAAATTTATGTGTTTAGAAACATGGTCTGACTGTGGGAAATTATTCCATGCATCCAAGTGCTTACTTACAGTGGCTGCTTTCAGCAAATCAGGATGATTTAGTGCTGCATATAGAAATCTTCACGATGACCTCAGCTTCTACTCTCTTAAGCCTCAAAAATGTTTGTTTTAAAACTCTTCAGGTACAGGCTTTTTCTGCTCAACAACATCAGTTTCAATGATGGTTGCAGAGCAACCCAGCAGAGGGTTAATAAGAGCATAGTGGTTCTCTGCAGTTCACTGGTTTGGCCTTCCATCTCCTAGTTTATCTACCCTAAGACCAAATTATTATCCTGTAATAAAATGAAAAGCCACTATTATTGTAAGTACACTTAAAATTATTATTAGTAGTGTGCTTGGTGAGGTTAAATCGTGAGGTCTTTGATGCTAACTTCAAAAATGACATCTCTGATTTAGCTAGAATAAATGAGATGGTTGCTTCTCTCTAATTAAAGGCAAAATGTATCTATAGTACTTGGCAATTTTCTGTCACTTAACACTGTATTACTGCAGCATTTATTACATTCATTATATTATAATTACAATTACTTTACATTTACTGAGGGTTCAATCCTCAGAAACCTAAGCTGCCGGGATAAAAGAATCATATTTGTTTGAAACCCAGATGCAGCCTGGTATACCAAACTGAAGGTGAAGTTCATGAACCTGTTGGATAGTTCATTGGCAGAGCCCATTAGTCCTTTTCTCTCTCTCTCTCTCCAGAGGTAGGGTGATATTCTCAGCAGCTATAATCACCTTCAGTGCTCAAGGGTAAGGACACAACTGCAGGTGCTTTCCAAAAAGTGAAGCAACTCCCTTCGGTTCATCCCTGAATGTTGGGCTGTCAGCGCAGCGGAAAGACTATATTTCAATTTCTTATTTGTTTTTCAGGCAAAGCAGTAACTGGGGACTGGCAAACAGAAATGGAATTCCAGCTGGTTTTGCTCCATGGCATGGATGGGGCACCCACTGAGCTGAAAGTTCAAGAGAAAGAAGGAGAAGGCTACCTTGGAGTGAACAGTGAGTGCTATTTTCTAAAATGATCTCCCATCTATCTTTTTGGTTTGGTTTGGTTTTTTGTTTCTTTTTTTTTTTTTTTTATGCAAGACAAGTGTGGATTTTTCTTCCTTATTCATTCCTGATTTATCTGTATTCAAGGTCTTTCCGTTTTGGCTCTAAACGTTAGCACAACCATGCTTTGCTCACACGGATACTCCCTGGAAAAGAGATTTAAAACTTAAAAGCCTGAATAATTATTGTAAGATTTTTTTTTTTTTTTTTTTTTTAATGGGGCATTTGATTGCACAGTGCAGAGTTCACGCTGTGTTAGTTTCTTAAGTCAGCGGAGAGAAACAATTTAATGCAGTCTAACTATCACTGTGCAAATGGTGAATGTTCACAATCTCCAAAACAAGAGCTTTGTTTTATTCGTTCTTCAGGAGACCTGTGAAAATTTCCGAGTCTTTATTTCCCAATGCATACAGGAAAAAATCTAATTAGTATGAATTTTTTCAGTTCTTGTTTGCAGTGGGAAGGAAACGCTTATAAAAGGTGAAGAGACTCCTTCCGTATGGAGATAAAACACAGAGAGAAGCAGTGAATCCAAACTGCCCAATGAGTGAGCAATATAATTACACTTAGAGCAAATAATTCAGAAAAGAATTATTCTACTGTTGGAACAAAGCAGTGGGTCAATTCATCTGTGCAAGGTCATTACATTTTGTGAGTAATATACTTTCCGAACCTTGGGAGCCCAGCACAGAAGACATTTGTAGCCTCACAAATGTATCCCTACTTATTATTGTTGTGATTTACCACACAGATCCTGCTGTTTCACTACGATCTCTGCCGATGCCATTGGAATCAAAGAAAGCTTTGATTTTAATGGGAACGGGATCAAGGTTTAGCCACTCAACATGTCCTTGAGCCAAAACAAAACTTCCAAGGAGGTTAATGTTGAGAGCGCTGTTTTGATTGCATAATGATGCCAACAGAGAAGAAAGGAAAAAATCATTGGGCCGCACTGAAATTGAAAGTGTATGTGTCTATTTTAAACTGCTAATACTTCATCTAACTGCCTGTGCTGAACAGTTGCAAAATGAACCTACGCTGTGGCTGAATTGCTCTCCATAAAGGAAAAGCAAGCGATAGAAGGTTATTTCATTTCTATAATATAGTTATTTCTATGTTATTGCAGCAATAGTGAAAAATTTACAGTACCCCAACACTGAGATGCTGCATTTTGGGAATCATTTACAGATATATTATTCTGAAACAGTGAGATGCAATCTTTACAAAATTAAATTATTCAGCAAGGTGATCAAAAATTTACTTCCTGGATAGATTTATCCCCCAGTACAGTGGCAAGTACTGAGTAAAACCACAGTCTTTCAAAAGTTTCAAGCACTGGAAGTTAAACTTTAAATTAAATTCCTGTATAAGCATATTTACTGCATCCTCAGTAGCTGTCTGGGGCTTGAGAAGGTGTAGCATTCTTTAGAATTTTATTTTAGGAGGTGAGTTTTCCTCGAGGGGTACAATCCTACAAGTGGAAAAACTCCAGGAAAAATACCAATATTCTGCCAAGAAGTTTTAAAAATGTAGGGATCTCCTGAACAGTTTGAAGATGTTCACAAAAAAAAATTTCTTTTAAAACTGTATTCTCTTAATTCTATGAAAGCATGGTTACCTTTTTAAAATAAGTTTGGGCTAAACATTTCCAGCAATATATACCCATTTTAGGATTGACTTTAGAGTTTGTTGCTTTTTTTGTTGTCACACCTTATGCTATCCCTGAGGATGAGGAGAGACTGTTCTCATAGAACAGTGACTGTGATTCTCTGCCACGTTACTCAGAACTCCAGAAAAAATCTGATTTAAGTTTCAGATTCAGGACTGAACTTTGCAATTTAATTTATTGCTACTGTGAGCCAAACACTCTGATTCATTATGGTGAGTCAATCTTTATACATACTGGTCAGCTGGAAATTATACTAAGTAAATGTATTCATTTACAAGCACAGTTGCAAGAGTATGTGCTCTTTATTTTTTCAGTTCACTTGTGAAATCTGTCTTCATATGCTATATGGAAGCCTCACTGGAATTATTTTCCAATATTCTGTTAACTGTTATTATTTATATATTTTAATTTTATTCTACAGTTTCAAAGTCGGTTTCATAATCTTGCTGAAATGCTTCATCCATTAATAGTGAATTTTTCTTACTGAGAAAGATAATGAGAATAGATAAGAAGATATAAAAATTTAATAGTCTTTCCAAGACTTAATGACGCAAATCAGCCACTGCATCTGTGCATATTAATTCAAAGCGATCCTACAGTTATGAAAACAAAAACCTGGTTTTCTAAAACAATAGTAAACGCAATTAACTAAATGTTTTAAGGGAAATTGTACTCTTAGTTATTTTATTAAACAAGTCATAAAACAACGCTAAGGTGTTCATTTGGTGTAAACATCTGGTGTTTATACTTCTTCAGCAGTACTGCTGATAACTAATTATTTCCAGGTGGAGAAAAAAAAATGGTTAATCACCCAGTCAATGTAGCCTAGTGTTCTGCCACTGAGAGCTGCTGTTTCAAGTTTTGTATGTGTACATACATGTTCATGAACCTGCACATATTTTGGACCTCATTCCACTTAAGTTCTTCACTGAGGTGGATCAGAGAGAGAAAAGTGATTGAACTGTGTTGACCCTCTTCTTTAATTCATAATTGCCTAAAACGTGCTGAAACGAAGACCTAGAATGAGAATAAGGTTTCGGAGAACTGGATGATCTGGCCTAATACTCATTAGCACAAGCAAGACTCTTGCCATAACCTTCCCTCATAATTAACAGGGCCCTCACTGCAGTGTGTGGGGAGGGCAGTTGAATACCAAAAGCCATAATTAGCACTTCTCAGAGTCTTTTTCTCAATTGATTTTCGCACAGGTCTGTTACTCATTGGAATCTCCCGTAGACACCTACCGTCCCGCAGAGTGGGGAGACCTGTGGAGCTACCTCATGGAGGGCTTAAGGAACTGGAACTGGATTTTCTCAGGGTGACCTCTAAAGGACAGTTGTTCGTCTGAAGCGATACCTTCTTTTCCTCACCTGATACCGTGACTCAGAATTCATGACCCTGCATATCATTACACAGATATATGTTACACATGCTTGTTTTCAGAAGAATTTTTGGAGTGTCTCCCCCCAGCTCTCCCTCTCCCCACCGAATACTAAAGGCTAACCTTTAAAAACACTGTATAGAAAAATTAAAGTCCTCTGGAGTCCCAGGTCTATAAAGGATGTGGAAAAAAAATATGTATGAAAAACGTGGAGTTAGCTGTAGAGTAGAAAGGTAATGTAAGTTGGCTGTGACTGAGCTTCATCCTCAAGAAATTAAAATCACCCTTCCTCCTTAGCTGCTCCCAACAACTTCTGCCTCTCTTGTCCCCTTGTCTCTGCATCCCCACATCAGAGTCCCTTTGCTCAGATGCTGTGTTCCTTTAGTGGCTTTTCCCTTGAAAACACCTGGGTTCAGAGCACATTTACACGGTAATCACACGTGTGAACACAGCGACTTCAGACGGGCACAAGGGGTTAAATTTATCTATTCATGGTGACAAGGGCAGAATTTCTCCTGCTCAATTGTTTTAAATTAACATCTGGAATCTGTGGCTTCCTATTTACATACTGAAGTTAACTTGATTCAGTTGAGCTTCGTTCAGTGTGAGAAGTCCAGCAGTGATTCTCCCCAGTTACAAAGTTTGCAAAACCTTTAAATGAAAATATAAAGTCTATTAACAAACCAGGACCCAATGATTCTTTCTCATAGTCTGACATTAACAGTGTTAGTATGTTGAAATTCAAGACAAATTATGATACTGCCCTTCTCCTTTTACTCCCTCAAAAATGCTTTAATGGCATTTAAACCCAGCATAATCAAGACATGATTCTATTGTCAACAGTCTAGAATAAATCTTTCTCCCTGGGATTTAGTTATTAGGTAACATAGTCACGTTTCTTTCAACTGTGCTGTGAACACAGAATAAATGGCTTGTGATGTTTAGCACTCTTGGTTAAAATCCCATTTTTATGGTTCAAGAAAAGTGCTATGACCCATGCACTGCAACTACTGATTTATCTGCACGGCAGCTTGGGTACCAAACCAGTTTTAAAATACTCCTGAAAACATCAAATGTGTTATGACTTAAAACTAAACAACAATAAAATAACACTGTTGAGTTTCTGGCCAGCGTAAAAATTCAGTGCAATTCCTTAGTAAAAATGAATGCAAGAAAACCATTGTATGTCATCTTAAAGGCACCTTCCTGGAGAGAGAATTTGTAAACAGTATGAACAAACTCTATAGTCGAAAATAGTAATGTCAAGGAGCAAGCTCAAATACTCAGAGATCTGAAAATGTCACACATATTAAATATTTAAAACATTTTTCCCCTAAAAAATTCTGAAAATCTTCCCTGGTGAGCTCACGCTATGGAACGAACTAGCAACAACCTTTCACTCTTGGCTTCATCTCTTTAACCAGTTCAACCCACGTCAGGGTGACTGGAATTCTGGCTTGGGGTCCTACAATGTGGCCTGGTTCCCAAGTCCAGTTTGGTTTTAAATTCCTGAGAAACTGTTGTTTGGATTTTTTTTTCCCAAATTACAGAGTATAGGAAGCTGAACTGTCTCACCTGTAGAGCTGCCACTCTGAAAATTCCTTATGTGTGATTCAAAGGACGGCTACACCTCATCCAGATTTTCCTGGACTCCTAAAATTTTCTGCTGTAGAAACTTTTCTTAGGTAGGTTGGAACATTTTTTTCTGGAATAAAGGTTAAAGCAGAGCACATATGAGTCCTCCCCTACTGCTTCCAGTTCAGGACTATACCTTTCTTAGACATCCTTCTTCATAGGACATTCCTCTGCTCCATCATGCTCTGCATCCTCCTTTATGCAGTGGGAAATGTATTGCTAAGGAGATATATTTCATAATAGGAAGCAAGTTTGGGAAGTGAAACCTGCCTTCTGTTGATATGTGGAGAAACTAGTATAGTGGCGTCTTGAGTATCTTTAACGTGACAGAGTTTTACAGAAACTGCAGCACGTTTTACCTAGATTACTTAACCCAAGTTTTGCGAGTCCAAATCCAAGTACATGAGCTCAAGAACTTCAAGAAAGTCAAGGCAAGATACAAATTCGGCCCAGTCCCATCAGAAACAAAGGGGTCTGGTATAGTATATCTCTGGTTTTGCTCCCAATTTTGGAAGGAAATTTCTTTACAACATCTTTTCTCAAAGACCAGATCACTCCATGTAATGGTTGACATATTTTATTCCAGGCAAGCACCCGAAATGCAGGTTCTACTCACAGAACACTGACCTTGCTACTACAATTATCTTGCCTAAAATTAATTTGATGCCAAAATATTTTAGAATAATGCACGTCAGAAGATTTTTTTTTTTTTTCTCACTCATCTTTTAAAAACTACCAGGCAGAGTCTAACCTGGCTTTGAATTTATCAGCAACCAGGGGGCATCCATTGGCTTTTGATACCCAGGCAGTTGCTGTGGCACGCACCGTCTGGCAAAACAGACATTTACCTGTAGCATTTTGTTACTTAACGTTTTTCTGCAGTCTAACAGAAAAACAACTCTCCCGGCCTTTATGTACCATGCCAGTGCTGTAGAATGCTATATGTGCTTGTTTTACAGAGAATCCATTTATGACAGAAATCAAGCAGATATTAAAACTCCAAATATTGAATCTGTGGCAATTACTTTGAAAAATACGTAGGGCAAAAAGCTTATAAACGTAAGTAGGCATTACTGGAGGGCAGGGACCTTTACATTAAGACACAGTGTGCCACTGAAACTCAGAAAACTACAAGTATTTTGCTTATATCATCATGTGAGATCATTCATAAAATAATAATCTGAGTATGGGAGAAAGGAGCCTTAGAGCAACGTGGTTGGTGATTGCTGCCGCCTTCTACTTTGAATTGGACATTTGCTTTCTCTTTTTCTTTGCATTTAAACTTCAACATAAGCTTTGATTTCCTTGAAACAGTCATTAAACTCTTTGGTGGAAGTTCACACTTGTATTTCTGCAGAGGACAGGTCATCTCATCTCACCAAGAGGAAGCCAAGGTTTGTACACAAAGGCTTGCTTTGCTGCATCTCATCAGAGGAACAACTTGAGAATCCAAACCAAAAATGGGGAAATGCACACTGCTTAATAAGGTCACAATTTTATCGTCAATAGAAGTATTTCAGTCTGGTCACTGATTTAGGCTTCACTGTACTCATCACCACGTGAACCTCTGTTCCGTGGGGCTAATAATAGAAGCAAATCTTTATACCCTTTCACTCACAATGGTTGTTAATAAAAGTCATACTTTGTTATCAGAAAGGTAGTAAAAGAAGAAAAAAAAAAAAAAAGAGCCTCCTGTTTTTTTCACTTTGCTTTAATTTCCTTTCTTTTTTTTCCAAACAAGAATGAAATTAACATCAGTTCTTGAAATGAGAATTGACCTGTGCTGGGATTTTTGTTCTCGTTGCCTAGCAGCAGCAATGCAAGCACAGGGGTGTGTCTGCTTCTAGGCTGCTTTTGCTGATATTTGATCACTTCTGAGCATTTTCAACGTTAACGAGATAATGTTGAATCTGATATCCTTAAAAAAAAACACCCAACAGTGAAGCTGGGTGTCTGTTTCTTAGTCCAACTGTAAAGCGGTTAAATGGAAGGAGCTGATGCCTGTCTTCCAAGAGAAATGCATCAGGGGCAATGTATTTTTAATTTATTAATTGCATATCACTTCCTTCTCTGATCTTGTTTTATACAAGCAAGGCCTGTTCTATAAGCTGAAATAATTTCAGCATCTGTGAGGATTAGGAATTAAATATGTAACTCTCTTTTTCCGCGTATATACATTAAGTTACGTGATTAACAGTTCTATTCGTTATTAAAGTTTAAATCCCTAAAACAGTGGGGAATTCTGGTATCCGGTCTTTGCATATCTGCTATAAGGGTATGCCTACAAAGATGACATTAAATCGATATCCTTTCCCTGTGATTTTCCAGACTTTGAGCCATATTGACATCCAGACATCCCGCTACTGCAGATCACAGAAGATTTGCTGCACCCCTTTGATCCTCACAGATCTGCTGCTCTAGTGGATTTGGGAGCAGAAAAAAAGTTCAAATTTGCTAGAGCAGTTGAACAGCATGGGAAGATTTCCTTAATTAGGGAAAATTCTGTATGCTTATGAGCAGCAGTGAAGATTATTGTGTTCAGACCAAATGACAAAACTCAGCCTTAGTAAGCATAAAATCTGCTCCTAAAAATATGAGAATTAACTCAGGGAAAAATAGTATCACACATAGTTTTAGAGTTAAGAGTTATGTGGTGTTCAGAATGCAAAAAAATAAAAAAAAAAAAGAAAAGAAAATCCCTGGGTCTCAGCACAAAGATAACATGCAAACACATATAAAATTGTGTGTCCATGGGAAAATAGGAATATACAGGAAAGAGGCAGCTAAAAGCAGTGATGGCATTATGCAGGCTTGTGAACAGCAATATATTAATGTTGGATATAATTTGAGACTATTTTAGGTTATATATGAACATAAATGTTTAAACTATTTTAATGGGCTATTAACTTAAATGGACAGTGTGTGTCTACTTCAAATTTTAATTAATTTAAATTGTTAAAATTTTCACATTCTTCTAAACTTTTTAACATAAAAAGTATTTTAAAGATTAAAAAAAATAGTGGTTGCACCATAGACATAATGTCAATCGTAATCATTTAGGAGGCCAACTCTTGCTACTTTTGGAAGATAGGAAGTAGTTAGCAGAATGCTCTACTCAGTTCAGCAATTTTTAAAATTATTATCTTTCACAACCCTTCTAAAGCACTCCTGTTTTTTCCAACATTTAAACATAAGTTTAAATTCCACTGACTGAGCCAGTTTGAAGACTTTCAAGGACAAAAATCTCTCTTATTGCCAGCCCCATGTATCCAACATTCTGCATTACGAACGATCTGACAAAATGGATTCATTTTGGTTGTGTAAACACTTTAAGTCACTAGGAAAAATATTTCAGACTCTTGTAAATGAAAAAAAAAAGTTGTTCGCTTGAGAGAAATATTATGCTGTGGTTATTACTTTGTCTGGAAAAAATCAATACAAATGGCATGAATCTGTAGGAAGTAGAATAAGAAATACATTTAAGGCTGGAAGATGTTTATTTACCTGCCAGTGCTGTATATTCATACGGATTCTCTGATATGCTAAGGATTTTATGGACTAACTCAGATCCACACTGATGGATGATTTGTGGCAAGGGGAGCAAACGAATATACTGTGTTTACCATCAGTGCCATTACAGATATTGTAGAAGGCTGAAAACTTCTTGATTCTTTTGGAGCATTTTTCCTTACTCTGTTCAAACCCTATTTCAACCCATGCAAACTACTTCTGCTAAATAGCTACTATTTCTGCGGGCAGAACTTTTTATTATTTTGATCTTTTCTACCTAAAAGTTGAACCCGTTATCCAAAACTGGCTTTTGCAAAGATGCTCTACAAGTGAAAGTCAATGCCACACTAAGACTAGAAACGGTGGTCCATGTCAGAATTTTCTGCCCACTAATTCACTTTTTTTCTTGATTGTTACAGCAATACATTATGTATTGTTTCTGCCTTTCTTCTTCTAAAGCGACAGGTGAGCCGTTTTCCAAAGCTATGAACTTTCCCAAATGGTAAATTTCTTAGATGAGCTTGCTTGGAATAATGTGTAAGTATTCAATTCTAATTCTAATTCTAATTCTAATTCTAATTCTAATTGACCTTCTGCACAAGGCTACCTTCTTTTCCATATCAAAAGATGACATGCTGATCGCTGCAGTATTTGGCCAGATCAAGGAAAAGACCTTGCATAGTCACTTTCCATCAGAATGTATAATGAAGGCTTTCTTCAGCTCCAGTTCAAACATAAACCAAATGCTTCTTTTGGTCCTGCATTGCAAAAGTTGGTCCTGGATGTGAGCTGAAGAAGCTCAGAAATCTGGCCAATTAGTCTGTCAGGAGTGACAATCACTGACATCACTCATACAAGGTCTCTGCTTTCCTGACTCATACTTTTAACCCCCAATCTACAGGGTGCCATGCTGACTCCTGTTATCACATTATTTTTTTTTGAAAAGAGGAAATCGGGGAAAAAAGTGAGGTAAGGAGTTTGTATCAGAAAGAATAACTATTTGGAGCTAAAATGAAATGCAATATTCCTAGTTAGTCACCTTTCCTATAAAGCATTAATAGACTAAAAACTACTTGGGCTGAGGACAATGGGATGAGGTTCAATAAGACCAAGTGCCGGGTCCTGCACTTGGGTCCCACCAACTCCTTGCTTCTCAACTGTCTCTGAGGAATTCCACCTTCAGAGAGAAAACCTCCCTCTCCCCACATATCTACCAAAATAAAGTCAATATGCAGAATTCACATACATTTTTTGACCTTTCCCACAAATGTGACTGTTTCCTAGAGGTTTGGGTGGTTTTTTTGCTTAATTCTTCTCTAATTGATGACATGGGAGTTTTTCAATAGCTTTTCAAAACATGTGGGATGTTGTAAAGATGCACTAGAAATCTTATTCCATTTTAATCAAAACTTAGCTATTTCCAAAGTAATTTCCAAAGACAGAACAATTATTGCAAAGCAGAGATAAACAGTTTGCTAAATGAGGCTGGGACAATATCTTTAGGTATTGAGCATATACTTTAGGTATGGAAATGTATGGCTCTTAAGATAAGCTCTTGTGTTTTGGGTTTCTTACATATCATAGCAGTATATTCACACTGGCAACAATAGTAGCAGTTTAATTCGGAAGAACTGAGTAATAGAAACTAATTTTTATTCAGTGGCCACACACAAAGTCTGTATTGGTTCAACAGCCACAGCTACTGGTCTTGAAAATTGCTGGCTTAGAGACAGATGCAAGAAGAGTATTTTATTTTTAACAGAATACTTACTACTGTATTACTGTCTATAATTGAGAAATTAGAGTTATGATTTCAATTTCAGTCCCTATATCTGCTGCATTTCTTCAAAGAGAATATTTTGTCTGTGTAGATTCATAAAATATGTTATAGCCCATAATAAGCTTTTATGGCCAACAGTTGCTGAATCATTCAATATCTTCAGTTACACAGTGTCTCCTTATCTCCTTTGACAACTCTTCATTGTGATAAAATGCATGGGAATAAACATATACAGTGAATGCCTATCCTAATTTGTCAGCCTTAAATGAATCCTATTCATGATCAGTTTCTTTGTAATTAAAGCGGGCACATTCTTATTGGAAATAATGGCTTAGTTGGTAATTTTTATTGATTACCAACATATATTAGAAAGAGATAAATGACCAATCTAATTGTTTGTGGATTATTGTTTCCTGTGCATTCATTACAATGGGTAACAATGAAATAAGGGATACATTTCTCAAAGAGAACAGATATTGCTTTTTATTAGCTGAGCCAAACACTTCTGAGTGCCAACAAAAAAACATGTGGTTGCAGGTCTTCATGTATAGACAGAGAAAGACCCAAGGGCAGGACTGGAGTTGTAGCCCCAAGAATACTGAGACGTATCAGGAGGACACGTTCCTCAGCTGGAAGAGCTCAGGATATAATTACATCGGCACTTTTACCCCACATTATGTCCTTTCAGCTTCTTACCTTTTGTATTTCAGTTGAAACTCAAAATCAAGAACATAAATCAAATTGCTTGTATTCCCTGTTGACATTTTATTCCTATTATTTCAAATCAACTGTGTCACCTAATTATTAGGTTTCTCTGCATTGTTCTTAAATGATTGCATTCAGATACCTTTTTTCTTAACACGTATTTCATGCAAATTTTTTTTCTCTTAACCCTTAGGCCTAATTTGAAGCATGAATAAAATTTTGCAGCAAATTTAATCTAAAATTGAGGCTGATAAACCATTCAGGAATCCCTGAATTCTTGATCTAGTTATGTCATCGATTCTGTAAGACATGCCTGGTCTAGGAATGAAAAACACTAGTGCCTGCTGTATTGAGTGGAGGGTGTGAGTGTTTGACCCACTGTGGAGCCACCGAGCAACCGAGGTTGGATGGCACCTCTGGGGATTGTCCATTCTAACCCTTGTTCAGAGCAGGGCCAGCTAGAGTAGGTTGACCAGGACTGTATTAAGCTGAGGTTTGAGTATCCAGAATCAATGGAGATTCTTCTATCTGACTGGGCAACCTCTTGGGGTACTTGACCACCATCACAGAAAAAAACCCTTATTGTTATTCTAAAATGGAATTTCCTATAATTCGGTTTGTGCCCTGTCACTGGGAACCGCAGAGAAGAGTCTGGCTCTGTCTTCTTGACTCCTTTGCATCTGTTTTTTACACACATTGGAAAGACATGCCCTTTCTTCTCCATTTTTTTTTTTTTGCTGTGAAGATCAAGGTTGTATGCTATTGGATAGGTGGAGACACAAGATAAACACTGTCCTGTGCTGCCAATTAAATATTTAATTTACAAGTATTTTGCCCACAATACACATTCACTTCTGCAACAATAACCTTGGAAGTACTGATAGCTAAAGCAAAGGATATTTCTTTTCAATAGCCATTAATAGCACTGTGTTTAGGAGACTTGGGTAATTCTAGTTTTGGAGCTAGCTGAGGAGCCTGTGCATGATGCAGACATACTCTCTCTATATATATTCTCTGTATATCTTTCCAGCAATCTCTTATAGGAAAAAGATTTTCCACTTGCAGAACAGGCTACATACCTGGTGTAGAAGAACGGTGGAAGTGATCCTGAGGTGGGGATGGTGACAAGTACATACCCTGTAGTGGTTGTTTCGGGTCACTAGACAGGTTCTGCTGTTAGGTGCTCTGTAGTATCTCCATAACATCTTCCCTTCCCTTCCCTTCCCTTCCCTTCCCTTCCCTTCCCTTCCCTTCCCTTCCCTTCCCCTGGGCCTCTGGCTTACCACCAGTGATGGAGGCTTGCTGGTGTAATACACAAGTCCTATATAGTATTCTAGAAAAACTTTAAGAAATTAAGAGAATGTTTGTACATATTATTGAGAACAATTCTCAGAGACGATGTCTATGCTTATGGAAACATCTGCCAGCATTAGTGGAGATATATGGAAGAAATGCCATCAGCTTCAGGGGCTCTTTTTTTTTTTTCTATAAACCTTTTAAGCTTCAGAATCCAAGATGTTTTAAAAGAGATTATTCTTATTATATTTACTATTATTATTATTATTAATTATAGTATGATTGAAAGCAAAACAATGAAAAGCCCTAGGGCATCGATACAGCAGGCATTGTTTAACTTTATTGGGAAATCACAGATAAGAGTCCCTGTCCCACAGGATTATTGTCTCTGACTCGAATCTGGCAGAAAGATCCATCCCTCTCTGCCCTTCATGTGAATTGTTGATACTTCAGCTCTCTGCCATGGTCAATTCAGGTGGAGCCCAATACAGATACACACATCTGTGTAAACTGTTCTTTGTTTTGCTTTCTAGGATAATTAAGTAAAAGCCTAATAGATGAGCACAATTACTCAAAAGTAATCACTTTCAGGCTGGTTAAATCATGACAGATTAATTGCTTGTATCTATTGCTACATTAGGATTTTTTTTTATCAGCAGTACGTAAGTAGTATGTATATCATTACTCTTTTTATAAAAGAATTGTAAATATTTGTTTATTATAACCTATTGCAATTTTAATTAATCTTTAAAAATAAGGAGTTTTTAATAACATTTTGTGTAGATGACATTTGGCTGCTGTTATACCAAGCAAACTATTAAACAGCTTCATTATTCTGATACCACTGATCTTCTTTCTGAAAATTTGGGGAATGTAACGCCACTCTGAGCAAAACACTCTGCCATTACTACTGAACACACTTTATCACTCAATTTCTAGAAGCAGCTCAGGAATTTGAATACATTATGATGTTATTTCAAATCTCTGGTAACTAGATTTTACATTAATTATCTGAGCAGTCAAGAAAGCAATTCTGTGTGTTGATAAAGTGAACGACTTGTTATTTATTTGCTTAAAGCCATGCAAAGCTTGATCTATAGGAATTGCCCTCACAGTTGCACAAGAAGGTTTGAACTCACCTTAATTTTAGCCATCCAGCCAAATGTTAAGCTTATAAATTATTCTGATTGTCTCCTTCTGTAATTGTTGGAAAGGAAATGAGACCTCTCATTTCCATGATGGTGATTTTATCACCAGAGAAGAATTGATTCCATGCAGAAATCCATACTATGATGCCATTGGTTAATTATTCTTAATCGCCGAAGTTATGCGAGATGAATCCTTGTTGCTTATAGCAAAGTCTGCAAAAAAGAAAGACTGCTGTCTGCCGAGCAGAACTTATAAGGCTGGATAAGCAATCTGACATTCTGCCAAACTGGCATTACTTGGTTATTTATTTGTATTTGGTTATTTATTTATAATTACTGGCATTACTTGAGCATCTCTCTTATGAGGAGAGGCTGAGGGACTTGGGTCTTTTTAGTCTGGAGAAGAGAAGGCTGAGAGGGCATCTGATCAATGCCTATAAATACTTAAAAGGTGGGTGTCAGGAGGATGGGGCTGGTCTTTTTTCAGTGGTGCCCAGGGACAGGACAAGAGGGAATGGGCACAAACTTGTACATAAGAAGTTCCACCTAAACATGAGGGCTACATTACAAGAATGTAAAATTATTGCAGTGTTGAAAATGGATTTGTTAAAAGGAAAAAACAAAACCTTTGACGACTTTGAATTTTATTTTGGGGTTCAATATAGAAGTTACCAGAAATTAGCTTGGCTCCTGTGTTAAGGGATGAGTAGGAAAAGTACAATGCCAAGGAATAAGAAAAGCATGTTTTAGTTCATCAGATGAACATTAAAATTTCACAGTTGAAGGCCTCAGGAAGCTGACCTACAACAGATTGAGATTAATGACGAGCAGCTCTGCTGTTGTATTGATCACTGCCTGTGGCTATTTAGTAAATGATAAAACACACAACATTGATTAAGGGCTCGGGCAAAATGTTATAGATGTCAAAGCTGCAGTACTTTTCTTAAAGCTCAAAAAAGCCTTTAATTAAGTGTATACAATGGAATATTTATATAAAAGGATACATACACATGCTTAAAATACTGTGAACTACTGGCAAGGGCACAGGTTTAGTAGCACAAAGTGATTTAGTTTTATTACAAGTTCTTTACAACTATTTCAGCAAGCTGTCATGTGACTAGTAAATTATGCAGCAACTTTTAAAATAAAATTACCAGAATATTATAGACATGGAAGATCAAGCATTTTAACTCTTATTGTAGAGATATCTGGGGAAAGAAAGGATATTGAAAAGTTATTGTTAAAAGAATATTCAAAGTTATTATTAAAAAGATATTGAAAAGTATTGTTACCCGAGAGGCCTTTCACAGGGGGGAAAAATCCTGTAACTGGTAACTTGATAAAGGTCATGTGCAGAGCTCCATCTGGGTTGAGGACACATATATATTCCCAAAATTATCTCAGTGACTTTCCAGCTTCCTGCCCTTAACACCATCGTCTTATTTTCAGCCTGGCAAAATTACAGACAAACATCTAATATCCTATTTTGTGATCAGTGTAATATAAATCATAGGTGGATGAATAAAAATGTGATAAAAGATGTTTTAAAAAAAAATCTTTCTGCAAAAACATTACAAATTTTTTATGTTAGTCAATTCTGTCCACTGAAATGAAGTAAAATGCTTTTATTTCTGCTGTGGAAGGGTCACTGGACTGTTTGACCAGTTCCCAAAATTTAAATGCCAATAAGAGGGAAGAAATAATGAAAAAATAAAAGTTGACAATTTTTGATCATAAAAGATGATCAAAAGTAAGTACCAGGATACAAAAGAACAGGCAATGGACATGTTTATGTTGTAATGTCTACATCTAAACTGTCACAACTGATGTCAACTACCGTGATTTCTTTAAGGTCTTTACCTCTAAATTGGAGAGAAAATGGTTTGATGGATGGACTGTTAGAGACTCTTAGATGGATGAGGAATCAGATGGATGACCACATCCAAACAGTTACAGTCAGTGGCTCAATGTCCAAGTGGAAACCAGTAACAAGGGGTGATCCTCAAGGGTCCATACTGGGACCAATGCTATTCAATATCTTCATCAATGACATAGTGGGATTGAGTGCACCCTCAGCAGGTTTGTGCTTGACTGCATACAAACAGGCATGGCCAGCGGGTCAAAGGAGGTCATTCTCCCCCCTCTACTGCATCTGGAATACGGTGTCCAGCTCAGGGGTCCCCAGAAAAGGAAAGATATGGACCTGTCTGAGTGGGCCCAAGCGAGGTGTTGGACTAGACAAATTTTAAATGTCCCTTCCAATCCAAACCATTTCATGATCTTATGATTGTAAATATACTGTTTTATCTTTGCTTAATGCGATTGAACACTGGAGATCTGAAATATATATGTCTAAAATTAGATGAATTGAAAACTACCCATGGCATTTTTAATGATTAAATGAATAGGTTTGACGTTGCAAAGAGAGAGATTAACAAGGGAATGGAAGAAAGAATTAACTGGGATTTCTTTCAATACTTGAAAATGCTGTTCAGGGAAGTGGGGACTTGGCATGCATAATTGTTTCATTATTTTATTTTTTTTTTTCCAAAGGAACTTATGGGGAAAGTATTCTCTTTAAATAAAAAATGTAGCTGAAGTAATATAGCAAGACTTCAATTTTTTTATTATAGAAGAAGGAAACATGGGGGACTTCTTGGGGAAGAGCAGCTGCAAAGCTGCCTGGCGGAAAAGGACCTGGGGGTATTGGTCAACAGATGCCTGAATATGGACTAGCAGTATCTCTGGGTGGCCAAGAAGGCCAGTTGTATCATCTTGTATGAGAAATAGTGTGGTCAGCAGGACCAGGGAAGTGATTGTACCTCTGTACTCAGCACTGGTGAGGCTGCACCTCGAGTACTGAGGTGAGTTTTGGGCCCCTCACCACAAGGAAGACACTGAGTTTCTGGAGCACATTCAGAGAAGGGTCAATTTTTGGGTCACATGTCCTGTCTGCTCAGCCCCACAGGTGTGACTCCCTCTATGCTCTTCTGCTTCCAACTTGGTACAGAAAGAAGTTAGCTGACTTTGGTTGTTATAGCAATAAGTATAAACAAGATCCTCTCTGCATACCATCCCTTGGTATTTACTATAAACACCAGATGTTATCTGCTAGAAGCAGACACAGTCTGAAAAATATGCTGCTAATTTCATTTAGTTAGAAGAGACTTAAGCGAAAAATAACATTACTGAAAATGAAATTAGTTCTGTTTTACCTCAAACTGGGACAATCCACTCTTTATTCCAACCAGGCTCAGGTCACTACTGTTTTTTTGGAGTTTCTTGGAGTTTGTTAAGGTACATTATGAGCATTTTCAGATCTTGGGTGTATAATGTAAATGCTAATTTTGTGTGTCCAGTTTTTTTTCAGTACAATTCCTCTAAATGTCATTTCAAACAGTATTTTTACAATTTTTCATTTCAGTTGGATTTGTTTGAGAAAACAGAGCAAAAACATAGACATAACATTGCCATATGGAGCAAGAAAAAGATAACTTTTAAACATGTAAGTCATTAAAAAACTTGATTGATGAGCTAGAATTGAAAACAAATAAAAAGATCTTGGCCTGTTAAAAGTAGGACATCAGTGTAGTATCAACCAATGAAGAAACGAACTTGATTCCTAAACATATCAGGACCTTTCAGACGTTTCTAATGATAAAATCCACAGATATCTCCGAACGAAACCATTGGCTTAGTTGTACATTTGTCAAAGTATTCTATATTGCTTAAGATAACCTAAGAGTTTTTCCACAGATAAACATGAAGTTGATGAAAATGTATCGCTCCTGGTTTTGTCTGGCCTTAAATTTCATGGGCTGAGAGACGAAGAAGAAAAAACCTAATCTTGTAAAACACCTCCCTGACAAAACTATTTCTTGTGTTTGTCTTGTGTGGCCCTTAATGTGTTTGGAGATGTGGCAACTGTCCTATTCTCCCTGGACTTGACTCCACAGCGAAGAATGGTAGGTGAAGAGCGAAGTCATTTTGTCTCTTGCTCTTATTAGCCATTAGCCAGGGCTTATTAGCCGTGTTTTACTGTCTGTCTGGGGTAGAAATGCCCATATGGCTTACTTGGTAGGTCAAGGTCGGTCTCTGGGATGGGGTGAGCTGGGGTGTCACTGATGTGGGTTCCTCTCTGAGCCTTGATAGTAGGCAGCCAGGGCATGGCCATGGGTCTGGTTGGAACAGGGAGAGCAGCAGAACGGAGTGAAGGGAGGCACGACGTTGGGAATGTGGGCTGGGAGTGGGAATTACGCACAAAAATGGCAAGAAGTGCTCTGGAAGAGAAGGGGATCCAACGCATCCCAGAAAGAAAGCTTTTGAAAACGGGCAGTTTTGACTAATTAGGGACAATATCTTTTTTTTTCAGATTTGTGCTCCTTGCCTCCTCACACCGCACCCCAAGTTAGATCCAGGAGAGTAATTTTCAATCAGATTTAGTGTTTGCCTTGTGAACAAGTTATATGAAGAGTTCAGATAAGAGATTTTTCACTTGTCTCCCAGATAAAAGTTCTCAGGTATGGAAATCAGACTGAACCTCACTGAATCACCTACAATTTTTAAAAAATAAAAAGGTTATTTCTGGCTATGAATTCTCCTACTGTTATGATTTCAAGTAGGTTGCTTTTTTTCCTCCAATAATTAACTATTTAATTCTCATAGCACATTCATCAAATGTATTTATCTAAGTGTGATATTGAACATGCTATATAATGTAAAAGTGAAAGAATCAAGTTTAGGTTTCAGGTTTTGAACAGCTCTAAATATAGCTTCTAATATATTTGTTGTGTTTTTCACAGGAAATTTATATAGTAATTGTATTATCTGTGAACATTCTCTGTTAAACACTGGGGTACTTACATAAATGTTTATTTGAAGATTCATAAGAAAGAAATGTTGGGGCAGCCAGTGTGAAATGACACGTGACTGTGGCAACACCCTCACAGTTATGGCACTTTTTCTCAGAAACTCCATCAACGATCCAAATTTTGTTTTTGAATAATGGAATCATGAAATCATTTTGGTTGGAAAAGACCCTTAAGATCCTTGAGTCCAACTGTAAATCTAGCACTGTAAAGTCCACCACTAATCCATGTCCCTAAGCACCATGACTACGTGTCTTTCTTAACACCTCCAGGGATGGTGACTCAGATATTTCAGAAACATCCTGACTGATGTCCACTGGGTGACAACACAGACTACCTATGCACTTCAGCACTTTTTGAATTCAGGTCATGAGAATGAGAAGACCAGAAACTGGATCTATGAAGAAAATGTTATATTTAAAAGTGGAGACAATATAAGGTGGCATGACAATTTCATATGTTCAAATCCCTGCTGGCTGTTCAATTTATTAGAAAAGAGTCTGGGATCTGTTTAGTATATTTGTGTGTATCCACATACCTCACTTATGTTCTCAAATCCTTGCTTGCTTTCCTTGAGAATACCTTCTTGCATGGGAGAAGCATCCTGAAACAAATACGTGGCCTCGGAGTGACTCAGAAAAAGCAATTTTTCTTCATTTCAGTGCTGGTTGTTTATGAAATATGCATGAGGCGCAAAATTTGCAGCTGCACACACACTGAGGATCCTGCATCTGGTGGATAAAATCAAAACAAAACAACAGTACCAAGAATGATCAAAAAACAACAAAGGAAAACTTTCCCTTCAAAAACTCTTAATTTAAATCCTGGGGGAATATTCAAAGCAATATACTTCTTTGAGTTGTTACTGTGGAATGTTAAGTTTGTTGTTGGTTCCTTCTGGACCAGCCACTGAAAATAAAGCTTTAGTAGCATCCTGTGAGAAACAATTGTGTTCACTGTGTGTTAAAACATTATCTAATTGTCTTATCACCATGACTTCAATTGCTTCAGTGACTTTGTGGCTTCAGTGGCTTTGGTGGCTGAGACAAGCAGGGCTGTTCTATTTGTGATATAAGTTGTGATGCTTTGCTTTCTAATTTGATGCAGTTTATAGAAATAAATAAAAAAAAAAGTGTATTTATAAATACAAAAGCCTGCAGAAGCAGCTCTCCAGGTTTCAGAAAACAGGACTTAGTAAAAATTCCATAAGCTAAGAGCTTCTTCCTAATGTGAACTCAATCTCCTTACAAATAAGCATCCAGGAACACCATCCCAAGGCTGCAGCCTGAAAAGGCACAAAATGGGAGGAGGTTTGCAGCGTGACTTTTGCTGAGCATCCTGGGGTTAAGCGGATGACAGAGAAGGCTTGCCCTTATGGGTGTTTTCCATATGTTGCATAATGTCACTAGAATGGCAGGGAGACATTTTTAGCTCTCAGAGGCATTTTTTAACTCTCCTCTTCCCCTCAGGCACCTTTTAAGCACCGTTTCTGCCTCCGACTTGCCAGACCTGTGCCACTGTTCTCCCCAGACTGCAATATCAGCTATCAACTTGGATCGGGCATATATTGGCTTCAACTTGATGCCGCTTTCTTACCCTGCCTCTGCTACAGGTCATGGGAGGTAAGAGATGGACTCACAACTGGACACAATCTCTCACTTGCCCCGAGCTAGTGTGATCCCCGGGGGCATCATACATCTTGAATTTGATGTAGATTCTTTTCAGTAGCCATGGTAATGTCTGCATAATTCTGCAGTGCAGAAGATTGAGCATTTGCAGGCATTATCAATTAGCGTGGGCTAAAGTTGCAGCAGGAATAAAATATCCGAATTCCAGAGAATGAACACACCGTCCATGGAATTAATAGGGCAAGGTTTATGGGGAGAAGTAATATACTTCATTTAATAAAGGCTATTCTTTCTGCTTACATTCTTTGCCTTATTTTTACCCCTAGACCACGTAGAATACAGGCTCTATTTTTTAAGCTACCCAGGAATCACAACCTGGTGTCCTTGACATCGGATTAGGAAATCAGCGTCACTGTAACAGAAGTTAAATTCCTTTCCTTTTTTGGTGGCACGTGTGTGTTTCTGAAATGGGGAAAACTGTTATTGGAATTTGTGCCTTCTTTGTTCAGCCTAGGGCCCATTTTACAACCCTTTGCCCTTTGATTAGCTTGATTGAGGTGATTACTTCCTTTATGATTTGCCTCTTCAGTTTTACTCTCCCTGTGAACGCTGACATAGAGAAATAAAGAACCAAGAACAAGAGAGCAATTCCCACAACCCAAATTCAAACTTCTACCTCCAGCACAGGGCAGAAAATGGGCATTTGAATCTCTTCAGGCCTTCTTTCAATGCTCCCCAGAAGCGCAGGTATTTTCTGAGTACAGAACAAGGAAGCGAGATTGTTCTGCCTTTGCTCATTCGATATCCAGTTATTTATGATGAAAGACATTATTGAAGAAATCTGTGATGTGTCAATGCACAGCAAAATTGCACCCGGCTCAAGGATGGATGTGCACAAACCATGCATCTCCTTTTTCATTGTAGCATTTATATATTATTTACGTCTGCACTGAGAAAAATTTAGATATTAATATAGTCTTGTTTAATGTCACCCAGCAGTATTTCAGCACCTACTTCCCTGCTGCAGGTCACTAACAGCAAGTTTTTATATATTCTCAGTCAGAAAGAGAACAGTATCTAGGTGACCTTCTGATCTTATCATAGCGTATTGTCATTACGCTGTCTTGTGATCAAATATGAAGATAAAAATTTAAATGTGAAGAAATCTTGGATTTTCCTATGGAGAAATAACAATAGAAGCCATACTTATGTGTCAATCTCACATTTTTTTGCTTTTGGGCAGGTCAAGAATCTCAGAAAGAAAGCATCCCTTCCTTTTAATTTATTTCACTATGAAAATCACTTTCTATTTTGCTGGCTGCTGACTATTTAGTCCCATATAAGCACATTAAAACATTTTGCTTAGGAAATAATGGTGTACTAGGCCAAATATGATCCCACCCTGCAATATCTTTTATTTCCTAATATGATTATGATCGAGCCATAAAGTCATCTAAGCCTGCTATACTGAAATGGCCAACAAGATAAAAGATCAGATGGAGTAGATAGGTAGCTTGAATAAGTATTTCTTATACAGCTGCACGAATAATTCATTCTTTGGTCCCTGACAAAACCATTCTTCCATCACATCAAACATTTCTTTCCTGCTTGGGAAAACAACAGAACATACCTGATAGCCCTGATCTAGGTAGTTCATTCCACCCAAACCAACAATTTTTCTATTTAAAAGTTTCTTGAAGCCTTTTTTTATTACTGTAAAATAAATAAACTTTAAATGAGATGGTTTAGATTAAGAAAATGAAATAGCTTGATTTTCAAAGCAACTTCCTGCAACAGTTTAATTTGTCACTAAATCCAGCTTACCTCCAGATGTGCATTCCAGTCAGCTTTAAATGAGGTTTTTGAAACCCTGAATTTGCTTTTTTCTTAACTATTGTTCATAATTCTTTATGCCACACTCTGAGGATTGTGAAGCTGCCCATGGATATGCCTAGATTGTGAATGACCTGGTTACACGATGGAGTGTTAGCTGACCAGGACCTGGACAGAGTGCCTGAGAATCTGAAGGGAGCACCTCGGACTGAGAAAAAGGCAGCACAGAAAGGTTTCTCACCATACAATACTCTCTTCAGGTGAAGAGAGCAAGGTGAAGTCCAGCAAAGCATTTTGGCACATAATTAAGAGTTCAAACTTAAACTTCCCTGAGATTATTTAGGCTTAACTTTAATTTTTGTTCCTTCTTTGAAGGACTTTTCTTTCCGACATTGGTCCAGCACTCAGACTGCCATGTCTCATGGAAACCTTTCAGCAAACCTGCCAGCTTTCCCTTGGTCAATCATTTCTTTACCATCCTCCCTTCATCTATTTTTCAGTAGAACAGCGGGCAAGTAAATTCCCCTACAAACTCCTTTATCTCTCCTATTATTTTATTAGACAAATTTCTCACCTGCCCCAGTATATTCTAGACTTCTAACTTTGGCTGTCCTGGTATGGTCCCAACTCCAACATCTCTCAGGTGATCCTAGCTATCTCCTTCCCTTAGAGAGCTCCTCCAGACATTGAAATTACACACCTGCTGCCACTCTCCATTTGTCAGGCTAATACCTGGATAATTTGGACTTGTCCTATCACAGCGTAGCCATCTAATTTTAAATAAAAGAGCCAGACACAGGGAAGTATATAACATCACAGAAATGCTTAGAGAGCAGGTCAAAATAGACGTAAACGAAATACAAAGGAGGCTAGATTAAAAAAAAAAAAAAAGCTAAAGTGTTAAAGACAGTGAAAAGATAGTGCTATATTAAGAGGAGAATACAGCATTTAGCAGTCTAAAAGAAGCATATAGAGCAACTACATTCATTTTGGATGTTTTCTGAATTTATCAGGAAATGTAACTGTGCAGATCAGCTGCTTGTGACCAGATCTCTTTCTTTTCCCTTTCCAATTGAATCTTCAGACCATTTCTTTCATGTTACTTCTTCTTTTGTAATTTTTTTATTGTTACTGAAAATAAGAGTAAAGTGCATTCAACACCCATGAGAATCTCTTCCTGGTAAACACTGTCACATATGACATTGTCGATTATACTTTGTAAAGTTGACACAAAGCTCCCTAGTGTCTGCTTAGATGATGTAATTGAATTAATTACTTATAGCATGCTCCTCATGAGCAGGGTATAAAGTAACGAATGTCAAACCTTTGCCAGGAGACAATAAGACATTATTGGTGAAGAGAAAGTTTGCATTATGCCCAGTGGCAAATCTGGAAATAGTCTTCATATTTCATGTCAAATTTGTCTTTTTGTCTCTCAAAATTCTCAAAATATACTGTGGTAGTTGGACTGAGATAAAATTTCAAAGGTTACTAATGATAATACCAGCTGTAAAGATGTATGGGTGAATAGGTAATTTCCAAAGATTCATGTATGTTTCTCTTTTACTTGATTATTCTCTTTCCCCCCTCAGTCATAGTTATTCACAAGGTGGACAGCAATTGGAATATCCAACAGGAGAATTCCAGCAAGTGTCTTAAAGTGACATTAAGTACCTAAAGCAGCATCATCCAAGAGTCAAAGTAAAAACACTGGATTACAATATTATCAAAGCAGTTGGAGCTTACTAGCAGATCAGCATAAATAAAAGAAGGGCAAAAGAAAGGAGACCCCTCTGTCATGCAGACTGTATTTAATTAGATGTGCAAAATGTGGTTTTGTCTCATATTTTCTTTTAACAATCCTGTCCCACAGCATTCTGCTGAGTTTAACTACCTGATTATGAACATATTCAGGTATCGATACTCATAGTCTATAGTACAGAACAATGCACATTTCAGGGCAGCTCACAAAATACGACCATTGATCATCTCCCTTAAGCCCACCTGTCCCTTCTGTCCTCCTTCAGAGTCGTTATTGGAACAAGTTCCTGCAGCAGGGCAATTGTGCCTGACCAGAAAGAACTGTAGTGTTTGAGGTACAAAGCAGTAGATAGATTGAAAGACAGATAGATAGATAAATATATAAATAAAAGCACAGGAAGTTAAAAAAAAAATCCAGTCCTGGTCCTGGGAATTCTCTCTCCAGATCAAGTATATCTTCATTTGCACTGTGAAAGCTGAGCGATAATCAAATGGGCAGAGGTGCATATAAATACATACGTGTGTGTATATATAGTTCTATAATTACATTATCACCCAAGGATTTCAACAATAAATGATCTTGAAAAGTGGCAGGAACTTTAAAATTTAAACTATAAAGAGCCACGTTCTTGACTTATTCCCATCAGTCTTCTGCCGGACTGGAGAAGAAATACATGTTTATCTATGCTGACAGTAATTATCCAGGAAAAGAAAATTACAACCTTTATCATGTCAAGCTGCTTAAACTTAAAATATACAGTTTCTGAGGTGCTGTCAAGTACAGTTAACTAATAAGAGCTCTGCTGGAATGCAGTGACAGTGTGCTGACAAGCTCCAAGTCTGTGCAAGATCGAGGCAACTGAGAACCTGGTACCAATTATCTGCTGGGTATATAACCATCTTCTACAGCTGACGTGTTTGCAGAAAGAGAAGTCAGAATGAGGGAAGATACCTTGATGAGAGATGTGGTACCATGGTCTCTGGTGCTCTGAACTAGGCATGTGTCATACCTCCTGGCAAGGATGGAGAATCACTTCTACCTTCATCCTTCACGAGGCGCCATGCATTTGACTGGTTGCCCAGGTTGTCCCAAGATGTGGTAGCTCAGACTGGGTTTCGAGCTGACAGAAAACAGAGTGCTATTTCTTGGTGCAGAAGAATCTATCACAAAACCGAGTATGAACGCAGGCTGGCATGACATGAATCATTCTTTACACAACAAATAAATAACAAGAGTGAAAAATGAAGCCAGCGTGTTTCCTAGCAGTCATCTGGCAGCAGAAGAGGAAAGTGGGGTAAATATTTACAGTTATGGTCTTTGGCAGTGGAATCATGGCAGGTATTGGTAGCAAAACGCAGTTGAGCACGTCAGCCAGTTGCAGTTATTATTCTGGAAATATTGACAAAAGTGATAACAACAAAAACAGTTGTCTTGAAATATTTGAAAATTTCAGTATTATCTTATAATCCGAAATTTTTAGCCTTCATATGAATTTTTTATTGAGTTCATTTGTCACAGAAACAATTGAAATTCTGTAGGCTTGGAACATTAAGCTTCCAAATATTTTAAAAGAAATGTTAACCTTGAGTTAAAAAGTTATTTTTATATATAAAAAACTATGTTGGAAATAAATATTTCCATTTCTGGGGAAAAAAGCAAAAAAGCTTTTTCTATGGATTGAGAGAAACAGTCAGCAAGAAGTTATACAAATTAATTTTGAAAAAACAGATGGGGTAAAAATCAATTGGGCAGAAATAATTTCTCAGCCACCTACATGCAAATAAAAACTTTGTGAAAATGTATTTAAAGGACGTTCCTCTATCTGACATCTTAATTTTAAGTAATGTAAGTAATTAATTAAAATTAAATAATTTTTGCTCACTTATTATTTTTTTCCCAGTAGTCTTACTTCAAGTAAAGAGAAGTAAACTAAAGCTGTAGATGCCAGAAGAAGTTCATACATAAAAAAACCCAAAACTGGCTGTTCAAACTAAAAGTTTATTTAGTTCAGTCAGTTCTCTCTGCCAACGGTCCACACTGGAGGTCTGGGAATAAATATAAGCACAAGTATGCGGTAAGAGTTCCCCAGACCATTCCTCTAGTCTCGAACAAATTGCAGTTCAGGGACTTTCTGACTCAATGGGGAAGTTTTCCTGCTTAATAGCCCACCACAAATCTTTTCCTACGATTTAAGCCAGGTACTTCTCGAGCCTCTGTGGATTTTTAGCATGAAGTCTTTGGCAAATAGCTCCACAGCTTCATTACATGAAGAACCACTTCCATCTCTTTCTTTTGAACCAGCACCTTGAGCTTTGTTTGCCACCCGTTAGTTCCTGCACTTAATAAGATTGTGAACAACCATCAGCTCTTTGCCTTCTTTATATCACTTGGGATTTTATAAATGGAACCCTCACCTCAAATGAGGAGAACCGTTTCGGTGCCGGTCTATAGAATGATGGTGCTTGATGTCACACCGTTTATGATAATGCAGAAACGTGGAGACAAAGTATGCCCAACAGAAATAAATCAACTGCAAAAACTGTTAGTCTACCTGGTCTAAATGAATCAGCAGTCTTTAAATAACGCTTTTGGAAATAACTGGTTAACTGATTTTGCAATGAAAAGTCTACTACTACAAGTGCCTTGGCTGGCACATTCTGTATAAAGAAATTTTCATATCAGTATTTTGATGTGTCTGTATTAATAGTTCTAAGTGTTCATTGCAGCCACAGACTCTTAGCTAATGATACTATATCTTTTGCAAACTTATTGTGCAATTCCTGACCAGACTGATATTACAGCATCGTGCTGAGTATATCTCAAGGGATATTTTTACAGGCTTCAAAAATAAACTCGTATTAAACATTTTTAAGTCGCCTCACTCCTCACAACCAGAAGGAACTGGGAGTCTATGGAATCTTTCTAGATTATTGGAAAGAGATGTGGTTTTAAAAGCTAACCAAACAATTTTACAGGGAAATAGAATGTATTAATGTTATGCCAGTAAACATTTCTGACATTGACCACATTATGCCTAACAGATCAATAATTTTCAGCTACTTAATTATCTGGGTGACTGCATTTACCAATTCAAACATACATAAATGTCTTACCTGATCAAATACCTTATAGAGGTTGAGAGAACTGCTTCAGAAGAATAGTGTTTTAGCCTTTAGAAGTCACAATGTTTCCTACAGCACTGACTACTTGACATTTTTTATGTAAACTGATTTCATCTTTTAAGCATTGCAATTTCAGAAGTGACATTAAGGAGCAGTTAGCTGTACCCTAAGAGAATCACTCAAACAGTGCTTATTTCCAAATTCTCTTGAACAGAACTTAAACACACAGCAAAGATGCAGAAGCAGGATAAGCATAAAAGTCAGGGCTGCAGGTGAAAATTCTATGATAACTTTTCTAAAGAAACTGGAATATGACAAATTAAATCAACCAAATAGGCAAAAAAACCCACCAAGTTCGCATTTCCAATAATACAAAGAAATTTTGGCAAAGCTTTTGCTCTGTTTTGTTTCCAGCCAATTAAAGCAAATTACATATCTCCAGAAACAAAGGGAACTTCCTTTAGGGATATTTAAAATCTTACTACAGGTCTAGATCTTTGTTTTATAAGTGATACTATGAGAAAATAATCCCAAACTCAAGGAGTTCCTAACTTTTTTTGGTGTTTAAGTAGAGAAGGAGACTACAGAGACTGCCATCACAGCATCACTATAAAAAGCAAGACTCTCTTGGCGTTCAGAAGCAACTGGTTTCCATCCTTGCCTTTTCATCTTATTAAAGAAATCCATTATACATTCAAATCTTACAGTAAAGCCAACCAAAGCACTGCACCGTTTGTTTAAAAAGGCATGGAATGCAATGCAATTTGTAAGATCCTTTTAGAAAATGAAAATCAATAAAGTCTCGCCAGGAGATGTTATTTTTATGAAAAATTTAGAGTAGAGAAATTCCCTCGATGCTGCCATATTCGCAAAATGGAATCATACACTGTACTTCAAGCATTACTTTCTTCTGGGTGTTTGCTGAACTTACTAGAAATTCCAGGGACAAGGTACACAGAAAAGAGTAAAATTTCAAGATTTATTACTCTCTTCACTGTATCTTGCAGAAAAGCTACAATACCACTGCTGATACCTAGCCATCACACTCTAGCTCATGTTCCATTAGAAATGCTCACACTTTGAGGCACTGTCTGAAAAAAATAGTAAGCCATGACATGCAGGAATATTTTTTTTTTTTTTTTGGGATGCTATTTCTGAGATTGTGGTCAGACTGCTCTGCCTACTTTTGGAGTCTGTTTTGAAAAGGCAAAGATTGGAAATGGTTCAGAGAAGAGTTACTAGAATGATCTGCAGGGTTTCCTGTCCAGTCTCGTCTAGATCTTTAATAATCTCCCCAACACGCAGAGAACCTGGGACCTGAGAGGAAAGTAAAAGGATTTTAACACCTTCTTGCCCCTTTTAAAATTAGAAAGCCCAGAATTCTGAAGAGTTTTACTGAGCTGTTGTTGTACCAAAGGGCACTTCTGAACCCTCTCATTCTCCCCTTCCTTGTTCCTCCACCTTCAGGAAAAACAAATAAATGAGTCACTGAAGCTTCTTAGCTAGGCTGAATGTGAAACTTTTTTTTTTTTTTTTTTTTTCCCCTGGGAATTTCCACAGACATGTTTTTTTTCCTCATTCTGCGATATGACTGAACCCACAGAATTTTGAAATATTATGTGACATGAACAAAACCCAATACTTATCTCACTCAACAAAGATAAAAACAGAATATCTGTTGTAATATTTACTTTTTAAGTTGAGAGAAAATACTTTCTGTTTAATTTCAGTTGAAAAAGGATTTGTATGAAAAGATAAACTGAAAAATGTAGTTTAAAGTGCCTCACGTAGCTATTTCCCTGAAGGAAACTGATTTATTAATTCAAGATTAAATATTTATTTGGAGGATCTGATAAATTTTGTTCCAGAAATATCTACGTAAGATTCTTCTGACTTGGTTAACAGCTTCTCCACTGGCTGAAGATTCATTGACAGGGAGCTATGACAGCTGAGAAGCAGTCAATCTTTTAAAAATACATGTGTTTGAATTTGTTTTATAGGAACCCTATGGGCATTACTATAACAACGCTTCTGACAATTTTTTTTTCTTACTCAAGAAAAGTGAATCCACATCCCAATGCCTGGCCAGGGCAGCTCTGTGAATTGAACAAGGAAAGGAGAAAAATATTAGGTTTCTCTTTGTGAAACTCCAGTGGTTGCAGCAGACCTTGTATGCTACATTTTTTAGTAAAAAGGACATGTATTTTTGGAAGTTATATATAGGACTTAACCTTTTGTCTTTCTTCAGTCTCTTTCCTTCATAAGGAATAAGGAATGTAGATCTACATAAAATCTACATAAGGAATGTAGATCTGTTGAGCATTATTTATTATCAGAATTTTAAGAGCAGCCTGTTTTAGTTGTTTTGGTTTTTTTTTGTGAGTTCTAAGAGAGATATCCAAAAGGATCCCTTAAAGAGCTATAACTCTGCAGGTATTTCCCACTTGGCTTTGCTTCATCTGATTGATACACCTGGCTTCAAAAGCCACATCACCACGAAGGATAAGGAAACAGAATCTGCTTTAAATAGAAGGATATTATCAGTCTTTTAAAATGGAATTTCTTCTACTGTTTCCAGCTGACTCATTGCTCCTTGATCTGTTCTACTGAGAACCGTGATTCTTAACATTTGCCTGAGATACTGTCTGTCTGTCTGTCTGTCTGTCTATCTCTTCAACTGTCTCACAGTATTGGATATGGGTAAGGAGTACCAATGTCTTTGGAGGGTAACATTCGAGTACAAATGCAAATGGATTGTTTG
This sequence comes from Gallinago jamesoni, assembly GCA_025769975.1. Classification (NCBI taxonomy): domain Eukaryota; kingdom Metazoa; phylum Chordata; class Aves; order Charadriiformes; family Scolopacidae; genus Gallinago; species Gallinago jamesoni. Next base: position 124,860,387 of record JAOQGH010000012.1, read on the forward strand.
CTGGTGTCATCGTGAGTACTTCTAGCAGCCCGAATTACCGTGCTTATTGCAATGGAGCAGTAGCTACTGCGTCAGGCAAAGGAAAATAATAACTTTTGCATGCTGTGAACTGAGATGATGTTGGATGTTCAAACATACATATGCTATTCGGGGAGTAACGCTCTATAATTTTTTTCCCAGAGTGAGTATTAGGCTATCAGCACCACCAAACATCACAGGTAAAACAGAGGTATGATTGACATGGAAGGATGCAGCTCAGGTCATTGTGCCTTTGACAGCTGAAAGGAAAATCATGTTTCTCGCCGCAGAAAAATCCACCTTTTTATTGCAGTACGGGAAAGAGACAGAACAAATAAAAGTTCTCCTGACACAACTGCTTTGTTCCTTTCTGAACAGTGTCTTGGAGTCACTGCATAACTCCTTGTGCTGCCTTCTGGAGTTTTGGATACTGAATAGCTTCACTACTAATAAATGATTTGTGTATTGGTGTCGAAAGGTTTCAAATAAAATGTATTTATTGCAGGTGAAATGGAAAGAGGAGATCAGGCATTTGGGTAGGCTGTATTGTTAGGTTCCACCTCGATTTATGGGTAAATAGTCCGGAAGGAGACTTAGGAGGTGCTGTGGCTCTCGTGCCCTTCTCGAAGTGTGCATTGGTTATCTGAGCAGTAACATATCCACGATAGGGGTGTTGTGCATCCAGTTCAAACCAATTCATTTCATATAGTTTCTGACTCAAGGGGAATGAAATTTATTAAAATAGGTGCTGCAAGTGTTATAACATCTAATACAAAATCTAGCCTTTCAACACCCAAATGTTTGAAAATTCATTCAAAGTTACACCTAAATTCCATATATATATGCACGGATGCAAATTCTGCACCTTGTTCTTGGGCAAACTGAGATTGGTATGCACATTTTGTGAAATGCAGTTCTGGGCTTTTCTGGTTTTTAAACTTCAGCTCCCCAGGAGTGTATTTTCCTTGACAGAAAGGCAACAAGCTGTCAGGTAGAGTTCATTTTCTGAGAACAATATGGCTTCATTTTGGAGAAGCATTCCCCAGATTTTAAGGACCTGTCAGATGGAATTCACTTTATTACTGATTAACATTAGATTCAGAACTAAAGCCGCATAAAGTAATTCCAGGAAATAATAATAATAAAAAAACCACAACAAAACAACAGTACTCCTGTCTTTCATTTTGGACAACACTGTGGCAACAAACTGTATTTTTTTTTTGTTTTGCTATGGGAGTTTAGGCTCAACAAAAACCAAACCACCCGTATATTTGGTATTAAAAGCCAATCATTATACCGTGATTTTTTTGGCTGCAAAGACGATAAGAAGATTAATTGACTGCAGTGTGTGATCCATGACTTCTTAGTCAAACCTTCTCAATGAAGGGCCTGAGCTGTGAAGTATCTACAGAATAGAGGGTAGTTTTTTTTTTCAATCTTCCATTTAATGTATTTGCATAGACTAAAAATAAAAATAAGGAAATATTCCTATGCAAAATCTGCAGAAGTGTCACATCAAGAAAGGCATTTTCATATATTAAAATTTAATTATGTAGTTATATCAAAAGCCCAATGAAGAAGAAGTACCTGTGTGTAAAAACAAGCAAAGGGCTGATCCTACTTAAGAGACTGCAAGCTTTCATTTCAGCCTCAGCAAAGACAAAATGATGGAGAAAACCACGCTGAAACAGTTCTGTGCGTTGTTCATGTCTGACTTGGAGTAAGTCCAGACAGGGCAGACTTTCACTGCTGTTTGAGATGTGAAGATGGGCTCAGAACTTCTCATCTCGGGCCCAGCCAGAGCCGTCTCAAGCGGCTCAGGCTCCTGGTTTCAGCCCTGAGGGTATCACCACGGGTTCCTCCCGGGCAGAGCATCACCACCTTATCTCTCCGAACAGGAAACATGTGTTGCAGTCACACATCAGAGCCTGTAAAACAGGACACCTTTTTTTTTATTTTATTTATTTTTTTGTTGTTATTAGCATATCTGCTTCTTTGTTTTCAGCAGGTGGAGAGGCTTCAAACGTCAAAAGAACATGCCAGGCTGTGTTTTGGTGCTTGCTGAGGAACTGCCTCCGCTTTTTCTCTAGGCGATAAGTAAACCCAGAAAATAACTTTTCAGTAATTACTTTTGTTTGGGTAATAATTCCAAGCTTCTGGCTTGGACAGCTTCTGCCGTATAACGATCAGGTGGGTTAAGATCCTCAGGCATCTCCTGAATCTTTGCATTTAGCCTCGATTGCTTGTTTAAAAATGAAAAATGTAGCTAGACACAAACCTTTAAGCCAGAGGAACGCTGTCCTCAGGCCAAAGCCTAATGATGAAGCTGCTAATTTATTTTAATCCACTCATATGCTAGCCTTATTAAGAGAAAGACAGATTTTCTGCATTGTTTATTGCTCAGAATGTTGATCACTGGCAGATGTCTTTCTGAAATGGTCCTTTATTGAATGTCGTAAAGTATTCGAGTAAAAGTGCCATTTAACACTGTGCTCTGCTTTTATCAGAGCTATCAAAATATATTCTGCTACACAGCAGTCATCTAGAATTAAACAATAGGAAAGCAATTACTTATAGATTAGAAATATCTCTCCTTGAATTTAACAAGCAATTTTAAATGTTTTAAATCATTATAAAAGATGGAAATAAACCAAAAAGTGTACAGGAAAAGGTGTAAAAACCAGTTCTTTAGAATTGCATAGAACAAGAGAATCCTATGAATCTCTGTTTAGTATGGTTAAATATACGTTGCTGGTTTTCATATTCACTTGATTTATGGTTATCAACTATCCCAATCGTGCAAAACTCTCCGTTGTGGACTGCAATACACCTTTTAGCTCTCTGACCTCACTTGGAGCCCTCAGGTGCTTTCAATTATAAAGACAGTAAAATAAATTTCTCACTGAAAGTCATCATTGCATTTATATTTAAATAGCTTTGAATGTAAAGAAAAAAAATACCTATTTTCTACCATGATGTATTAGAAGAAAATGCATATGTTGCATTTTCACTTGCAAGATCACTTAATTTATAACCCCTTTTTTAAATTTGAAAATTTTTCACTTTTATCTGGATAAGTAGAGATGAAATTAATAGCATTTTGGGACTTTTTTATAATACTAGTTTTATGGGAGTTTAGTGCAGTTACATATTAATACCAGAATATACTACTCAGAAAAACAATGAAAAACATGGGAAAAGTAGTGAAGAAGACCTTGGTATTCACTAGCCTATCCAGAAACCAAAAGTCTGAATTACCTATGTAGAGATACATATATATATATCCCTTGTGCATATGTAGTTTATAAAAAATATCACCATGCTTTAAAAATCTTTAAAAACTATAGTAGGTATAATTAAAGAGAAAAGATGTAAAGAATATCTGAAAAACATCTAAATAAGTGCATCAGAAGCTAATTTTTTTTTGGTAACACATGAGGCATCTGTATGCTACAATCGCTGTGTTGGTTTTACAAGTAACATTAATTATTTAAGTTTATGAAGTGCTTTGGAGTGTAACTCATTTGTAAATACACTAGATGAATCTTAAGTAGTGCTACCATACATTTTCAATGACAAAAGAAATCTAATAATATTATTTTATTGGTTTGCTCAAATGACAGCAACAAGCTGGGTTTGTTCTAGTGTGAAAATGCTTTTCTGTTACACTGCTGCAGAACTTTGTGGTTTTTTAATCATCATGCCCAGCCCAGGAAAAACTCTGGGCAAAAATCAAGCTCTGTAAGCATCCACCAAAACCTTTTGAGGTTTTGAGAGCCTTTTGAGACACATAAGGAAAATAAAGATGTGTCTAAGGAATATTAATTCCTCTGGTAACAGTTGCAACTAAATTACTCTGGAACAATCCCTCTGCAGTTTTCTTATAGAAGGACCTTGAGAACGACATCAAGAAAACACCAAAATAAAACCTAATTTGGAGAAAAACTTAGTTGTTTTCTTTCTGGAGTAATCAGTTTTTGTCAGGATATCTCTGCATTCAGAGGTTCAATATCTACCCATCTGGGTTTTTTTAAACATTAAAGCAGCGGGTGATTTGGTGAGTAAATAGACAATATTAACCAGAGGAGAAAGATTTTTTCCAAGTTGTCCTAACAATGGTAGAGTTTTCTTCAACTCACAGTAAAACATGTATTTATTGAATGAATGTAAACAAATTTCCTAACGTGGGGCAGAGGATTTCATATCGTGTCCATTTCAGAGTATACTAGCTCACTCTTTCTTCTTAAAAAAGGATTTCTTATTCAATACAGAGCGGTTTTAGGCACTACAAAAGGAACAAGTTTTACTTTGAATAAGATAGAAGCATAACTCAGAAGTGCAATGAAATGTACTGTAAATAGAACTTATGGGCTCTATCATGCGTGAGAAAACCTGTTTATAACTGGACCAGGACACATTTTTTGGCTTAAAAATCAACTTGGACCCTATTGTGTCCAAAGGATAATTAACAGTAAATGGAGAAAGAATGGATTTTCATAACTGGTGATGAAATTCACTCTGTTGCTTTAGAAGAACAGCACACCAGTGCAAATTAAATAGAACAGGCATTTCTGCAAAAGGATATCCTCTTTATCTGAACTTTCACTGCTTTAATACCAGGGCCTTGTGGTAAAAACTTGCTTTTTGTATCCTGTTCAACGCAACCCAAGAACTCTTAACACTTCTTGATCACAGTCAGAACTTCAGGAGGAAACACATCAATATTGCATGGAGTACGTTGCTGAAACATACGTATATCTGAAGGAACAACAAAAGAGAAAAAAGGGTCAAAGTGTTTTATGAAAGCCATATGTCTTATTTATGGCTCCTTGAATTCTTTCCTTGAAGATTTAAGGCAGAAAATAGGATGTTGTTTCATGTTAGTTTGTTGTGTACAGAGGTTCTGAATGTAGAAGTAAAGCATGAGAAAGTATATTGTGTGTCAATCAGTTCTAGGACAACATCCACTATTGTGGGACCTCTTAAATATCTTAAATATATCTTAAATACCTTAAATAGAAAATATGAGTTGTCATTTGCTCTTTTTGTCCCCTAGAATAAAGGAAGATGACTACCTTGGTCTATCTGTCAAGTATCAAGGGAGATGAAACTTACTGCAATATATTTTTTTGAGTATTCTATTAGGAAGTACTTAATCTAAATTCAGTTCCCAGTCACAAGAATATGCCTCGCAGTTTCCTGGGAAAAAAAAAAAATGTAGCCCCCTTTTTTAATCAGTGAATATTGATGGAAAACTGTGTTCTGCATTATGGTAGAAGTAATCAAATAAACAACTCCCTCATGCCGAGATTTATCTCCTGAAGCATTATATATTTTATTAAATCAGAACTATAACTGTGCTGCAATGACCAGAAAAAAAAAAAAGTAAACCAAAAGAGACTGTTGCACCTATGAAACTTGGTAACTCTGCTTTGTAGAAACAAATATATTTATTCAATGTCTTTCTGTGCTTGCAGGCTGACTTTAACATTTATTTTGTAATCAATACCAAGAATGGATTTAATATTTGGTTTCAAATTTCCTTAGTATAATTCTGGATCCAATTTTACCTTTAATTTGATACGGAGTTTATTAGCTAACACAATACCCATGGGATGAAAGAAAGCCTATTTTTCAATATTTTATGAAAATATGTGACTTTTGTAGCGTCCACAGTTTGGAGTTAGTGCACAAAAATTACTTTATTTGCTGGTAAAAGGGCAACTCCATTTTCCTTGCTGATAAAAAAATTATTTTGATACACCACAGTTTTAAACATTAACTAAAAGGATATTTAAAATAAGTGAAAACAGTTGATATATGAAATATTTATTCATGTCCTGAGTCTGAAAAGCTGAATACATAATTTTATCTGGGATTTAAAAACGGGTGAAATAATAAGAACGTGGTCTCTTAGATGAAAGTTGTATGCAGTGAAACGCACTGTGATATAACCTGTAAAGAAATGACCTTCACTTTCCTGTCAGACATTTGGAGAATATTTTAACAGTTTGTTCTCATTCTTTCTTAGCTGTTACAACTCTGTTTCATAGTGTTCTTCCCTTCTTCCTCCCTTTAGAGTTGGTAGCGACCATCCCAAGTATTTCTGAAGAAGCAGATCTTCAGGCAATGTTGGAATTTACCAAATGACAGAATAAGGAACAACATCTGCACAGACTGGGATGAGGGCAAGGGGTTAGATTCCAAAGGAGGGTGATGCTAGTATGGTAAAAAGCCAAAAGGCGGAAAATTTAATTTCAATTTCACATACAATTACATATCATCATCATCTCACAGATTGTATCTGATTCAAGAAGTGTGAGGAATTGCAATGTGACATGTAATCAAACCAAGGTCACTTGAGAAAGATTATTATAGTTAGTGTGGTATATAAACAAATATAAGGGTGTAAGAATATGCCAAAGAGAAGGCAATTACCCATTTGAGGATTCTGATGGCCAAATGTTTAAGTACCATGTGCATAGTTTATGATGCTTCAAGGACCTCTTCACAGAATTATATTCATTTTTTACATGGCTGCATACCTATTATTCTCATTACACTAAGACTCATGGAATTACTAGTGCCCAGGTACAGCTTTTATGTAGGAAATTGTCTAATTTTTTTAGTCCATGGAATGATAAAGTGACTATGAATTTTTAAACAGGAGAGTCTTCAAAAAATGTAATTACAGAGCTGCCTTGGGAAAACCAGTACATTTTCATTCAAATATAATCCGCTTCTGTGTTAGTTGAAAAACAGTCTGTTTGTTTCCAGGTTTTTACAAAATAACTACAAAGCTGAATGATGCCATCTAAGCAGCATTCTGAACCACCCTTAGTCTCCACATTTGGAGACCGAGAGGGGGTCATCTGTCTCTCTCCCGATGGAAACATTAGGGGAGGAGTTACTGGTAAAGGTAAAAAATCCCCAACAAACCTGTTTCAATTTCTGTTTTCATAAGAAAAGGATCTCAGAGATTCTGATACGCTGTCATTATTTTAGAAGGATTGGTAACTACGTGATTATAATATATATGCCTTAACTGAGCTCTGCTGTATCCCTATAAAATAATGATCTCATACCTCGCTTGCAATATATTTCATGCTTCAAAACAATATGTATAATTAAGAAAGCAAAGAACCAAATGTAAAAAAAAGACTACTTATAAACCAAAAAGAAGAAGAAAAGCTGTAACAGAATTTTGTTAAACAATCAGGAAACAGAGAAGGTAATCAGAGAGAAGATGGGCATTTCAGAGAAGCTCAGTCTGTACTACCAGCAGAAGTTAATCTTGATTCGGTTCTCATTTGTGTCTTTACTAGTTTCTGTTACTTGCACTGATATAATTGTTGTTAGTAATGACTTACAGATACTGAAAAGAAGAGGAAAAGGTATTCCAGAAAAATGGGTTTCATTGTGAACTCAGAAAGATCACCAGTTTGCAGCCAGAAGAGAAAATTTGAAATTTTTTTTCCAGCATTCAGCAATTGTTTCTAGTTTTGATTTTTACAGAATCTTGTAAAAGTCCACTCCTTCCAACAAATGAAGTATCTTTTTAAACAAAAGAGTAAAGTATAATGTAGAGGTACCCAGCGTATCTTATGTAGTAGCACAGAGCAACGTAACTGAGATAGTGTGGGAAGTGGAAAGTGAAATTCTTCTTCTTAGGGCCCTTTTGCACAAAGGTGTCTTCTCAGCGTGGCATAAAAGCTACGTAGATTCTTACCTGACCTGCATTTTCTAAAGCTCAGGGAATTTCTGGGTTTTGCTCCTAGAATCACTACAGGCTGCCTAAAAACCCCATTGGTCTTTCCAACAGTTGACAGCGAGGGTTCCTGTCAAACTGGTTTGACAGCCTGATTGTAATGACGTGGATGAAATGTGATGTTTTAGACCAACTAGATCCAAATAGAAAGTCAAGTCTGCTGCAAATTGATGAAACCCTCTCAATAGAGGTCTTCTGGAGCATCCTTGGAAGTGCAGGAACTTACAGGGTTACCCTTTCATCATGCTAGAGGAATTGTTCCAGACCTGTCTGTGCAGGCACTAAAGCTCATAAATAACCTAGATGTATGGTAAATCTGGTTTCAAACCTTTCCTCAAGACTGTTGCATAGAGCCATAGAGGTCCAACCAGTTGGAACTGGAATTACAGCTAATATGACTCCAGGATCCCAGTCCTACAGTTCTATTCTGAAAATCAAAAACCAAATACAATTTTCCCATGTGTTCTTAGTTGTACCACTGATATTGAGGACAGAATACTTCAGTTGAGGGTAATACAGATGAGATTGGATTGTATTTTGTGAAGTTCATGCTTTATACAATGATATTTACAAGATTTGCTTTGAAAGTTAAAGCCTGGTTTGACTAGAGTGAATGTTAAACTTTTACCTGATGTAAAGTAGCACTTCTAATATGGAGCTTCAGGGGAAAATGGTGTAATCATCTTTCGGGTAATCTGGCTTGTATTCTTGGATATATTACTGATTATTGTTTGTGAGATGGTGGAGGACAAGCCACAACTGCTGCAGTGTGCAATTTATAAAATGAAGGCAATGATGCTGCTCTAGATTTTCTGATTGATAATATTATATCAGGGTGAAGTTTTTTTAAAAAAAATCTCAATACACTGGTTTACACCAGATGAGAATATGACAAAGAATACTCAAGTGACAAATGGAAGGAATTGAAGTGAAGGTAATTTTCAAATTAATTCTCACCATTTGTCGGATAAACTTCTGTAGGAAATAATAGAAAAAAATGTTATGATTTTCCATCCCAGCTTGGATTAATATGACAATATTCATTTTCCTTTTTTACACAAATAGTTTGAATAGGACTATAATTTTGAGTAATTTTCCAGTGTAAATGAAAGAAAAGGGCCACGGTTCATAAATACGTAATAATTTTGTTAACAGAAAGCAATTTACTTTTCCTTAATTAAACTTAAACACTGCAGTCCTTGTTTTAAATTGATAAAGGGACTACAAAATTATCTTTTCAGGTTTGTATAGCAAGTTAGTGTTTGAATAAAAATGGCTTTTGCCTGAACTCAAGTTACATTAAAGAATCATAAAGCCAAACGCTCTTCAAAAAAAATGAAAGTCATCTTTATGTTTCTTCATTAAATGGTAGAGTTACCTTTCAGTCCCAAAATATAAGGTTTGTGTGATTACTGGAAAACTAAGTTGAAATATGTAGGTAGAGCCTGTCACTCAAATTACTAAGTCCATTAATTAAATACATAGCTATTTTTTGTCGCTATGTTTTCACCAATAAATAAAAAAACCTTGTCTATCCTGAGATCCAGAACTCTGATTTAGGTGAGATTAAATCTCACTAACTTCAGCGGAAGAAATCTTAATTAGAGCAGAAACATCCATTTGGAGATACCCCTCTCCATCTATTGACTGCTGGATAATATAAGTGAGCCACACAGACCCGAAATCTTTCTGTGACCCTACATCTGGGATGTGTCCTTGATTACATGGTAATGGTATTCATTGATTTCGAAAATAAAACTCTGTTATATATCCCAAACAAAATGCCAAACGTATCGCACATGCATGACATATAAAATGAAAGCTGAAGCTTATTTTTGATGACTTTTCCTATGATATATCTGTTTGGAGCATCATAGGTGCACACAAGAGTTACATGATAACGAGCAGGAGTGGTTAGTTTGAAAATGTAAGGCAAATGAGCAGGGAATGGTGTGAAATTGAGATGGATGGGTAACCATGTAAAAATAAAATTAAGAGGATGCTGAGAGATAAAACATATTGAAAAAAAAAGGGGGGGGGGCAGAGAGAAAAGAAGACAAAGAAAGGTTTGGTCAAAAAAGAGAAACACATTTAGAAGACAGGTAAATGAGAACAGGATTATAGTGAGACCTGAGAAAAGCGTTGCTCAACCTATTTAAAATAAGCACTAAGCATGTCTGTTACCTATAAAATGATATAGGCACAGAATATGGGCAAGGATGAGAGAGGCCCCAGTTCAAGAAGTGGGGCCCAATTGCTTTCCTCTCGTATAAGACAAACACTACAACTCGCTCCTAGGAGGATTCCTGGTACCGATTGCCTGGCAGTCTTCCAGTTTGAATAAATCTCTCTGAACATGAGCAAGAAAACCAGAGTCCTGTATTCCCGCATCCAGTACAATGGAATGCATCTCTTTTTTTTTTTTTTTTTTTTTTTTTTTTCTCTTCTATTCGAAGTACTTGCCCTGATACAGCCTCGGTTTCTTTCGTTATTACATCACTAACGTTCAGTGTTGAGCTCCAGGTTTGTACCGCGCATCCTTGTTAACCTCTACGGAGCCACAGCTTTTATTTTGCTCTATTAGATGTCACCTCATTCCCAGTTTTTAACGTCACCTAGTGCTTGCTGATAGTCTCAGCCTTACATGTTTAGACAGTACTGTCAGACCCTGAGCCATTAACAATTTCTTTTGAGCAGGCAGTTTTTATGTCAGGGTCACTAATGAAAAGGACCTTAAAGACAAACTCTAAGATATGAAAATGATCTCCTTCCAAATATCTTTCCTTTAGACCACGTTTCACAATCTTGGCCTTGGCTTGGAATATGAAAGCAACAGAAATGTGGTCGTGATGGCAAATCATGCAAACTGGAAGGACAATGTTCTGCATATAACAGCTATCTAAATGGTTATCTGAGTTGGAATTTCTGAACACAACACTTCAAATAAAGGTTTTCTTGTTGCTTTTCTTGTCTGTATGTTGATATTCAGTCAAATAGCAAATCAAAGGAAGATAACAAGCCCACAGACTTTTTTATACAACTTAATGGACATATAAAAAAATCTTTTAGAAGAGATGAATAAATCTCGAGATCAGACTCAATATTCAGTACTTTTTCCTATTCTACGTGAGCAGTTTCACATCTCTTGTCACTAACTGGGTTTTTTTCTTTATTTTGCTTTCATTTTTAACTAAATCAGTTTCAAAATGTAAAGCCATTTTATTTGAGCAGAGTTGAAACTGCTTTCATTTCTAGTTTTTTTTAAAGGTAGCAAGCTCTAGGGAAAAAAAAGAGAAAAAAGAATGGCCATCTAAAATTGAAAGCTGTTATTAAAGTGGATCATTGTTTTGTGAAAACAAAATTGTTTTGAGTGCAGCAATTTTTTTCTGTGTAAAATGGCAACAGTAATTCTCCATTTGTTTTAAGTGTCAGCACAAGTCCATGGAGACAACGTCACGTCAAACTGATAGAAAAATAATTTCAATGCAACTATGCTGTGAGACATTACCATCTCGAGACAATGGTAAAGGGACATCAGTAAAAAAATCTGTGGAAATCCAATAATATGTCAACCTAATGGCATGCTATCATTTAAATACTGCTATTGAAAAGCAGGAAAATAAATAAACATCATATTAAGAAACATTGTGTAAAAGCTTAATAAAACCTGCTGTTTATTGGCCAGATATATGGTTGATTTCAGCTGGCACAGCTCCACTAACTCACCCCAGCTGAAGAGCAGTTCCATGTTATCATCCTCTATTAGGCATCCTCTGAACAGTAGGAGGTGGAGAAGAGTTCATTTGTATGAACTAAGTAGATAATTAAGCACAAATCTTTCATTTGATGTAGACTAAGGAAAGTATTTGGATCGTGCTGAGGGTTAAACTAGCATTTGTATTTGAGGTCAAACCCAGATTCTGCAGTAATATCTCTCATGAGCTGTCCTGGCAAGATCCTGGCTTTGTCTAAATGAAATCTGGAAATTCCAAAATTTCCCATTCCACTAAATCCAACCCAGAAAGAAGTTATGACGGAATTAAAAACTATTTGCATAAATGATGTATCAGTCTGGCCTGCTTTTGGCCTGCTTCTTTTTAATGTACACCTAAAATTCCATATCAACTCTCTAGAAAAAAAATATAATTCTATCTCCCTGTAATTAAGCCAAATAATGCCTTCATTAACTTTTCTAAGGATTTTTTTATTAAAGGAATGGGAGAAAACCGCTGCACTTGTGAAGTTACAGCTAAAAGAATGAAATTAACACTGTTAGTTACTCTTTGTATGAAAAACCTCACACTTAGAGGTCTTCAAATCCAGGAGAGAACTAAATTTTGTGAGCTTTTTTTTCAGATTTTTAATTTTTGTGCATTCAGAAAGGGCATAGGCCAATGAATTGCTGAGTTGCTCTGCTAGTTGAGTGAGTTCTTGTTTAAGAGTGAACTGAAAACAAGAGAAAGACAATGTTGATCTTGTGCCCATTTGCTAAAAATAAAATATGATCAGGAAAATTATTTACACCTCTTCCTTAGAAGTAATAAATTTATTACATTATGTGAAAGCTGAAAATAAAAAAAAAAATAATATCTGAGCCTTCTTGGAAATGGATCAATAATTTTAAAGGCTAACATTCAATTGTTTGCATAGCAACAAAACACAAAATATTGGCAAAGTTTCAAAATCAATATGACCATTGGAAAACAGCTGAAACAGCTACAAGATACAATGGAGGAAATCACACAGAACCGATGACTCCTGCCAGGTTAAACTGTACATCAGGAAACTATAGTTAACGAGCGTCAGAGGCTGCTTGTGAAAAATGTCTGTGTAATATTTTTCTCTCTATTTTTATAATTTTTTTTTACTTAATTCCAATAAACCCAATAAAAGTAAAGACAGGTGGCATCACTAAAATCTACTAATTTTAATAACTGATGTCCAAAGGTTATCTGTAATTTCTAAGATTGAAATGTTTGATTAACGTTTTAGTTTGGAACTGCTGTTTCGAAGTAAAGGATCAAAATTTTCCTTGGCAACATAGTGTTTCTCAGCACAAAAGAGGCAGTGGGAATTTTAGAAAAGCAATTATTATGAATCAGTTACTCTTCATTTTGAAGCAGAGCCCAACTCCAGCATTATTTGAAATCTATGTCTTCTAACTTGATGTGAAGACCAAGCAGGAATCTGAAAAAAGCCTTTATGATGTCTTTTGTGTCAGATGTTAGTCTCAGGAGGGGGAAAGAAATGAGACACGGATGGCAAGTTAGGAATTTTCTCCACAGGAGTATGATCCTGGCTTAGTTTTGTGAGGTACTAGAGCTGGGCAAGGATGCCTGAAAGTGGTACGTTGCATTAGCACTTTCTATTATGGGAATGGATTGTACTTTCATCTTCTGGCACCATTCTCGTTGGATTTGAGTTTCCTTGTATTTATTACATCAGTGCATTGCTTTCACATTCAATAATTAACCTTGCTAGCTAATATCTGTTATAAAGTTTTCAGCATATGTTTGAAATAATTAATGTTAATTGCTGCATGAACTTTGGGTGATCCACCAGGAACCAGTTAATTCTGAAAATAATATTTTCCATTTCAGCATACAGTCATTAAAACACATTAATCTCCTCATCCTTATACCTTTGTGCTATTTCTCTTTTCTTCTGCCAAAAACCAACAGAAATAGAATTCTCTCAGAATAAACAATTGATTTTGATTTTATAGAGGAGAATTCAAGAGAATACATTTCAAGACTTGGGGGCTGGAATTTCCCTAGGGGTAATGGTTAAATAATGTCCCTATTTGTGAAAACTAACAAAAAGTAATGTTTTGTTCTTTTGAAGATGAAGTGCAATGTTAGTAAGTAGCTGAAAAAAATGGGTGCTCGTACTTCATTTACCACAGTTTAAATACTATGCATTTCAGGATACACCCCCAAATTTAACTTCTAATGCAAACAAGAGGAAAGGAGTGAGAAGCGTTGAAATCCTGGTTAGGTGGTGTTGCAGGAAGTCAGAATGAGTCTTTACTGAATTGCTGTGTAGTGGGGTTGGCAAAGTTACCAAGCTCACACCAAAAATACAGAGTCAAGCGCCAGAACTTCTGGGTCTTACCTACAATCAGTCGCTCTTGTGAAGGGCTTGTCTTTCAGCCTCAACCATCAGCTCTCCCAACGCCAATGGAAAGTCCATCAGCCTTCATGAAGCTCTCACTCAGCTTCTCTGCTGGGCCATGCCCTTAGAAGCCCAAAGAGGAGAGACGAGCCATGAAGCATAGTCTGAGGAGAGCACAGCCCACATTCTCTCCCTGTGATGGAGCTTGGAGTCCTCTCTTCTTTTTGGTAGCTGGGGAGCAGCTGTGGTCTGGAGTGCAATACCAGACTGAGTATTGTTCCTCGCCCATTGCACAGGACAGGTAAAATTATATCCTCTTCCTCTTTCCAGCTACCTAATTATGAGTCAGAATTATTTCCAGACTGTATAGAAGGATTTTGTATTTCTTCTTATCTTTTAATGGTTATCTATAGGCTATATTGCCATGTGTGTAAATAACATTAAGTCTAAAGCTCAGGAAAAAAACTAACAAATTGCCAGATTAACTTGTGAGATTTTGGTTTTTTAGCAGGCCCTTTCTGAAATTTTATGATAAACTCTGCAGTTGAATGCCCACTGCAGCCACAGTGAAATCAGCTGGGAGTAAGTGACAGCAGTGTTTACCCACAGACTCTTTTCAGACTTTTCTTTTACTTGTCAAAGGAAACAACCTTTCTCCAAACCTGCAATTGGCAATTTGTGGTCCACTTCCGTGTTGCCCTGGTGTGACCTTTCTAAGTCTTTCTAAGCCTAAGGAATTCAGGAAAAGAATGCAACATCTGCACAGAGCAATTTCTAAATGGACCTGCTGGAGTTGACCATAACATTTCTGGAAATGCTTGGTAGCTCAGCCTGGAGGCTAAACTGATAATTAAGTCCAGGCATTGCTACCAAATTCCTTGTTTTGACAACTTCCATGCAAATGACCCTTTCTGAATGTATCATATCTTAAAGCTAAATTAGCTTTTTCATGAAACCAACAGGAAAATAAAGAAGGATTTTAACATTCTTGGGTTCACAGAATAATTATAGCCAGATAATATGGCAGACATTCTAAGTCAGAAATTCACAAGGACAAAGTTTTGTATAAAATAAATGAAAATATTTAAAAATACATTTAGTTCATAAAGAATAAGTATATAAAAGAATTATTGTTCTGTATCAATTTATTTCAGTCAGTTCAGATGTGAATTAGACTATGAAAGCCCAAAGTAAAAGTTATCTCAAACGCCAGAGTTTCAGATAATTTGGGTACAAAATCATAAACGTCAACAGTGACATATTTTGGAAAAGCAAGTGAAGTAAATTGCAGTTCTGCAGTGAAACAAAATCAAGGATCTTCAAGGCTTCCTTAAGCTTGGTATACTGCAGCCATGAAATTCCATGTGCTCTGGCAACAAAATCTGGTCCGTGGTCACCATGGTCAAAAATAAGGTGTTTTTTGAAGAATGTTTGGAGGTGTCAGAATCTGGTTTGAATTCATTGAGAAGACCAAGAGAAGAGAACCATCTGCTATCTGATAAAATGATAGAGAAGCGTGCAGGGCAGCTCCCCAAGAGGGCTGGATTTTCAGTAAGATATAGAAGAGGCTGAGGAAATTTCTAATTGTTTTCCTCAACTAGAGAATTATTTTAGATTTAAAAGTCAAAGTTTTCCACCTTTTTTTGTAAGGGAAAGTAAATTTGTAAAACTGTAAGCTTGTCTAGACAAAAAGTGGCTCTATTTCACTGAAAACTGTATGTTAAATCAAATTAGGATATGGTAAAAAAAGATCACAAGAAATTGGTGTAAAATAATCTTAAAAGCTATAGTCGTTACCTTAGGATTGATCATACTGCTTCTTAGGCTATTAACTTAAAATTACTTGGTTGATTGCTCGCTGTGCTCTCAGTGGTACCCCCAGGAATGACTCACACACACTGAAGCAAACAGTTGTGACAATCAAATAAATTACTTCTTCAAGCAGCGGGTTCTGCCCGTCTGGAACAAGCGCAATAGAAGCGAATTTAAAGTCCCACTCCAGCCACTAGAGCTGAAATATAAGCACAGGCCGACCTGCACCTGGGATTTGAGGAAGGATGTAAGAGCTACGTTGGTTAAGGGCTACAGGAACGTTTGCCCTGAGCTTACCCAGGGCTGCTGCAGATTGTGATGGTCTTACACGTGCCCCTAACCCATCCCAACACCTCTTCTGCTGAGCCTTTTCTGCCTGCCTACCACATACACAGCAAATTGATCCCAAGAAATTACAGATTTCAGGTGTATAATGTTCTATCTTTCCACAGTAAATGGAAAAAAAAAAAAAAAAAGAAAATCAGAATCAAAAACCTAGGGTACCATACGGATGCTTTTATTTTCTTTTCCATTACAATCTAGATAAAGCGACTACCATCGATTCACTCTCTGGGACACTTGATAAACTATTTAAAGGTTTCTCTTATTGAACTTCTTTAAACTTGAGACATCCTCATGACGTACTATTTTGCTTTCATTTATTTCTGATAACTACTGTTAAGTGTTGCTAAAAACCTTTTACACCTTCTTTTCCAAATTTGATGAAAATATTTTCACTTTCATAATTTAATCATTAACAAATAATAGACCGGCATTTATCTGCAGACTTCTTTTATTTATATAAACATGCTTGCATGTAATTATCATCATAATTGAAACAATTTAATATATGAAATATCTAAAAATGTTCAGGTAAACATACTTTGATATTTTAATTTATATTTCATTTTATTTGTGTTTATTTTTCTTGTCTCTATTTTTTTTGATAAATCTCTTTTTTCTCATTTTTACTAGTCAAGGCACAGATGTTCCCATCCAAATATACATTCTTCTAAACTGAATTCCAAATGAAATACGATAGAATCGATTCTACTTTCCTGTTCTGGCCATTTTTTTCTCCTTTTGAACTTATTCTATGCTATTAAACAGTCAAAAAAGAACCTATGGGTATAATTTATTTTACTTTCAATAGTGCACATTGAACCTGGAGGCGTTTTGGCGTCATATAAATTGTACACAGGGCGATAGAATAGCATTAGGTCACTATCCTGTTCAAAGAAACTCCAAAGAAAATGAGGTGATGGGAACATCAAGTGGGCAATCAGTAAATCTTACAGTGATGTTACTAATATTAAAGCTAAAATGTTACAGTGAGGGCTTGTCTGCCTTAGAGGAGACAAAGGGGTTATAACCACTGGGTGAAGTACTTTGAAATACTGGTAAATTATTTCATGATCACATACAAATGTGCTTGTCCTGTCGGGCTTGTTTTCCTAGAACTGTGTGTATCAGCTCACTCAGAAAACCTAGTGCCTAAGACTCGGTTTCCTCCTTCAGACTCATAAAAAACTGCTGGCTTTGAAAATTTCCACACTTATAAACTCCACTAAGATGAGAACGATTTATCCATTTGTTTTTATTAAATGGCTTATTTTAACTAATTAATTAAATAAGAAGCTTTAGGCTGTCAAGAAGCGCTTCAAAATTGTCAAAACATATTTTGATGGAAAATCAATATATTTTGTTCAAATCTTACATTAGGCAATGTTGGTGTCATTCACTCTTTCTTGAATAATTCAAGAACAAATCAGTTTTTACTATGAAAAGTCCTGTCTTGTCCATTTCTTATGTCTTCTTGAAAAAACGTCTGGAAACTGCAGAGGGATCATTCACTGTCCCTGTTACTCACTCACAGAACCCATATGTTAAA
Organism: Gallinago jamesoni; assembly: GCA_025769975.1. Classification (NCBI taxonomy): domain Eukaryota; kingdom Metazoa; phylum Chordata; class Aves; order Charadriiformes; family Scolopacidae; genus Gallinago; species Gallinago jamesoni. The sequence goes on from JAOQGH010000012.1 coordinate 124,877,990, forward strand.
AGACATACAATTAAAAAAACAAAGTAAGAATAATGATATTAATAATATGACTCAGAAGTACGTCACAGAACAATTTGCTTTTCATTAATAAACTACATATTGTATTCTTTGAAAAGGTAAGGGAAAGATATGCAAATATGTCATCTTTTTTGCAGTCATCAAAATATTGTTAAAATTCCCAGCAAACATCTATCCAATAAAAGTATCAATTTTTATATTTTACATCATTTAATGTATGAGTTTTTATTGTTGTTTTAATGGTGACATGATTTAATATATATGGGCTATGTTTGTGATGCCTTTTCTTGTCTATTTCCTTTTTAATATCATTTGATCACATTATGTAGAAGATATTATAGCCATTATGTCAAAGCATTAATGTAATGGGCAGAATAATGCCAGTTTCTATTAAAATGTTATTAATACACATTTATTTTAATGTCTTTACAGAAAGAACTCTGGAATATTAATAGCTCTACCTTATCTTTTTATTACATACTGTGTGTTGTAGAGTGTTTTAGATATGAATCAGTGAAGTAATTCATCTTGCTTTTAAAAATATCTTGTAACTCAAAAGGAAATAGTTTAAACTTTCTAGTTTGTTCTACATTAATTGGTAACAACAGTTCAGGGAAATTGAAATGATACTTCAAATTAGGTTGGTGTCAACAAAATAGAGTGGAAAGGGTGAATTTTCCATTCCTTGCAAAGGAATAACCTAATTCTTTGTACAGACAGGTTGGTCCCAGCAACATTCATCATGCTTGATGTTGATAAATTTATCTGATGTATGGAAAGATTACGTGTAATTGACACCATGGACAAGACTTGTATAATAACTAGCGCTGAGTGAGCAGCTGATAAAGAAGAATTTATTTTGCAGAATTAAAATATTCCTAAACTCTTTTCCAACTGTGGACAATCTCTTCAGTGAACAATATTTAGCACACTGCTTATTTGGACAAGACAAACAAGAGGCATTTGTTGCTGGGGGTAAGCTCAAAGCATGTTGTGGCAGGATCTAGGCTTTTGATTAGGAGCTGGGATTTTCATCACTCCCCTCCCCCAGGAGGAGGAAGGAGTTTTGGTCCAGCCTGGAGCAGGCAGGAGAAAGAGGAAGAGTCAGCTTTGGAGCCACCCTGTGTGGTGTATCTTCAAGGAGAGGACCAGCAGCAACAATTAGTCTGCTCTAGCAAACTGCCTGGTGCATGGGTTGCTTTGAGAATAATTGATTTCCAAAAAAACACATGAAAAAAAAATTTAAAATCTCTTCATTAAAAAACTGTGTGTTGATGTTTCTTTTCTTCGTAGTGTCCAACACAACTAATTGAAAGGGATTCCTATTTTAACGTCAAAGAGTTGTGTGTGAAAGATTCAATTGATGTGGGCATTCTAAGCATCTTATTTGAATATCATCCATGTGCATGAATGCATTAACCACGGCTTATTTGGGAAGTGACTATTAAACATGTCTGTGTAATTTTAGAAAAGTGCAAAAAAAAAATATTTCATTATTTATTTGTGTACTCTTATATTATTGACTATAACACTTTAAAATTAATACCTCATGTTACCTATAGATTCTGAAAAGATCAGATTTTTTTAAAACAATTTCACTGAAATAAGTAATGGAAATTTCTAAACAGATAGAAATTATTTAAAATAAACAAAATGCTATAGTTTTGTCTTGAAATTTGAATCTGAGGACAAATGTTTTAGTCAATATATTGCTACAAATTTTCTGGAAAATAAAACCATCTTATTTGAATACAGTATATTACTGTTTGCATTTATGTTTTAATTTCTCAACGTACACAGTTGTAACAAATCAGTTCAAATAACTTTGCTGATAGTCTAGTACCACTTGGTGAAGGACAAAGAATTCCTTTTTTCAAGTGTTAAAGAAAATGAAATATTCAAATACTTGATATAAATAAAACCCCTGGAAATTAAAATAACGAGCTTAAGAAAAACTGATTGTTTTATCTTCCTTTTACTTCCACCTGTTATGAAGCCTGTAGAAAGGCTATTCAGTGATATACATTAATAATGCTCCCAGACAATATTATCAGATGGAATTTTTTCCAAAATAGAATATAGTGAATTGTAAGTAACCAGCTACTATTATCTATGTGACTGACAGTGTGGTAGCAAAAATTAATAGTTTCCTTTTACTGAAGGCACAGAAAAGTACAAGACTCGGGTAGATTCTTGGTTTAATTGTCTTTGCCTAGGCACGAACAGCTGCCAAATCCTAGAGGTGGGAGATGCCTGTATTCCTATTTTATCCCTCCTTTGCATCACTTTTGAACCGATTACTGAAATTGAACAGTCGTTTCCAAGATGGATGCTTAACTTCACTGTTTGGATTTGTCATTTCTGTGTTTCCATGCATATCACATATATACTCTGTGGTATGTACTTTTTAATTAATTTTAAAAAGAAAAAAAAAAAGTGCACTAAGTTATTACAGGCTACCTAACACATGTACTTAATATTCTGTACAATATATTTTGTGGATAAATCTTCCCAAAAGGAAGCCCCTGTTGGGTTAATAGTAGCCTATGCATATTTATTAACCTTCAAACAAATATAGTCTTTCAGTCTTTTCATGGGCATTTTTCAGAAAATAAGGACAGAAAAAGGGAATCACAGAAGCTGTCTAAACAATTAGGTCCAAAACCGTTCTGTGTCAACACAACATAAAACAGTACACCGAAGGGACGTACCTGCTTTTCAAGGAGCATTCTGTTCTTTCATACTGAAGACCATGTTGTTCTTCAGCTGCTGCTCACAGCTTTCTACTGATCTCTCCCTCTCCCAAGAGAAAGAAACAGAGAGAGATTCCACCATGATTTCAAAGCAAAGTCAAATGGCCTCGTTAAAGGTGACGAGGATAACCTGAGAGAGCCTGACTGTCCTCCAACCAACTGAAACAGTGCTCACAGGATCTCATTGGGAAAACCCACATCTCCTTGGTGGGTAATAAAAGCCAGTTGTGAGTTTCCATTGTCTTAAACGTCAAGGAGAGGTAAGAAACTTCATTCTCATAGAGGTAATAAGGGACCCGAGAGAAGTCTGGCAATGCTGGTTTTGTACCACTGCAGCTGAACGTTTCACCCCATCTTAGGATCTCACAGCACCTGTTGATGTGGCTCTTTCCAGCTGGTGAGCTGTGATGAATCTCAGTTTTAAGAAATGCAACATTTTAAGTGCTAATTTTAATGCAGATTTTCCAGTACATTTTATTGTGCATTGAAATGACAGTATAGCTCTATGTTCTTTATTGACAAGATGTGTATGGGGAAAGAATTTTTATCTAAGGAGATAAGATAACATTGAATTCTGTAATTGATAAACACTTTGTTTTCATAGTTTTTGGTTTTTTTTAATTTATTTCACCTTTTGCGTATTTCCTATTTTCAAATTATTCCCTCTCCTTATATCATTTAGTACAAAAGTACCCTTTCTTCCAGATGTGGTGTTATTTGTTTAATAATTTCTCCTATGCTAAGACTTTGTTTACCATAGTTTATTGTACAAAAGGCAGCCTCTCCCTTTACATCTTGCCTGTAATTCCCTGATTACACTGCATTTTATTAGCCACTCTGGATGCTTTTGACTATGCCTTCTCTTCAGATCTGATCTGTTGGTTGCTCAGTCTGTTCCTGCACACAGAGAAACTGATATATTCAAAGCTCATTTGTTTTAAAGTACTGGATATTTAGCATTATATTCAAGTTTACATTTTCTCCTGACAGCTATAGTTATTATAAATGTTGAATGCTGAATATCGAAAATATTGAGATGAAAAGGTTGTGCTACCTGTATATTTTTAAAGTAGACAACAGATGGTGTTCCCTGTGCCAACTCAGGGATGTTTGTGTTAATACCTAGAGGGCCATTGGCATGAGTACTGCTTTCCAGGGGTTGAGTTTCCTCTCCACGTGCTACCAGAATCCTGGTGGAGTTCAGATGTGAACTGCACCGCAAGTTCTTAGCTTGATGTTTCTGCTCATGCCTTGGCAGAGAGTGGTTATCTCATGCTTCACGTTGTATAAATTTGTACTAAATCTTCTCTCTAATGGTTGCTTGGCTTTACCCCTCTTCTTTTTCTCCAAATTTTTAAAGAATAATTTTAGCTTCATTATCACTTTTCATCTTCTGCTCCAACAACTGTGACTGTTCTTCAAGTATTTTTTCTTACACTGTTTACTCCTGGCTAAATAAGTTCTACAGTTCCCCAAACCGCAAAGAAGTAATATCAAATTAATACACTTAATACTTATTTATGTCTATAATGCTTCTGTCTTCTCTATTTTCTCTGGAACTCTACTGTCTGGTGATTGTACATCACGCGATGTGCCTGGTTGACTCTTGTCTCTGTTTCTATTCTGGGAAAAACAGTAATATTTTTTTTCAGTAAATATTTTTCTGTGCCTGCTTACACTTTCTGCTTTACATTTTAAACCTATAGCTCACTTAAATTTCCATTATAGCATGTTCTGTCCACACTGACAAATGAGATTATCTGATCCGTAGTTAGATGAGAAAAAGAGACCCTCATTAAAAAAGGAGGATAGCCCAAGAGTCATAAAATTAAATGAGAAAGTCTGTGATTTATCTGAGGCTTGCAAACTGGCATAACTTTCAGTGGTTCTAACAGTTGGATAAGAATCAGTTACCGGAATTGAGGTCCTTTATAAGTGTCCTAAATTGTTGTGGATACAAATATTTGTCTTTTACTAAGGAACAGAGGAACTATAACAGGCCTTGCTTTCTAAAATATGTTTCTTCTGCAGCAATATTTTTTTTTCTGAAAGCTACACTGTGGTAGAGCTCACTCCTGTCTATATTTTCTCTAAGGTACCCTGAGATTCAATGTCTGCATTTATTTCTGCTTGACAGGCTAGGATGAAATCATTCCAATCTATTATTTGTTTTCTCCTGAGTGAGTTCCAGTGAACGCTTGGCTCGAGCAAGGCCTCAGTTAATTCTGCCTTTATGCCTTGTTGACGGTCACCATGAGCTACTCTAATTTCAATTTAATGAAAACCCACTGCTGCATCGAGTTCTGTTCCTGTGCAAACAGTACTGAGACCCCTTTGGTTCAATAGAACAGCATAAGAAATGTTAATAATAATAATAATCTAATGTTGTCTGGGGGGAGAAAGGATGCACACTTGTTGTACCTTTTTACAGGGTGTCCTAGTGCTTCTTTTGAAATTGCTTTTCTTTGGCATAACCTTTCAGTCTCACTCTTGAAAAATTTAAATTGTTCATTTGCTGAGCTGCAGGGGAAGGTTCACTAGAGATCTGGGCATGATCAGAAAAGCCCCCTAGAATTGTTCAGGATCGCTGTAAGGATGCCCGTAAGGCTTTCAATAAGGGAAAAAGTCACGTCTAATATGGGAAAGTGGAGGGGAAATCCCAGCTACACCAACATAAAGATCCCCTGTAGGACAGTTTCCTGACTTCTCAAGGTCCCAGTTGGGCTGGGGAAGCGAGCCATGCCTACTGTGAGTTGACACATAGTAGTTCTCACCATCCTTCTCTGAAAGCAGAGACCGAGAACTGGCTTCAAGCACTACATGGCTTTTTCCTTCTCATTGGGGCCCAGAAACTGAGTTCGTTGGGTAAACAGCGTAAGTTAACAGTATCATAGAAGATCAGTTAAAATGACATTTATTATACAGCTAGAATTAGCAAGGCAGAAGGATGCTTCACTTCATCAACAAAGCGCTGATGCTGCTAAAGCTTATAATTCTTGCTGATACGTTAACTACCTACTGAATCCCTGTATAAAGAAATAAATCAGTTATATTTTATAATAAATTTTATAATATGTGAAAATAATCCATATAAATCTGAACTCTCTTTCTTATTCTCTGCTATTTTGCCTCGGTCTCTCTTGATTTCAGTGGGGTTCAATGCAGAAACTATTTGTCAGCAATAATCTGTGTGAAAAATTAAGGTTGAATGGAATAAAGCTGAAAGGGATTATGATTTCTAGGAAGCATTTTTTCCTCTCCCATTCTGACAAGATCTGTAGCTGTAGAAAGGAAGAAACTTATACTTTTTCTTTCATGCTTTTCCACCTTTTCTCTAGAAATTGTCTTCAGTTAACTCATCTTTAGGTAGATATACAGTTTTAGGGATCTTAGTAGCAGTTTCCTAGTCAAATGGAGACCTGGTAGTGGTCTCCTTGGCCAATAACCAACTTTTTTCAACTGAAAGTTGAAACTGTTAACATACCGTGGAAATTTGGATAAGTTCCATACAGTCATCCAAAACTAATATAGCAAATCTAGGGTTATCCTGGCTATTTCTTTGTCCATTAAAAGCCAGCAAACAAATGTAACCATGACCCAAAAGTTACGATTTGGCAGATAAATACAAATACCCTGCAGTAGATTTCCATAAAATCCAACGTGAAATTTCAAAGGAATAAAATTAGTAATATTCCATGAATTAAATTTGAACAAGTTGAAGTATTTTGAAATGCAGTCTCAGCCTGGTGTTCAAGAAAATTTAGCTGGTCAAACGCTGTGGAAGTTAAAATTGCAGATTACTCTCCTAATAAAGGATAACAGCTCATTCCAAATAGTCACCATCCATGATGGAAATTCATATTTATGGACTTCTTTGCCGCAATATATGTCTCTGGTATATTCTTTAGTAAGGAGACTTTAGAAAAAAATAGACAGTTACAGTGATCTATAACCTTCGTAGATCCCTGATCATTGATAGGATGTTTTTCTATAGCTCTCAGATGTTTCTGCCTTTGGATGACTGGCGTTTTAAGAGATTATTTCAGTGTCCAACATTCACGGTGAAATAATCCACTAAGTAACCCTGTGAAAATCCTGCTGCATCCTACTGTGTGCAAAAACCTGGTAATCTTTTCAAAGTAAACTATTTGCATTTGTATTCTTTAATCTATTCATTTATGACTGAAGCACCCAAATTCTTAATAGAAAAATAAATGAAATAAACATTGAAACAAAAATCCACTAAAAAGAAAGTATTTGCAGTGCCCCTTTTATCCTGCTAGAGTTTCAAATGAGGAAGCAAAGGTGAGAAAATATATTAAAATGTGCCAGCTGTGTGGAGAGTGCATCAGGATTAGCAATTTAATTTGGATCAACAAAGAGCTTTGGAAATTAAACTCCCAATTCCTTCCACTTGCCTCACTTCATTCGCATTGCAGTGGTCCTGAGGCATGGATTCCTTTTGGAAGAAACTTCACCAAAGGAGCTGCATCAAGGTGGTCTCTAGATGTTACTGGAAATGTGTCCTTAAGAATGGCCCAGAGCTACTCCAACACAACCACTACACACGAGGGGTGATGAGATGTATGGTGTGGATATTAGGCCCTCGGCATCAAGTCAACTGCTCTACTGGCTTCCTTCTATCACACTCCAGTAGTTATTCATACAGGAGTATCCTGATGTTTTCAAATGTTAACTTTCATCTAACCTGGAAGCGCTTTGCACTATCAATCTTTGCCTTGGCAAGTCATACAAGACTGGATAAGTCTGAAACCTGTAATATCAGATTATTGATGTTTGAGCCTTAAAAATTAATAAAAAAAATCAGCTAAATATTAATCATTGAACTTTCATGTAGAAGTTGCTCAAACTCGCCTAATTCTCTTTGACCAGAAATAGCTTGAGGTCAAAGCTAACAAGAATATTGAAGTTTTCATTACTTCTAAATTCCAGTTGGAGTAAGAAAACCCACAATTCAAACTTTTCCTGCAGTGTTCCTGTATATATGCTTTCAGCAAGGATAATTAGAGTCTGCAGATTGTCTTACCCACCTTTGTTAAAAACAGCAATTTACATTGATTTTTGATGTGAAGCGGTCTTTGGGAAACAGATTTCAGAAAGCTAATGTGCAGTAGAGTTTACTGAACTCAAATTTTCATTTGTATTTCATATTTGGACAAATTTGTGAAGAAGGGAAGAGAGAACAAAAGAAAGAATAGGCATGGGCTGTTATTTCTTCTCTAACACATTTCAGATTGTTTGTTTTCAAGAATGTCTATATAAAGAAGAGGCATAGGAAGATGATTTTTGGGGTTGGTAGTTTTTTCCTTGAAACACAAAATGCAAAAAAAAAAAAAAGGACAAATCGTTATTGGTGAAACATCTTAGGATGTTTTGAAATCATGAAATTACTTCCTTTCATGATTACCATAAAAAATTAAAATGCAAATATGGCTTCTCTATTATTTCCTCAATTTTTTCCTCTTCAGCCTTAAAGCGTATTTTGTCTGTAAAACTAATTTGTGTTTTAAAGAATGAAACGATGTTTCTGAAATAATTGCTGCATGCAATCCAAGAGAAATAAGTGTTCAGCTGCATATATCAGAAGACATGGCGGCTTGCACAGTGTTTCTTTTACATCTTTGTCCATATAGCTAGGTTATACAGCTACTATCTACAATAATTTAATTTCAAAACACTGTGTTTAGGTAAGCTTGTTTGAAATTTAATGTGGAAGCACACCTCTTTTATTGAGAGAGCAAATTTTTTAGGTGCAAGGTGGATAAAGTGTTCAGCTGTTTAATGGAGGACCTATTAAATAGAGAATTTAGATTCCATAAAAATAATTTATTCTCACTTTTTTTTCTACAAGTCTTCTACCCCAGAATTTTTTTACATTCTCTGAATATTTTTTTCTGCAGTCCTATGCTGAGAAATATATTTAAGGAGTCCTCTGTCCACCATACATGCAGTGATGCAAACGCATATATGACTGCCATAAAATGGAATAGTGAATAGTCCATTAAGATCCTTCAAACCCTTCAAACTACAGAGGTGCTGCTCAAAATAGGATAGACATCCAGGCAAATCTTTGAAGACTGTGACTCAGGGACTTTTGAGGTAGGGAAATACCTTAAGGGTCAAGCTCAAAAACTGAGGGAAAGAAGTCAACATTGTTTCAAGAACTGAGGAGGAGAATTCTACATTTTTCCTTTGAGCAATTTAGACTTCCAAAAGAACCAGGAGAGACAGACAATGCAGCAACTGCTTTGCAAAGGAGGACAACAGTGCTTCTCTTACCTTTACTTGGAAAGAGAGTTATCAGTGTCAAGGCTGCCCATGGAACTGTATCCGTGGTTGTGTAAGGATGAGCTCTGTAAATAAGTACCTCAAACAAAGGAAATACCTGACTCAGGTTTCTATTTCAAGTTGTAAAGTGATCTAAGGCTCCCAAAGCATTATATATCTTGAGAAAGGGAAAAATCGTCTTGTATTACCCAGATACTGGAATCTAACAACTAATAACTACTAACTAATAATCTAATATATGGAACATATATTTCAGAATTGAACACTATTTGATCAGTTTAAACTTTACAAATGTAGATGAACAATTCATATTTAGTATGAAAATAAAGAAACTTGGGCTAATGACGGTATTTTTTTGTACAGTTTTCATTAAAAGTCAGTCTTCTTTCCGAGGGCGCTTGATATCAGATGGGCAAAACAAGAAAATTATATATTCAGTGCACCTCATCAGAACACAAAACTGTTTCAAATATAACCAAACTTTTCCTGTGTTATGAGACCCGTTCTCAAAAATGTTCAATGATGAAGATTCTGCTACTTCTTTATGTGATATATATTAGTATTTGAATATCATTAAACTGTTGTTTCCAATATCAGAGTTAAATCTCCCCTGCTGCAAATTATCTAATTACTCTTTGCATGATTCCAAAAAAACCACAGGGAAGCAGTTTACTACTTTCCTCTTTGCAGCAACTTTTTACGTATTTGAAGGTTGTTAACAAATGTCCTTTCACTCTTCTCTTCTCTGGAGCACAGGAGCCCAACTGTTTCAGTATCTTTAAGTCGTATTTTATAGAGTCTCCAATGAACCGCTTTTTCTGAAATAATATCTTGAGGACATGGTAAGCTTATTTTCTTTAATTGGAAACTCAAAAGACAGTGGGATTAGTGCAGTCATACACTCAAAGGTAATTACCTGATATTAGATGTACATTTTCTACTGTTTGCAGTTATAAGCAGGAATAATCCCCAGCAGACTCCATCCAGGATATTTTCTATTTTTCACATGAAATAACCGGTTACACCACAGTGAAAATGATTCCATAACATATTGCCATCTGACATTTATTTTGTTCTGCTCTTGTTGTAAGAGTAGAGAGTGAGTGGAAGGTTATTGTTACTATGAGAAGTTATACTACAACAACAACCACCAAAAAAAGGGAAACACTTGAAACAGAAGAAAGTTTATTTCACCATGTTAACATTTGACACGTAATTCTTGGCACTGGAAATAATTACATGAGTCAAAGATGTCACTTTTAGACTTGAAAACTGCAAAATAATCACCTTCGACTCATTTTTCTCTGGTTTTGTGGGGATTTTGGGGTTTGTTTGTTTTTCCATTTCTTTTTCTTTTTGGTCCGCTTGGGATTTTTAAATGGGAAGAGGATTTAATAAGGACTTATTTTGTAACACGTACCTGCAAATATTACTATTTTAACCCAGCTCGTGCACTGAACCATGCAACTAGAATTTTGCTGGTTCTGTTCTAGATTAAACTAAGATCTATTATGACCTATGGCAGCCCTCCCCAGGTTGGCATTTATTTCCTTTCCAGCCTGAGATGCAGGGCAGGGAGTTGCAAGGACCTCTCTTCCTTCCTTTTTTGCTTTATTGCCTTCTTTTTCAGTGCCTCCTCTGTCTGAGCAGAGAGAGGTTGTATATTTATGTTTGAGTGGCCAGGCTATGGTAGAAAAGAAGCAAAGCTCTTTCTAAAGAACACAAGAACAACCAATAAAGAACAACGAAGCTAAATCCTTTACAAAGCTCATTATCAATTCCCCTAAAGCTTATTATTGTAACTTCACCAGCTTGAAAAAGCAAAGGATAATTGTTTTGCTTGACTAAACTATGATATTTCTACACTGACTTCTGTGCTCTTGCTGCAGGCTGACAGGCAACATTAAAACAAATGAAGCTCATGTAATAAGTCAATCATTATTGAAAACGGTACTATGCATATGAAGTATGTCTTATCTGCACACTTATTCCATTTCTTGTCCCATAATTTAAAAAAAAAAAGTTAGGTAGTTTTCTAGCCTCTGTTCAAATCTGAGTGGACCACTTTACAATCTGCAACTAAATTGGGGATTGAAGTTCAGAGCCAATAACTTAGAAAAGTGTCTTTATGTTCAGAAACTCATTTGTTTTTTAGCAAACACCGTGTATCCTCAAGGAATTAGATATTTGAGAGTAGAGGTATAGTTGTACTGGATTATCTGAAAAGGGTCTGGATTTCTCTCAGACTTCCTGAGTCTAAGCTGCCTTTAGGAATGGGGTATTCCCTATACAGCCCCCTTTTGGGGCTTTCAGCATAAGGTATCTTTCATTTAGTTAGTTCTTACCATACATTCAGTCTTCCTTGATCTTTTTTTTGTGTGTACTTGAAATATACTGGATTTTTTGAATTTTAATATCATAACCATGGTACACCTAGAGGAAAACAATTTACCAAAAAATATTCTGCATAATGGCCTTGCCATGAGAGGGCTTTATTAGGAAAGGCTGTGTGCTTGAGATATATTTTCATTAGGGGCTTGTTATCACTATCTTTTCATAAATATTTTAAAATTTTGATAGAACTTCTATTATCTTTTGAAGAACATTAGTTGCTTTGTTTAAAAAAAAAAACCAAAACAATACAATTTTGTGTCTTGTACGTTTTCCTTGAACATTCTGTTCACATGTCATGGAGTACAATGGTAAAAGACTGGAAAGATATAAAATAAACACTAAATGTAACAGTGAAATGAAACATACTTGACTTTTTAATTCATATAATCATTGAGTTCTCTATAACATATCGAAGAATGTGGCAGAATGAAGTAAAGGTGAGCAACTAAGCTGTTAAATTTATGGGAAAACAATAACTTTCATGTTTTTCTTACAGCATCCTTTCATATCATCCTTTACCCCTGCCTGTTGAGACTGAAGACAAATTATAAAGGCCAATATGGATTTCAGAGCTGTCACCTGTATTTCCTTGCTTGTGAGTAGAATGAAAGGAGTTTAATGTGAAAAGGTACTGGAAATCAATAAAAACAGTGCCTTATATTATGATTTCTTTTCTCACTCATGCTCGTATATAGCCCCAGTGATATGTAAAGATTCTTTCCATAGAAACAGCTAGCAAAATACCAAAATTGCTCTGTTCATGCAAAAAGACAGAGAAAAGGGGAGGGCTTTCAAGCGAGAGCCAAGGAGAAATGTCCTGACAGCAAAAGGGAAAGGGACAATGCAGATATAGGAGCATCACTCGAGAGAAGATGACGGCACCCTGAGTCAGTCATGCTGCTGACCAACCTTCTACTCAGCCTGTGATCACCAAAAGCTGATGGATATGCTGCCAAAAATAAAGAGACAACCTTCAAGAAGATGTGGCCATACTTGTTTGACAATGACAATCTAAATGTTTTCCAAACTGAAGAGTGTAAGTAGTTTTAATAAAAGACCTGGACCCAGGAACTCCTACTTTTCAACATATTTAGAGGTAAATTGCATTCTCTAACAACAGAAGAAGTCATTCATGCTACCCTTCAAAAATAAGAAGGCTTTTAAGACACCTTTTTTTCATGTTAGATAAAGGATATTGAAAGTCCATAATGGGATTACATTATAATCCACAGCTAAGAGCAGGATTCATGTCAAAGGATTCTAGTTATAGTTTTATTAAGCTTCCTTCTTACTTTCAGAGATTAACTAGCAGGACAATATCTGGCACCTGATACAACAACAGAAAGGTTTTCTGTGGTTTTCATTTTATATGTTTGACAGCAACATTAATGGAAGAGCTGAGCAGTTTTGAAAGGTTTACCCTCTGCAGTTTGAGTTTCTTTAGAATGTGCTTTCAGAAGAAAGTGCACAGAGTAAGAGCACATTTTTAAATTACCCGATTAAAGTAGGTTCAGGACTCATGAGCAATTTAGAAAATTTAATGGCCTTGATGTAAAAAAGAATTAGCATATGGCTGATATGAAAGGCAGAATTGTAGATACGCCTGAGATAAAGAACTTCTACTAAATAAGCCTCCTGAATTTTCTTCTTGCAAGCTTGAGAGAATAGGGGAGAATTTAGCATTTTCCTGTGCCATTAAACAATCAGAACATGTATTAACTGAATGTCTGTATGTACAAAAATAAAATAAACAAAATGAGAAGTTTCATCAGGATGGAATAAGTTTTGTGCAGAGCTAGAAAATACATAGATTGTAAAAAAACCCACCCATTTGAACTGGTAATGAACCATAGTATGATCTTTTGTACACAATTTTCATTTCACACAAACGACATGAAAACAAAATTACCTCCTAATCTGAGAAGTTCAGTTTCACCTCATTTCTAATTCCTTTTTTTTTTTTTTTAAATTTAATTCCAAACTCTAAGATGTGGTTCTGTTCTCAGTACAAAGAAGTGAGTGCTGCTGATTTCATTATTCTTAGTGTGCATGTGTGTCAGTGCCAAAACAACTTGTAGTGTTAATAGTTGCCTCTTCTTGCTTATATTTTATTGCTAAAATAGATGGCAAAAAGAGGTAATTGTAATTCACATTGCATTTTCTCTGCTGTTTTATACTTCCCTAGTGGAAGGGACTCCAAATGGGGCTCCAGGTATTTCTAGAGCAAGCCTGTCCTAAAGGTCCATGCTGCCAATACAAGGTTATTTTAAAAACTCAATATATTTTTTGATTAGACACTCTGATAACATGGAGTGAAACTAAATGAGTCTTTATTACCATTGCTCCTGGATTCTCAGTGAATGTCCACATAAAACAAAGTATCACAACTTTCTTTTGTACTGATAGAGATGGCAGGAACCTGAAGAGTTCCAATGAGGCAGCACATAAGAAAAAAAGCTTTGGTGCTGTAGCACACACCTAATAAAGAATCATATTAGAGATCATTTATTAGATGCTTAAATGAATAAGCAGAATACATAGAAAGGACTACCTGTTTTTATTCCATTTGAATAGTATTTTAACGAAAAAAAGAAACATATTAATGATGTTGTAAACATATCAGCAATTAGAAGGCATAATAATAATAATAATGTAGTTTGTATTTAAATACAAATATCACCTTCTACTTTTACCCTTTCCTTGTTGCCATAAACTATAATAGATTATTACACAGTAGATAATAACTTTGTTCTTCATAGATTGAAGGCTTTTAGTACATGCAAATGGAAGAGATTTCATGTTTGACAGACAGGGACTAAATTAATTTTTGTTTTGCAGGAAGACTTTGTAGATTTCTGTCATCTTTAAGGCCAGTAGAAACCACCATAAACATTTTGACTAGCCTCTCACTATAGAATTCCAAACTAGTCAAAGAGCAAACCTCTAACTTTTTTTTCTAAGCTACAGAACATAATCAAGCAAACTATCTAAATTAAACTCATTCCCATATAAATAAATCCAGTTTTGAAACTCTGATAAAATATGTACATCCTATGTCCATTTTTGCTTTAAATTCTATTACATTTTCTTAAGTTTTGCTCCACCTAAATAGTTCAGTTTCAATATAGAATCCTTTCTGAAACGTAAAATTAGCATTCCAAAGGCTAGAGCTTGGTTTATACTACCCAAGATCAACACACAGATGTTTCAGTGCTTCACACAGCTCTTGATACCTGCTTCATGGGTCATTCGACTACTCCCTAAATCTGAAATTAAAATGCTTACCCATACAAAGGGCTGGGAACATCAATAATTAACTTGAATATGAACAAAAAAGTTACTATTTGAATTCTGAAGTTTTCTTAATCATCATATATCTACTATTTCTTTTATCCAAGGACTTAATAATAATAAAAAAAATCTTCTGTCTGTAATTAGCCTCTGAAATCCTTCTCTTGACTCACAAAAATTCAACATTACAGAAACCTGCAGTCTGTGTTTTAATTTAAAAGACAGTAACCGTGTGAAAGGACACAGGAGTTCAAAAGCTAACAGGGAACCTCATTAAAATGACCCATACTGCAAACATTCTGAGCTGAAGGGAAAAAAAAAAGAAAATACCAAAAATAGAGATGTCTAAGTCTACTAGCTTTAACAAAAGCTCTATCCGTGATGTGGATTTACCACAAGACCCAGATCAGTTAACCCTTTCTCTAATATCTAACATGTTGAGGTGTGATAAAACAGTTTCAGTCCAATGTCACATAAAAGGAAATTTCCTTTATCGAAATCTCCCCACGAATATTTATTCTTTAAGTAAAGTTCCAAAGAATCTGCTGAATTGTCACTTAAAGTTTCAGGCATACTAATAAACTCTTAAAAATAAATAATACTTCAATTACCCAGCAGTACCAAGAGACTGAAGATGGTACAACTGAGCCATTTCAGTCTGAATTTAATAATCCTGTTATAGTCCTGATATTTCATCACTTCATGGCAACAAGAAAGGGACCGAGCTTTTAGAACAGTGCTTTTCCCAGTCTGTGGCCCATGTACTCTTAGTCAGTCCATGGACCCAATGTGTTCATGGATCTAAAAGGTCAATGTTCAGCAGCTGAGGAAAGCAGAATGGTTGTAGTTCAGTATTCACAGGGCCAGTTCTTTACCAGGAAAATAGCCAAAAACAGTCAAAAGCCAAAAGCTTGAAGTCTAGTGCTTAACTGCAGTTGATATAAATCAGAAACCAATGAGAAGGTAGCAGATAAGAACATGAAGACTGCTTGATAATTATTAAAACATTTCATCTAAAATCAATTATACCTTTCACAACTGCTTATTAGATTGGATTTCTTCTTTTATATTTGTAACTTAAGAGTTTACCAGATCTAAAACAAGTTCTCAGGCCCTTGGATCCACCAGGATCCAAGCTGTTTTCTTCCATAAACATCTGAGACAACCAGCCATTTACTACTCTAACACCTGTGTGAAGAACACCAAGGGTGAGTGGGAAGAAAAGTTGAGCATGTGATGGCAGGAAAGGGGGAAAAAAAAATCCCGTGTTCAGACTCCCTTTCTGATGTTTTGGCATCTAACTCTAGGGCATATGTTAAATACCATAATCCTCCTCCTTGTTAAAATCACTCAGAAGATATTGCCTTTTTTTTTTTTTTTTTTTTTTTAAAGAGTGAAGTATTTCCCACGAAGCTGGTAACTTCTATCTATTAGCTTATAATCTATATACCCCAAATGTTTTGCTTTATAGCACTGTGCCAGTGGTAAGCATCAAAAAAAAACCCCAACCAAACCTAAAGGAAGTCTCTAGGGGACTGTGTTAACTTAATAACTGGGAGAGTGAAAGTGCAACTGAAATAAAGAAGGCACGTCTAAGAAATTAATATAAAAGTGTAAGTCAAAATAGTTAAGAGGTCTCAGCCTTTGAAAAGAGGTTTTTTGCTAAGTCTGATCTGCAAAGAGTTACCACTATGAATATTTTGAAAAGCAGACCGATGTAAAACTTGAATCACAGCCTTTAACTCTACCCGATCTGTGATGTTCGTCAGTGGTGGCTTTCACTGATACAGTTAACATTCATCTAGGATTCTGGTTATATTTGGCAATAGGGAAAAAAACAAAGAGGAAGTTTTAAAAAATGCATTGTTTCCTCTTTTTCTGACATCTTCATTATAAAGGAGGCTTGCAATCAAACTTATGATAAAAAGTGTAACATTTCTTTATTAGAGGCTAAATTTGAATGACAATAATTTTTCTATGATTGTTTTTGATGATAAACTGGAAACAGCATACAGTGATCACTACCACATGTATTTAGACTTGGGTTGGCTAGACTTGTATTCTCCCAGGGAAACTGGGTACTTCAACTGGATTTCATTTTTTAAAATTTATATCTCACTGAGAAATTTCCAACTTAGTTTCCAATCTATTTATTCACAAGAATTCTTAGGGTTTCCACTAACTGTTGCAGATGTTCTCTGCTAGCCTGGGTTCCGCAATCTTGGAACAAGCTCTTGGGAGAGAAAAGGCCTATTTTACAGGATCAGGCTGTTTATTCACGCTGAAGTCAAAAGGACTAGCTGTATCATGTTGCAAACAACAGCAAATTATCTAAACAGATAGATTCCTTTTCATTACAAGGATAAATGTGCACGTACACAGGCATACACACAGATAGACATACAGGCACATGCACACGTATGCATGAACTGTTTGGGACTAAATCTGACAAAGAAAACGAGGGAGGGATGAGGTTAGAAAAAGTTAATGGGAGAAAAATAACCCCCTCGGGCTTAACTCTGCTCCTGTCAAAGAGTAATAAAGGGGTTTTGTTTGTTTTGTTTTGTCTTGTTTTTCCCCCAGTGAAAACAAATGACTGAGGCCTGATCCTGTTCTCAGCAAAATTCCTGTAAAAGCTAGAGTTGGACGTTGAGCAAAAAGGGGCGCTTGTTGGTGCTTGCCCAGAGAGAAGAGCTTGAAGGTTTAGGGCCTAAAACAGTAGTGTGACATTAATGTCAGAAAAGTTTGGACTTCTTTTCTTTATTTATGAAAAAGTGCCCGTGCCTTTTTAGGTGCAGAAGTTAGATGGATGCAGTGGTAACAAAGGACCCAGTTTCTCAGAGATTCTTAAGAGCTGCCAGATAAAATTAGGGTTTCATGAAAGGCTGAGAGAGTGCAGACGCTCATAAATAACGATGCTGTCCTCCTTCCTTCAACAGCACTGCAGTGGGGCTCTTCTGGCAGCAGGCACTGTGTTAACGCTTTTAATATGCTTTAAAAATGAGTTTTATTTTTTAATGAAACAGTCTTGCATGTTTTGAGAGAGATTTTTTTTTTGAATGGAAAAACCAAAAGTTATTTTTGTTAAGACAATATAACCATTTCTTCTTTCTCATCCAAAACGTGGAATTTCTCCCTTGAAAATTCGTAACAAACTGCATAAACCACATAGTCATGAACCTCCTTGGAGTCACTCTGTCTCCCAGAGCTGCCTCTACGGATGTCAGTTGTACCCAAATTGCACCTTACTCAGTGTAGATCGGAGCAGAGAGGGGTCAGGGTTTGTCGCTTGTTATATTTACAGCAGAGGCTCTGCTGTGTCGTTCTGGATCTGTCCCAGCGGAAAGCTGGAAGCGAAGAAAAGTGACAAAGGTTTCTTCTAGAATCCTTCCTCCCAGCCCAGAAATAATCCAAACATTTCTTCTTATAAAGGTGAAGGTTTCATTTCGTTTAAAGTAATGAAAAAATGCATTTCTGCATCAGGCTACAGAACTAACTGCTGTATGGTAATATATTTGTGCCCCCCAAAACAGGTGTTTGCACTGGCCTAGGCATTGTCACATGAGTCAGATGACTCAAAACAGCTTTGTGTAAATAAGAGTCAGCAGGTAACCCCTCTTCAGGTGTGTTCCTTACTCCTTGCCTGTTAGAAGAAAAACTATTCCACTGACCTTTTTAAAAATAGATACAGAAAAAAGCAAGCATGAGCGACAAATCACCAAAAAAATCACAAGCCCTCAGCAAGCACATATTTGGCTGAAATTACCCTTCAATTTGAAGCAAAAAAACCCACCCCCAAACAATTGGAGCAACAACAATAGCCAGCCTTCCCTTACACTGGAGTGCTGGCATCCTCAATGCCTTTTGGTTTTGTTTCAGAAGGAAATCCACCTTCCAGCCATTCAGCCCCAAAAGGTCCTTGGAACAGGTGGTCTCTAAGCTCCAGGGGGAACCAGCGGGCTGAAAGGGAAAAGCTCCCAATTGCCTCCTACCATAGCCCGAGAAAATACTTCATTATTTGTGTTTCTTCACTGAAATACAGTCTCTTTTATAGCTGAGGCAGTACAGACAGCTGTTCCATTTATTTCAAATGCTCCCTGTTTCTGGGGTAATCATTTAGAGCTGTTAGCTGAACCTCTGAGCAGGGTCTGCTTGACTTCTTAAACAGGGATGAAAACCCAGAGTCTGGAGATTGCCGGGAACATTTCTGGTAGTTAATTTAAATGATCTTATTATTCTTTTCTTTACCTTGCAGCCAGCCAGCCTTTCCGCAGGAACTGAGGAAAAATAATAAAACAATTTGTAAAAGCCTGCCTCAAAACTAAATCTTAATGTGCGACGTAATCTCTCCTTGGGTGAGGAGTTTGTTTTTCCCTTGACCGGGCTATATGGCAGCCAGTTCAGTGGCTCCAAAATTTGTGAGTCACATCTTGATCTGTAAAGGAGCTGGGGCACGGGCATCATCATATATTGCACTTGCCTTTCCCGTTGCTACTGTTGATGAGTGCTGCCAATTTCATTAGCGTGGCTAACGGTTCTAATTTACTTCTGGTTTATATTGGCTTCAGTGAAAGCAAATACAGTAACCCGTCACTTTAGGTGGCACCAGTAGAACTGGATTTGTCATACCACAGAACAGCCAAAAGAAATACAGTTATTTCTGGGAAACTGAATTATTTAGGTATTATATTCTAATTAGTGCTAAATTGTCATAGTTATCTGTATGCATAACAAAAAAGATCTAGAGAAGGACTGTAAAAGAAGCAGGGAAGAGTGGAACAAAATCAACGCAGTACTGGAAATAACAGAGAAAACCAACACTTGGTACTTACTGAAACACAAAATTGAGACAAGAGAATACTGAAGAGAAAACCACCAGTAATGTAAAAGAAGGAATGGAATGTGGGCAAATTCAGGCCCTCTATATTAAAAAAAAAAAAAAAGAAAAAAAAGAAGACATACCAAAAACAACAAACAGCAAACAGAGAATAACAAGCACTATAAATACACGCATTCTGGCCAGTCCAGGTGTGTGTGGGCCCTGCCAAAAAGATGCAAAAAGAGGCAAAAGAGCCAAAGCTGGCTCCTGGCATCTATAAAAAACACAACTGGGCCCCTCACTAGCTTTGTCATTTGCATGTCTGGGGCTTTTGTTCCTATTACATCTAGGTGGTAATCTTGTATAAACAAAAAATGCGTATAATGTATAAATATTAAGGTGTTTATGTAGATTCTTTTGTCAAGATCAGGAATGGAAAGTACCAGACGAAACTTTTAGAACATTGATGAAAGAAAGTCACAGGAGGGACAAGTGTTTCCAGAGGACACCTGTGTGATGTTAATCAAAGTGTTTGTCCTTAAAGGAGAGAGAGCAAGGGACTGAGCTTAAGACATTTAAGACATCGGAGAAACGCTGAAAACTGATGGGCCTCGCCAGTCTTGGAAGAAGCCACTAAAACTGTAATCTTGCCTTGTGAGATAGGGGTTATGGGGAAGGTTAAAGCATTTAAGCATTGATAAATAAGCATACATGTTTTAAAAACTTGTCTGAAATAAATGTAAATTACAGCCTATACTGAATTCGTAAATCTGCAGTGCACACTGCGGAAGTGTTAAAGGGAAATTATGTTCTTCATTCATTGGCAAACTGGCAGAAGAAGAGATTAATCACTATCATTTTCTTCAGTAATTTCAAGGGGTGTGGAGAAGGCTCTCAGAACAATTCAAATATTTGAATTGCAGAGCACCAAGCGAAAGGAGACAATTGCAGCTGATTTCTGTGAACTATTGCCCAATGGTAAAATATCTTTTCTTTTTGAAGAACGCATATTCCAGATATCCGCTGCTGGAATTTTGTCATTTACTTCATCGGATGCTGCGCTTCCTGTTTTGGATCATATACTTAGCACATATGGTAACTAACTTTTATCAAATCTGACAGCAGACCACTGTTTGATAGACTACTTTCTGAAAAACGTTTGCAACTTTTTGGACTGAAACACAAGGAAGTTCAAACCCAGTTGGCCACCCTCCAGCAGGCTTTATGCAAAACTACTCTGGTTGAAGGTTATTAAGAGCATTCTCTTAGAAATATCTCTAAATCAATTTTGAGACATTACAAGTCCATAGTTCGTCTCGCTATAGGGAAATTGTCTGGAAAGTTTAATTTCTTGAAGGCAAGTAAAGATGACTTTTCCAGATATCAAACAGAGGAAGCCTGATTGTGACATCTCCATAAATGCTCAGGTAACAGCTGCCAATTTTAAAGCCAAGAAATACTCTATAAAAGAGGGGTGGCAAAAACTGTCTTTGGAAACTCTGGGTTCAGTGTCTGCCTAGAAGAATATGAATCCTAAAAAGACATGACTATTTCTACACCATTTCCAATCATCAGAGGAAAATCATATGGAATTTAAAGATAACATTCACCTTTCAATCAACTCATCAATTTCTAAAGCAGAGTTGAAACCCTGTGTTAAATTTTTTGGATGGTTTATAGACTTTCAGAAAGGATATAATTCTAAATTAATTTCTACAGAACATTCCTCTGCACCTTTATTGGCTTCATCTCTGTTATATTCTATGGGATTTTCCACATGGATGAGGAAAAGACCTTTATTACCTGAAACAAGGGAAAGCTGCCTATTTAAAAGCCAAGGGGTGAGGGTATGTGTGTATGGCTCAGTACAGTGTCATGTGGAGATACTGGAAGCTGCTCTGGATAATCTTGCTGGGTTATGGGAAGCATTATATAGCTGTCCTAACGTGGCCAGGTTCCTATCGTTTGCTTCTCAGCTGAGCTTATTAGCCTTTAAAAGGCAAAGAGGGTTTTTTTTTGGTGGTTTCACAGTCACCTATTTAGATTTCACTTGGCCTTTTTGTGGCATCACATCCTGTTAAACAGACTCTCCAAAAGTGTCTGGAAGGAAGAAGGCACTTGCCTGAGAGATGTCACATCCAATGCAAGTTAAATTCACTGCATGCCCTATGGAAGGTGTCAACAAATGGGAATGCCAAATGCAATTACTTACTGTTGGTCCTGATCTTAGAGATTATCTTCCAAGAAATAAGCAGATTAATGTACAGTGAGGAGGAGGAAAGTGTTTCTGGTGTGGTTGAATGGGTTAGCCACAGGCCTAGTGATCTGATCTAAGGCACTTGGGCTGAAGCTTTCAAATGCTTCTGCATTACCACTTGTGCACTTTAACACAGTGAGAAACTAGCTCTTCCAAAGCACATATGAACCTTTTCCCAAGCTACATCTGAGATTTTAAAATAAAGGCTTAGAGCTTCCTACAATGTACCTAGAATGAACACTACATATCATAGTTCACACAATTTTGTGGTGATTTTTATTAAGTGCAGTCTTTCCATATCATATAGCTTGTAATTTCCAGTAATAACAAAAGATTATATTTTTTTTTTTTGCAAGTGGCTGGCTGTTTTATTAGTACAATGATAACTGCAATTTCAATTTAAAAATTCACCCCCTTTGCAAGAGCCAGGAATTCCGTTCGCCACATGTGTCTGGATTCCTTTACATTATCCTAACACACACACAATTGTCAAGCTAGACTTTGACAATGAAATTAGTGTCATGGATAAAAAAAAATAAATAAGAGCTTTAGCCTCTAGGTGCACCTGTTTACAGCAACTAGGCAGGCTCAGTCGGGGTTTGCATGTGTGTGTCAGTCTGCCACTGCAGCTGTTCCATTACCATAAAAACCATAGTATTTATTAAGTTTTAAGCCTTTCTGAACTCCATAACTTTGGCTTACAAAGGGTGCTTGTAATGCTATGTCTGGACTGTGATAATAGTTCAGATAAAGATCCAGCATGTGACTCCTAATGACAGCATTAAGTCTATTGGAAGGAACTATATCAAACTATATGCAGTAAAGCAGACAGCAAATATGAACCATGAAGAATTAATGATTAACTACTCCCTGCATGCTTCACTGGGAACAGCACCGCCATTGAAGGAGTCTGCAAACTCTGTGGAAGAAGTTAACTCACAAACTGGAGTTATACAGCAAGGTAAAAATCCCAAATGCCCTGCTTAAACTTTGGGGGTGCGTTTTTCAGTGCAAGAAAGTTATTTCCTTAGCAAATAAATTTCAGGTCTTACTCGTGTCCCCGGTCCTGCAGCTGATTCTATATGGACAGGACACCCCATACCTTCAAAGGCTCCCCCCACACACACTTGAATTGAATGGCAGTCCCAGGCATGTCCACATGGATTCAGCAAAGGTGTAGGAGTTCCACTTACGACAAAACAACCGAACTCTTAGATGCTGTATTACATCTTCATTATTCTTTAAAGACTGCTTGTGGTTTTTCTTTTTCTACGAGAAACTTGTGTGGGATTACACTTGTTAATCTTTCTGCATTCTGTAATTTCAGCAACCCGTAACGTTTGAAAGCTGACTTTGAAGGTGCTGCCTTGTAAATGGCTTTTATGTTAACATCCACAGCTTCAAACTAACTTCACTGAGAGGACGGGCTGGAAACCTTGGAGAACCCAATGTGATGGCTACTCACAGGCTGTGAAGATGACATCTGTCTTCTTCTGTCTCTAGCAGTGAGGAATTGCTGCTATTGCAACCACTCTTTTACTTCTGTGTAAGGTAAAAGTCTTGGCTCCTGCTGCCCTGGGAATTCAGTGGGAGCCAGAAAAAGTGGGCAGGAGCACCTGCCTCTCCCAGAGATTAAATCCTGCTGTCAACTACTGTGTTGTGGGCCACCATTATCCATGTCAACATCTTGGGACCCAGCCTGCCCTGCTGTAGAGCAGGGTAGTGGTGCACTGGAAACCTGCCTGGCCTATGAGACCCTTGGTCTGCACATAAAAATCATACAATGGTTTAGGTTGGAAGGGACCTTAGAGGTCATTGAGTTCCAACCCCCCTGCCATGGGCAAGGACACCTCCCACTAGACCAGGTTACTCAAAGCCCCATCCAGCCTGGTTTTGAAGACATCCCCAAAGGCATGCTACAGCTGAAATCTTGACCTGTCTCCCCACCCTGAGTACCAGGGTTGCACAAGTGAGGAGCAGTGCTGTATGAAGTTCTTTCTGTAGTTGATGGAGGAAAGCAGAAAACCCCATATCAGTTCAGCCTGCCTGAGATTTAAATCACCTCACTGTAGAAGACTGCATTGACAGTGTGAAATGATAAGGCTCCAAACTTAACGCTTGCTGGAAGTGCATGGTTGTTTACCTAAGTCAAGAGCCAAGTACAGAAATTATGTTTATGCCAATACAGTTCTATTTATGGCACTTCTATTTATCTTGCAATCGTGAATGGGCCTAATGAAAATGAGGATGAGCTCCAGCATATTGAGGAAAGTAGGTTATGATGTTCTCTTACTAAAACTACAGAAAATTTTCAGTGTTAAACAAGAAGTACTTAATGGTTTGGGTCAGTGTTTTGGCCCAGACTGATGCAGCTCTTAATTGCTCCACCTCCTGGCACCGCATCCCATCACTTTATAACCAGCACAGCACATGCGCATTCCTGCTATATTCTTGCGATTGCTTTTACATTTGGTTTCTGCTGCTAGATCAGTGGGAATTTGAAGGACTTTGAATTAGTTTTATGACAGTTATGAACACAGAATCACAGAATCACAGAATCACCTAGGCTGGAAGGGACCTTTTAAGATCATCTAATCCAACCAATAAAAAAAACCAAAACACCAAAACAACAAAAAAACCCCACACACTACCACATTCACACCACACAAAGCACCACCCAACACTAATCCATATCCTCGAGCACCATGTCAACTCGTCTCTTGAATACCTCCATGGATAGTGCCTCAACCACCTCCCTGGGCAGCCCATTCCAATGTCTGATAACCCTTTCAGTAAAGAAATATTTCCTAATATCT
>JAOQGH010000012.1:124902746-124933554 GCA_025769975.1 Gallinago jamesoni
TCCTCCTTGTTAAAATCACTCAGAATATATTGCCTTTTTTTTTTTTTTTTTTTCTCAGAAAAACCACATTGACTGTTCTCGCAGTACAGGAAGAGAAAACCTGGGTTAGAGGCTGCTGCAGCCTGAGGGAAATTAAACCCAGACTTTAATGTTCATATTCACCAGGCATCAGGGTTATCTTGCTAAAGCTGGCCTGTACGTAGCAGATGATGCAATACTTATGGGGCCAAAAGTAGGATGAATGAAAAATAACCTAATTAGCAGGCTAGTAACCAGAGTGCCCAGCTGAGATTGTGCTGGTCTCCTTCCTGCTCATGGCTCCTTGAAATACATCTTTTTGTTCTCGCTATTGAATAATGTAAAATACATAATAAAGAACGGTCCAAGTGCAGGGAGTAAGACTTTGATTCAGGCACTGCCAAGCTAAGGATAACCTGAAAGAGATTTTCCACCTCAGAGAGTTTCCCTTTCATCACCCAGCACTTGCAGGCCAGGTGTGGAAAGGTTGATAAGTAACCTGTTCTCAGCTACAGTTTGTTTTTACAGAAATACCATGTGATTGTACAGAACCACAGGAAGATTTGATGCTTTTAAATTAATTATGCCTTTTAGTGATCAATATTATCTTTGAGGGTTCAATTTACTGAATAAAATTTTCCCCATTCAGATTCTTTTTTTTTTTTCTACTCCAAAGCAATTTAATTCTATAGAAAGCTGTCCTTGAATAATTCTGGAAGAATTATGCTATTAAACTCTGACTGCCATCTTTTGAAACAGGTAAATATTTAAATTTACCCTATTTTGCTACAGATGTACGAATCTGTCTGGAGCCAGTCAACTAAGATAGTTAACTTTTACTATCCTCACATTTTACATAAACAAAACAAGACTCAGTTGCTTACCAGAGATGATAGATCATGACAGACCACGACATTAAAAGCACGACCATCTCACTGAAAAGTAAGTTCTGGGCTAGTAATTGCAAGAGTACACGTCTGTCTGGGCTACCGAGTTAGGAGAGAAGCTAGATCGTAGAGCTTTACCTAAGATATTCTCTTCACACTAGACATTTACCTTGTCTGTTTTTCCTTTTTTTTTTTGGAATCTGATGCTGAATAACTTCTCCCTTCAAGTAGTATGCAGTGTCTTTAGTTAATCAATTTTCATAGAATGCTCTGAATAGCTTCAGTGGAAGATGTACTCTGATTTGCAAGGCTTTACTCAAATGTTTCTGTACCCTAGGAAAAAAAAAATAATTTGGGTTTGAAAGCGAGTGGCTTGGGTTGTGTTCTGGTAGCCCTTTTGGCTTTGAAACGTCTTGGCCAAATTCAGCAGCTGAAAATGGGGCCTGGAGATCAGTATAATTTCGACATCAGCTCAGACCCTTTCTTCATTATTCACAGAAGGTAGTTAGTGTTGATTGCTATAAATAATCTTAATTGATTCAATTATGAGAGTAGGCAAATCTATACCCAGTGCTTCCTTTCATATTTACAGATGATATCAAGTAGTAGAAAATCTTACTAATGATCAATAAAGCTCATTTAAACTCACCGATTGCATTTATACACTTCCACATCAAAAAGGCTTCAATTAAATATCTCAAGTTTCTAAGTCCATTCAAAATACTTCTGCCTGCTCAAGAACTTATTGGAAGTCCTATTATTGTAATGGCTGGACACATTACTGGGTTCCTGGCCAGTGAATAAATCACCAAAGTATTGAAGACGGTGTAGATCAGAGCAGCGCACACGACAGTCAACATGAATTTTAGAAGGCTGTGCATGTCTTCACATTTTTGTCAGAGGTGATTGTTGATCAGTAAATACAGATCCAGAGTGTCAAAAACTCTATGCACATCCAGCAGCTTTTTAATGCTCTACTGTACTTATAACCTTAACCTTAATAATTTTGCATACGGCTGAAGGTACTGATGACAGGCTCTCTCTTGCAGCCAACCATATTAAAATTTCTCCATATTGTCCAGTTTCTCAGCATCAATGCATTTCCAACATATTTTCCCACATTTTTTTCAGAAGTGATGAATCAAGAGCTGGAAAGTATCAGGCAGTAGATGGCCAACAACTGGCACAACTTACTGAGGCCTGGGAGGAACCACAAGTTTTCTCGGTCTATCCACGAGGTCCTGAATAACCCACTGGGACTGTGGTGGTGCCGAAAGACACCCTGAATATTTTGCTACATGCTTTGCTTCAACTCTGCAACTTACATGGAAATAAAACGGGATTCTGCAACATCAGTGCTGGAGAAACCTTTTTTATGGGAGGAGATGAGGCTCTCAGGAGGTTTAGGACTGCGGGCACAGATATAACCCCTTATAAAAAGGGTTATAAAGTCCTACTCTTGGGTTAAAATATCCACGGGGCCTTGTATATTTTTAAAGACTGCTCCCAGATGGTTAGTACTGTGCATCTTCTCAAGCGAGAGGACATGTTCTGTCTCTTTTGAATATAAAGTGGCAAAAAGGGATGGATTAGGGGTAGGATACTTTTTCGCTCTGAAGGGATGCAGCTGATACAACTCTAAAGAATAAGAACAGTAGTATTCTTTAACCACCAGAATAAAATTGCCAAATGGAAGCTTTGTTCCTACATTTTGTCCTAGAAATAAAAGAAAATATACGACTTTAATTGGGAAACTGTCAAGGGCAAACACAAGGCGTCTTTCTTATTGTTAAACTGACACGGGGTAGCCAGTATTAGCTGGTTTTGGAAATGCTCAGTGTCACAGCTGGCCAGGTTTCAGCAGGCTCACACAGCAGCCCTAACTAAAATGGCATGTAATTCATGCAAACTAATTTTGTATCTTTATTGGGTTCCCATTTTTTTTTATGCTCCCTGTTCTGGCAGTGCCACCTTTACTTACCTAGACATCAATGGGACAGT
This sequence comes from Gallinago jamesoni, assembly GCA_025769975.1. Classification (NCBI taxonomy): domain Eukaryota; kingdom Metazoa; phylum Chordata; class Aves; order Charadriiformes; family Scolopacidae; genus Gallinago; species Gallinago jamesoni. Next base: position 124,905,653 of record JAOQGH010000012.1, read on the forward strand.
TTATAGCCGTAGCCATTTTGCATTTCTTTAGAATATTGCTTCTTTTGCAGACATAGGGCCCTTCAAATCAAGCCCAAGTTGTTTCTTTCATACTGCAGACAGTAAACTACAGGTCCACCATTCCACATCACAATAATCTTTTTTTTTTTTTTATTTAGAATCGACATTCTTTTCTGCGTGTTACAAAAGGAACTAATAAATCTGCCTAAGTAATCTCAAACACATGTATTTGTTTGTAGTGGTTCATTTTTGTTGATTATTTCAGACAACCCTATAATTAGCAATTTCGTAGGGCAATTATACTTGTTCTTAGAATTCAAAAGTGAAATTGAACAATTTGAACTCTACCCTTTTCCCTTCTTAGAGCATCCCCACCAGACAGCCTGCTCAGCATTGCATTTGGGACTCTGGGCTTCTGCTCTTCGTGGTCATTCTTGCTCTCTCCTTGTGCCTGAAAAGACAGAGCCAAAACCAAGGAAGAGAGAGACTGAGCAAACTTCGTGCATGGCAAAAGAACAATGTCTTAATGAGAAGAAAGAAAAGAAAGTGCTCGCTTCCTTCACTTCATAGGGTTTTTATGGAAAGAAGTTACTTCTAACAGTAGAAAAGAACTCATGACCAAGCTGTAATCAGATAGAGAGGAAAGAAAAAACCAAGAGGTAAGAAAGGAGGTAGAGTTCTTGGAGACTGTAGCCCAAATTTCCTGCTTGACCTTTCACAAACAAGTAATTTACCATGATTGATGTAACTGCTGGTTGCTGAAAATATCTAAGGTGAAAAAGAGAAAGCTGGTTTAAGGCTTCTTACGTGGCTGTAGGCAAACTTCGAGTTCTCATAAATAGTATTGTGATTTTGTTTTCTCATTCTGTACATTTTTGTAGACTCAAGAGGTAAAGCTACTAAGAGAGCACGTGGCACCAGTTGTTACTATCAAGCAGTTACACTTTCCAAAAAAAAGTGGCTGCATTTCAGCAGTAATAAAACTGTTTTACACTCTCTATATGAGCATCCCAGGGAACATTTCAAGGCAGCACGCTGGAAATCAATTACATAAGAAGAATTGAGTTGGCTGATGTTGCTTGAGGCCAAGCACAAACGAAGACAAGCTTTTAATTGCTCAAATGCTTTAGAATTCTCTTACCCATGACTTTTCAAACCTTTTGCAACTAAAGAAACAAGGAGCTGGAATGTAGCCTGGTAGGTAATTCAGGGACACATGAGTAAGTTCTGAACTGTTGGTGGTAATATTAATGTGTCAGCAAATGAGTTATTTTATGTCTTGTCCTATAGACTACCCAGTAATATTCAAACTTTGCTGTGCTATCTTCTATAGATTTTTGAATTCTTTACAATATACCACCATCAGAGGAAGGAAAGCTGAAACATAAAGAAGTAAGGCCTGATCCAAAGCCTATCGAAGTCGGTGAGACTCCCTTTAGTGACTCAGCTGGGCAGTGAATTACACAAAAATCTCGTGCTATAGGTCTTTCTTTCATAGTCAATGGCAGATGAAGATATAGCATTTTTTAATTACAAATTTCATGTTCTATCTAGGGGATAATGTTTTCTTTGGCCTGTTGAGGGAAAATTGAGTTAGAAACAGAGATTTAGTGTTACAAAACATAAAATGCTTCCATGTTTAGTTGTGCAACATTCTTTTGGCAATGGAATGTAATCTGGCTTTAATAATTATTCTGACAGCTGAAGTGTCTCTGCTGCATGTTCAAACCACCAGTGGCTGAGAAGGCAAAGAAATATTTGCTCCTCAGCTTCACCACTATCTGTTCTGAACTACATTTCTGCTATTGTTTTTCTTACAAATCATCATTCTGAGATTGTCAAGTACCATTTTTTCAATTGTCAGAGGTCTCCTTGGAGATTCTTAAAGGAGTTCTTATTCTGTGGCAATTCATTCGAGTGAAACAAATGAAGGCTGCAGAGGAGAGGGTTACACTTAACAGAGGTATGGAGAGTACAGAAATGTGCAGCTTTATTTTGAGAACACTTTAAATGGAGAAACCTATTTTATTTCTATTCAACTATCAACTATTCTATTCTTCTAGTCAACGTGAGTATAAGCATGAGAAACATTTGGGAGAAGATTAGGTTATTGAACTTGTTCTTTTTTGGTGGTGGGTTTGTTTTATTCTGTTTTGATTTGTTTTGTTTTTTAATGTAGAGATATAGCTGTTCCTTCCACAGAGCTTACAAAATACATCAACCTTTCAAGACATCTTTGGAAAAAGTATAATTTTTAAAAATAAAATTCTGAAAACAAAATGGTACTTTACCTGTTTTTATAGGTGAACTGTCATCTCCAATTTTCAAGTTCAGTTGTCACAACTCAGCAAAACAGCCCAGAATTGGAATCCCTTTAGCAGGCACTGCACAGTCTGTTCACCTGGTCAGGCAGTGTTGTGCTCTGGTTCCTGACAAGCAGGGCAGGTGCATAGAATTGTGAAAATCAGTTTGGTTCTCCACTTGAATCACTGTTCTTTAAAGGAGAACCAGTACCTTCAGCAAACCAAACTTATTATCTGTGTTTTGGAAACCTTTGAAGGACAGTGTCCCCCGCTTACTGCAAACTGCAACGTTAGCTGACTACATAATCAAGACCGAATAATCAAAGTATTTTTCTTTAGGCTTTTCTGTTCTCTGGACATAGTTTGCACTAATGTAGACTGTTCAGCTTTCATTGTTACCTTTAAAACATCTCAAGGTACCCACATTGTAGCAAGACAGTGGAAAATGTGGAACCTTTCTCATTATCTATTTATATTGATGCATATCTATTTTATGTTTTCTACAGTATTCACAATTGCAGACTACCAGAAATGCTTCAGTGACTATTCTGACCTTGTTTTTGACATTGATTCAGATGTTGATTGACTACCAACAATTATGGAGGAAGTACAGGGCACGAAGCAATTCAGTTCCTGAGGTAGGACTGAGTTTTGTCCTCTCAAATGAATTCTAAATTAATCTCTTGTCACACACCAAGAAATAATTTCAAACAACAGGCCTTTCAGATAAAGCTATTGAATTGCTGTCAAAACCTATTAAACCATCTACTCAAAGATCTCACTACAGAAATTTTAGGGAATTTATTTCTCGGGCAAGAGAAGGAATTGAAAATTCCACTGAGGAAGTGTCCATGCCGGTTATAGATTTTCTGTCAGGGCAAATTAATTCAATATCCAATTAAAATGTATAGTTAAAATTTACCAGTATTTTTCCTCTTCTGGACTTGTAAACCAGAACAGTATTTTAGTATGGGAAGCTAATGCAAGTCTATGTTTTTATTATCTTTTTAATATTTATATAAAGGAGAATTTATTTCTTAAAAATGTGCTAGTACTGTGGAGGTAGCATTGAAGTTTTAGAAAGAACAGGTCCTAGTTTTAAAATAGTATTAATGCTACTGAGTTAAACATGTACCAGACGTGTTCTTAAAATTATTTGTGGAAGTTTAGCACCCTGCCTGTCCCCCAGATTTTTGATGCTTTTAATAATTAATATATGCCACTGATTATTTTTTTTATAAGAAAGCAAACATTAAAGCATCTACATTTTAAACATAGCTAGAACTGTCAAGACCGTTTGTTTTTTTTAAGAACCTCATAAGAATAAGGATAAGAATAAGAAAAAGAAAATACACCTATCAATGCATAGTTACCAGGGAAAAATTTGGATCCACTCCGAACTCCCTCACCACACATCAGTACTCCATCTAGTTTGTCTCTTGTGCAGTGGATTATATAGTTTTAATATATGAGGTTTTAGTCTCACTTTCCCAGTAGTTTCCAAAGAAGTTCTTTAAAAAGAAATTTAAAAAAATTGTCCTGTAGAAATGCATAGCTCAGGTCAGCAAAACCTAACGGACTCAAGAGAATACATTGTCTTGAAAGTCAATGGGATTTAGACTACATCTATATTTCAGACTGCAAGCTCAGGGAAAAGGTATTATAATGTATATTTGTGATTTTGCTGTAAAGTATTAGTCAAGGTTAATAGGTAACAATTAAACTTAACTCCATCTTTCTCCCCTGTTGGATTTCTAGACTTGGAAATTAACAGTGTCAGACTTATTTTGTTCAGCTGCTGATGTCCAGCTTTGATTTGTTCGGTTAGAGCAACCAGCCCTTGTAAAAGCACACTGAAATAAGCAAATGCAAGGAGATCAATGCTTAAAATAGTTACTAGGTTTGGGATATCGTGTAGCTGACCTTTTACTAATAAAGGTGTTTTTGTAATCCCTCCTTCCCTGCATGGAACATGGATTGATCCACGTTTTCTCTTGTACATAATTTTCTGTTCACTGTATCTGATTCTAGAGAAGACAGAATTTAAAAGGTGGAATGGGGACACTGTGAAAAGAGTTCATCAGAAGAAGAAATGATGCTGTTAGCCATTATTCATGCATCTGCCTCTTTTCTCCTACCGGAATCACGCTTTCCAACTGATGAGAGGGAAAACAGAACTGACATATTCCTGTCTCTCTTTGGAGCAGTTGTTTTCAATGATCCAACCAAACTGCCACGGGAAGGGTGGAGGGTTTTATTTAACTAATAACGTCAGGCAGCAGCGCTGTGACACCCCATGCTAAGCAGTTGCATTTAGATATGGGGTAATACTGAGTTCAAGCAAAAAAAAACCCAACCAAACAAATAACAGAACAATACCGAAACAGTTCAGAAAGAGAAATGAAAGAATTTGTGTTAAACTAAACAGAAGAAACTCAAGTAGGCAAGAAATAGAAACATTTACCAGCCTAGGAAGCATTAGTGGAAGAAGATGTCCCGACAAATTTAGGACAGGTACCAACTAGTTAATTATGTATTGTGTCTCAAACCTAAAAGAAAAGGCAGTGTATCTTTCACCTCTTTGTAAGTCTCTCACAGATGTCCATACGTCAGAATTTTCTCATAAAAAATGGAAAACCTCAACTCAGAGAGACATAGGTGTTAGATAAAAAGAAAATTATTACTGTCAGAAAGGTGCAAAGTATAAACATTTTTTTTTTATAGAGGGACTGGGGGCTATATAGGAGTTCATCTGCAACCTGACCTTACCTAGAATGATCAACTAATCAAATATGGGAGACTTCAGGTAAAGACAGAATTTTGCCTGCGTCTCTGACTTCTCCAACTGCAAAAAAATGTCTGTATAAGTCCACATCTAAATATAGATAGTGAAATATATACTCACTGGTTTATAAAAATTTGCAAGCTCTGCTTCTCTATCTTTAAGATTGAAGAGCCTGTAAATTCCATAAACTGCATAAGGGATTTAAATGTCAGGAGTTTAAATACTTCAGAAACTGGAAGAAGTTGCAAACTCCATAAACTGAAAAGACATAAAGGGAAAGAGGGAAAGAGTGACAAAAGGAAGAAAGGAGGAGAGGAAGGAGGAAAGGATGGCTGGGAGGACAGAGAGAAGGTGTCAGGGCAGGAAGGAGGGAAGGAAATAACACCGAGCTTTTGTTTGGCAGAGCTGAAGTTACACATATGTAGTAATGTTTTCCTTGCTTTTATTGGTTATCTTTCACGCTTGATTTCTGCTGAAATCTGGAAGTGAAAAAGCAGGCAGTACAGGTACTTATCTAAGGATGCTTTGCATTCTATACCACTTAGTGAGTGAAAAGCATCATCCTTTATTAGTTTTAACTCCTAAAATTGATACAAGAAATTCATTTCTATATTAGGCAAGCCTAAAATTGGTATTTGGTAGTGAGGTTAACGCTCCAAATTCAGTGAGAAGTTACAGTATTTTGAGGTGGACAAGTCTATCTCCCTGACATCCCTGTTCAATAGGGTAATCCCACTATTTGACCCAGTAGGGGCTGTAGTGAAGAAGAATGATGGGGCTCATCCTCACCGTCCACGGTAGCTGCATCTGAATCCAAGTCCTGGACCACCCATCTACCAGGGATTGACTTTTACAAGCCTCTAAGGAAGGGACTGTCTCAGAAGGTGATGCAAGAGGCAGAGGACAGCATTCAACACTAATGATGTTCAGACTGGCATGTCAGGAAGATCTGTAGACCAGTTGAACTTATGCAGAAGTTCCAGCACGGTACCTTCAGCAGGGAGCCTTAGCTACAGTCCTCAACATCTTGGTCAGAATATGACCCTCAGTTTCACAAGAGCTGGTCATCAGCTAGCTATTGGAAAAAAAAAAAAACCCACCACACTAAAACACATTCTAGGGATTAAATACACTCTCAGGGATAAAAAAAAAAAAGATATATATGAATAATAAAAAAAAAACCAACATAAGAGGCATGCCACTGGAAAAGATATTGCTAGAACCGGAGATAATAGTGGTGCCCAATGGAGGTAATTACAAGGAGGTAATAGTTCCTCTCCATCAGATGAAAGAGATTTGATGAAGCCCTAGAAGTGATGTAGTGCCTTCATCCTATTGATTATAAAGGAGCCCAGAGGTAGCTCTTCTCAGGGCTATTGACTTAAGCACAGCATTGCCCTGATGTGGCTGTATGGCTTGGTGACAAGAATTTCTTTAGAAAAGGCCAGACTCAAAAACAGGAGAGAAAGCATATATCTGCAGGTACTTGGCCATATAAGACTACCCCTGCATTCCTTCCTTATGAAATGGCTCTCCCTGAGCTTCTCTTTACTCATTTTCATAATTTAAGTCCATCTAAGCGTAATTAAAAAGTCCACACTACTGAGTAGTAAGAAACAATGAGCAATTTCTCTTTTTTCTTAGCAGCATTACAGTACTGCACGTCGGAAACAGGAGGGACAAGAGGTGACAATACGATGCTGGACTGAAAAGAAATCAGAGAGTTCACTACAGTAATATGTCAGTGGTAGTAACTGTGCCATAAAATGAAAGTGTTTATTTCCAGTCTGATCCTTTTATTAAAATAAATCCTGTTGAGGGAATTTACCTACAAAAGATATTTTTCTATGCATGCAGCAAATCTTTCTAATTATCCACTTACTCCTGGGAAAACTAGCTACCAGTGAAATGTAATGATACATTTGGAAAAACAGAGATTTATGTTCTTTTTCTAAAAGATAAGTCATTACTGACATTTTAATTATGCAATCCCTCCTCAGACTTCTAATTTCTATGTTGTTTCTATATTTCACGAGGAAATTGTTCTGATGTTTCCGAAAACAACTTGATAATGTATGTACTGGGTGATCACACAGAACAGGTCTGCAAATTCTGAGCAGAGTGCTAATACGTGAGCCCCTGCACAAAACAGATATGGAAATAATATGAAAACTGCACGTCTGGATAACACTGACAAAATACAAATTTTCACTGTGGATAAATTGTTCCCTGCAGGGGAGGTCAGGAATTGGTTTTTTTTCCATTTAGAAACTGAATGAAGACAGCTGGTGCCACGCAAGTTTTGCTTAAAGCCCTAAAATACACAATGAGGTCTTCAAGCTCTGGGTGGGAGACTTTTTTTCCATGAACAGGGCAAATTGTATTTCCCAGATAGAAGACATAAAAGGAGACTCTATGAGAAGAACATTCTCCAGGGCCTGGAGTAGTAATTAAGAAGCCTCACCGTCCGCTTCTTCAACGTGAGATTTCTTTCCTTACGCAGTACTGGACTGTCTGGACCTACAAATCACTCTGAGCCTGGGACCTCCAAAATACCTTTAATTTAGTCTTGCAAAACACTAAAACAATTAATTTCTATTTCCATGAAGTAATGGAAATTCCAAGCCAACACTATTTTTATTTTTTTAAGAAAAATCTAAGAAGGGAAAGTCTCTGAACCTTTGAAATCTACATGATGGGCAAAAAAAAAAGATGAGAAAATAACAAACTGGAAAAAATGAACCCTTATGTCCCTTTAGTCACCTTCATATAACAAACAAAATGCTAATCTGAAGCATCAAATCACTGTGAATTTGAAGGGGAAAGTTTTCTGAATAACCTTACCAGTTGCTGAAAATTAACAGTTTAAATATTCTCAAAAATCATTATCTGAGTCAAAGAAAAGATTTAAAGATCTGAGCATGGCATAGTCAGGATTTGTCTTTTACTAGAAGTGATCCGCTGCACGTGGAAGGTAAAGTCAGGAATTAAGTTTTAGCAGGTCTTCACATTTAAAAACGTGTAATGCAGATTTCACAGTCCACCTTCTATAACTATTTAAGGTGGTTGCTTAGGAAAATAGAGATGCCTCATTTCAACATCATCAAATCTGAGTCCAATTTGAAAACAGAAGCGACAGCTAACCACATACATAATTTTAATTTTCAGCATTGCGACAGACCACAGCACTATCTCTTGTATTTTTGGGACAAACTGTTGCTACTTGTGTGTGTATAATTAGTGAACTGTTAATTTTGGCATCACATTAAAAAGCACATAACTACCCATCCACATTCTGCAAATAAACTACATTGTTATGCAATTTATTTCACAATAAATTTAACTTTTAACTGAACCTAATAAAGGAAAATCATCTCCAGTTCTTTTTTTTCGTGATCTCCAAGTTCAGAATTGCAGAGATCAGATAATCTCATTGTACGATCTACAGTACTGTGGTTTAAAAGATTTAATTCCTGGTATGTCGCAATAATTTTATGTCTGGATAATATCGCCACCAGATGACCAGAGGTAGTTCTGAAGACGCATAAAACTAAATATGGCATTTTAGCTTGTTTCTTTAATTGTTGGTTGGCATTTGAACTCCTGCTGTGTGCAGCCAAGAGCTTCATGCCAACTTGTGGGATGCCAGCTCCACTCTTCTGAAATCAGAGTCGCTCCACTAAAGGCCAGTCCTCAGGGACAGCCATCCTTTGTGCCAAGCCTCCTCTGACAGGAGGGTATTGCTTAAGAATACACTTTAGTGTTTCTGCCATAGAACTGAGGAGTCATGTCTCCAGCCATTGTTCTAGATGTAGCCTCTTTGACGTCAGAAAGAGGAGGTCTATCATTTTTCTGGTCTGTGACGATGCCTTTGATAATGCATTTTCCCAAATTGCGGAGGTTTTGGTGGAGCTCCATCAAGTTGCAGATGTAGGTTTTAAATCTATTAATGCCCTACAGATTGCATCTGTATTTCTACCTCTTTTTTTTGGTGGTTTTTTTTCTTCCTTGCTCCATAGCTGAATTTAACGTAGCCATTTTCCAAAGCATATTACCTCTTTTTTTTTTTTTCTTTTCAGACTGAATCTCATTTTAGTGTTTCTCACAGTGCTAATCACTGAAAAACCCTCTGATTCTTTAGCATATGAAGTGGAATGAACATGGGTTAAAATGTTAACTATAACTGGACATAACTCATATTGTTTTATATAAAACCAAAGTAAAATTCTGTGAAGTTGTGACTATATCAGCTTTATTAAAGTGCAGTTACATATCATTTGTTTCATTCCTTTAATCCGATATTACCCAACGTTATCTCTGTCTTGGGTTCAGGAGTTTTTACAGAATACTCTGAAATGGCTGTGGAAACTTTGTGGAAAAAGTGACATGAATATGTCAAGACACACAGCAGACAACAAATAAGTAAATTATGAGGTAAGTTACTACATTGTTTGGATGAGAAAGAATGTTAGATGCAGTCTCCCAAGCGGAGAAACTTTCTGAGCACATCATCTCTTGTAGAAATGAAAATAGGTCTCAGTCTCTCCAATGTTCTTTATTAATCACAAGGAATATGCAAACAGGGAGAGGAACTCACCGTACCTCTCCAGTGCCTTCTGCATGTACCACTTGCTTTTGGATAACTGGCAGCTGTAGCTGCCTCTAAGACTCTACATACCTGGTGATATATTTTTCATGGAAATCCTGGGAATTACGTATTCTCTCCTTCACTCTCACTGTGTCTCGTTCTCATTTATGTTTGAGATATTTTTCATACTGTTTAAGCAGATTAAAGTCTGCTTAAAGATTGACTTTACTTGAAGGCAAGGTTTAAGGTGCAATCAAATGTCCATATTAATACAAATGCCACAAGTAATCGAAGGATGCTCTTTTTTTCTTTTTATTTTTTAACTTTTGTCCTGTGTGTCTACAGTTGATCACTGCAGAATTTTACAAAGGGGGAGAAGAAACTTGAGTCTCACCCTTTCAACTTCGTGGCTTCCCTTGTTCTTACAGAAGAAAGCAATTTTATTTGAAAGGAGAAGCACAGAACCAAAGAATGACACAGGAAATAATTTATCCCGTAGTTCTGAGTGTGTCCTTGAAACTGTTTACCACGAAAACAAAGCAATGCTTTATGTTCATACCAACTGCATTAAGACATCTCATAGGAGCAATGAGGAAAGAAAATTCACTATATGTGAAATGAAGTCCCATATAAAAGTGTGGAAAGCCACGTGAAGTGGTTCTGAATGTTTTATTTTTTAAGAGAAATCTTATCCTCATGTACTTGTCTTTTAACAGCCTCCCCTTACTTTGACCTCTTAACAGGGTGAATTCACTAAATGAAGAAATAGGGAGTGTTCACACTGATAATATAGCAGTACAAAAAAGTTGTGATTCCCCAAATTTTACATGTTTTATCATGTATTTTTATGAGATTTTATTTTTTAACCAGTCATGTATTATTCATTATTTCTCATCTACTATTCATTATTATTTTATTAAAATTTTCCATCATCATATTAGGGAGCAGAAGCAATAAATAAAAGGTGCATGTGGGAATCAGAATTCATGTTTGACTGATTAATGAATAATGAAGGGAGGAGGTGTTCTAAAAATCAGTTAACAAACATTCATTAAATTATTGCCTTTCTTCTCTGAAAATCTCCCTTTCATCAAACCAAAATTAGGGTTTAACTTATCTGATACCCAGAAGGAAAGGATAGCTCTAATAGATACTTTAAACAACTCCACATAGTACAGAATATAAAAAATGTAATAAATAATGTAACACATTGCGTTAATACATTGCAATAATACTTTGTGAAATACGTTATTGCAGTAATACGTATTTGTGAAACCACACAAAAAGTTCTGAAATTACTCTGGGAATTATATTACTTATTTTTAGTGTGGGCAGTCTCTTCTGAGCCTTCAGATCAGCCTATCTCAGCCCCCTGCAGGGGCAATATCACTCCTACATAGAGCCTGTTATTTCTACATTTCTCAGATCTAATTGCTTATTAATCATACTGTTTGATGAGCATGAAAGGAAATGTAATTAGCTCAATACCTCACGCACTGTGTATCAATACTTTCTGCAACTATACAATAAAGTAAATTCACTGGAAAACTGTTCTTAACCTATTCCTAGAATTTCAGCTGCTTGCAAACTAGTCAATTAAATATCACATCACTATACTGAGAAAATAATAAAATACTCCCAGCTGAAAGCTCTTTCAGTAAAAACATTATTTTTTTCTGTTTTTAAAAGCTAAAAGCACAACCAGCACTTGAAGTCGGCTGTGAAACAGACAACTATCAACTAAAGATAAAACTTTTTCTCCCGTAAGACAGCTCTGCCAAGAAGCACTTCAGGGTGTTGACTGATGAGAAGCTCGGTGTGACCCAGCAACGTGCACTCACAGCCCAGGAAGCCTGCAAGGACTCTGGGCTGCCTGAAAAGCAGCTTGGCCAGCAGGTTGAGGGAGATGATTCTATCCCTCTACTCCTCATGCTACTGCATCCAGCTCCGGAGACCCCAACAGAGGAAGGACGTGGATCTGTTGGAGCAAGTCCAGCAGAGGGCCACAAAGATGCTCAGAGGGCTGGAGCACCTCTCCTATGACCACAGGCTGAGAGACTTGGGGTTGTTCAGTTAAAATTTTTCAGCAAATTAGTTAAAAATTAACGAGTTAAAAGTTAGGTAAAAATTTTCAGCACAATCCTGCATATCGTTACTGTACTGATAAATCAAATGGGATAACAGTAAAACATCTATTTATTTGCATTATGAATATCATAAGAAAGAGAATATCTCTGCCGCAAACAATTTTGAAAGATTCTGAGCATGTCTAAAAGTCTTATTTGGCTACATTATATAAAAGGTTTCTAAAAAAAACATGCACTTAGTTAAATTAAAATTACACCTTCTTATTACTTACTGAGAATTCGAGAAACTATGAAACCTCTTTACTATATTACTTTGTAATGCCTGCCATAAATTATTTTTCATTAAAACGTTGAAAATTAGTTCCTGAAATATTCATGGGTAACCCTACTCAGCCAACTGAACTAGACCTGAAAACTCTCATTGTGTTGTCTTAATTCTCTTAGCATAAAATTTTGCATTTTGATTACTCTTAATTTTAATTATGGCTATATTTCAGAGAAATGAAGTAAAACAAGGTAGCAGGCTATGAATAAAAGAAAGCTAAGAAATTATCACAGAGGATTATACCTCAAGTTGTTATCAAGTCACCTTTACAAATGATCGTCTTATTTTTGGGACCATAAATACGTTGAGTAATTATATATATAAGTTTGTTGATAGTAATTACGATGCTCAATACAAGATAACAGCAAAGAAAAACATTACTTATATCCTTAATTATTTTCTAAATATTTTCAGTATTGTTTGCAGGAAGTCTTTAGAAAGCACTAAAACATGTTTTTGTTAATTCAGGATACAATTTTCAGCAGAAGATGTTGTCTTTTCCTCTTGGCTTCTTAGCTACCACATCACCTTTTTTTTTTTTTTTAATCTTAGACAGTTAGATACTCCTGAGTTATTTTTACAGGTCATTAAAATATGTGATATCCTGACAATCATTTGCCACCAAGAAACAGGATCAGGAAAAACGCAACATCATTAGCCAGCTAGATTTATTTAGAACATTTTCCTAAGGCAGAGGAAGGGGAAACTTAACACAGAGTTTTCTTTCCCATCTTCCCTTTTCTACGGAGAGGAACCGGCTGCCTCAGGAGGAGGGAAGGGGAGAACAGTTCACAGCACTCCATTTTGTGAAAGTCACCCATTGAGAAGGGGGACAGAATAGATGCTGCCTCCTCTGTACATGAGGTCTGACATGATGATTTGCCGAGAACATGTACGTAAATATGCTTACTAAGCTTATGCAAAATGTCTGTGAAAATAATGTTTTCCTTGTTAAAAATACAGCTATTAATAACTGCTTATGAAAAATGCATTTAGAGGAGGATAATAAAAACGTTATCAAAGCTGCTGGGAAGCCCTAGTGCAAAGCAAAGGTACGGATAACAAATGCTGTCAGCGTTGGCAGATGGAGCTTCGTTATATGCAGCAATAGGTTTATCTTGCCTCTTTCATCAGGTGGCATTTCAATAATTTGCTACCAGGAGAAAGATTTTCTATGCATCTCTTCCCCCAGACACGTTCACAATACCCAGAGCAGTAAGTATTCAGTCTATTGACTCCCTCTTGTTTCAGCTGATATTTTGGAACATGGCTTTTAAGACATCCACAAACAGGAGGGAGGGGGACAACAAAAGACATTATTTCCATACCTATTTTTTTTTTTCCTCGCTCAATCACAGCATATTACTGACCCATTCATCTGAATACAAAAAAAGTACTTTCAACCTGAGAGGTTTGCCATTGACAGGGTTCAGCTCATAGTTTGGAGTTGCACAGCCAAAGGTACTTTCTACAATTGTGATGCAAATATTCCAGATAGGCAGCAAAAAGGAAAAAAACAGCAGCATAGAATAATAAAGTATTGATACTGAAGAGATCGTAGTTTATCTTAATTTAGTTATCACTTCTCCTGATAGTGCAATGAAATCCTAGTTACTCTACTATGAATGCTGATTGTGTATCTGAAAAAGAAGAGCCTTACTCATTTTTTAATATAATTCAACCAGGTATGGGCAAAATGTGACATAGCAGAGACCTAGAATAAGCAGCACAATATGAAATAGCAGAGGTCGAGTAAAATGATACTGGATCATCATTTTTTCTTTGCACAAAATTCTCATTATAGTGAACCTCATCATCCACTAAGTGTTGCCTTTTAAAAGGGACTCATTCATCCTTTTGCAGCTAAACTGCTTTTTAGCTGTGCAGAGCAAAATGTTTCTTAACAATATACTAATTATGTTCTTAGGTGTTTACTCGGTATATATTTATAAACACAATGTAAACAACGCTTGAAATGGGCAGATAATTATATATACAGTCCATAAAATTGCATTTAAGTGTTAACTCCACATGCCAATGAATTTAATAACAAAGGGACATGCATCTGGGCATGAGATGAGACTAATACTGCATAACTCTTTTACATCAGAGGTTTGCCAATATCTTCCCTATTATAAACAAAATGGGAATCAACAGAAAATCCATAAAAGATAGGAATGATAAATCTTATTTAGATCAAGTGAAAGGTGGAGAAAAATACGTGATATCAGTGCATGGGAAGGCAGTGAAGAACTGGGCCTTGACTTCTTTGTCAGGGTTGCATCACAGAAGCTGGGTTTCCAATCTACTTTACCCACATTTCAGCATTAATATTTACAGACATTTAACATTAATATTTCTCCAGGATCAAATTGTCCCTGTTTTATGCTTGCTTACCTCTAAGACCCTCAGCAACGTAAGAAAAATTGAATTTTGTGTTCCAAAGAATAAAGGCTTGATCTGGGCTCTTACTGCTGAGGAATGGAAGGAAAAGGGAAGGGGTAGAGTGAGGGATAGAAAAGAAATTCGGGGAAATAGAGCCAAATTGACAAGTGTTGCTGATGGCAGGGAACTGAGAGTGACAGAGACAGCAATACCTCCTGCCATTGGGAAGAATAGCCCCTACACCCGTGTCTTGCTGGAACAGAAGCATTATTCCTATTTTTTTTTTCAGATACCTAGCACAAAAAAAAAAAAATCAAGATAGAAGAGGCTGTTTTAACACTTGTGGAAGTCTGTGTATGTAACCACCTGCAATGTTGATGTTTGTAACTAGACTAGCGTACAAGGCATCTGTCTCACACCGGGATAACCAGCCAGAAAGGGTCATAAAAATCTTTTAAAATATCTTTCAGTGGAGAAATTTCAATTTAACATCTCCTTCCTCAGTAGGAAGCCCAGAGCTGGGAAACTGTATGTGAATGTTTTCTTTCTGTCCTGGGTTGTATTACACCCTGGACATGGCATTCTGTGTCAGCCTCAGGTAGGAAAAGGTATATCTTGCTTTTTGAGTGTCTCTTTAGGTTTCTCATTTAACTGACAGGATTTCTTGTTTTTTTCTTTATCAACAACAGAAACTCTTATATCTGGCATACTAAATTCATCTGTTACTGGTGCATCACACTGCAATACAGGGCAATTAGTAATTAGCCCAATTTTTGCCTGTGATTAGTTCTTAAAGAATCTTTTTGTGCTTTAATGCTCTTAAGATGTGTGTATTCAGTTATTAACTACTTGTAGGAATAATAATTGCTAGTTTATATATTGTATAAAACTCAAGATAACCCTGTGCATAAGTTAATAGGCTTATCTTTGCTATCCCCAGGTAAGCACAAAGCCAAGATATTCATTAAGTTCTTATCACATTTTTGCATATTTCAGATGAGCCCTACTTTAAAATTATTATACCAATCTACATTTTACCAGCAAAAGGTCCTGTCAGCTCTACAGTTGTTCAAATCTGTGTTATAAAGAACTACCAGCAAAACTCTTTTCTAGATTTTTTGTTTTAATTTTTCAACTTGTCATCAATTAAATGTTTCACAAAGTTGATTTTGAGGGAATTATTAAGGACCCCAGATGTCCTCAAAAGTCTGTTTTCCAGCTGCTGTAAACACCTTGTACCTTACGTAAAACTATTAAATTTCATCTTAAAATATTTCCATGTCCATCCCCTCATCCCCGCATCCCTCCGTTATCGTAACTGTGCCTCTTTTTATCTATTCTGCTTTCATTTAGTCTTTCTTGAACCTATGGAACTGATATTAAACATCCCACTTCAAATCAGGTTTAGCTTCTTCCATAGACAATGGAATGAATACTTTTCTATCTCTATTTATATCTTCTTTTAGTGCACTGCTCCCTTTTTCAGAGTGACAAGTGTTTCAGTGTTGCCCAGCAAGGTGGCTCTCCATACCACAGTGACCAGGCCCAGTTTGTAGACAAAGATATCATTTCCAAAAAAATGAACTTGCACTTCGTAAAACTGAGTTTCATACCGCTTCTAACGCATAAAGTCCAACCTCTTTCTGAGTAATATTCAGAGCCATCTTTCCCTTGAACATTTTATAACTCTGTGCTGGGAAATTTCATCACTATCCTCATAGAAGCTGATCAAAATTCTGACTAAGATACCAAGATTCCAAACCCAGTCTTTAGGATATCCACTAAAATAGAATAGAATGGCATCCCCACATGGCAATGACTAATTTTTCAAAGCTCTCCGTTGCCAAATTCCCCTTTGTATAACCTTGTGGTTTTGCCTAACTCCATCTTCACCACATTAATATACACATTTCTTTCACTAGTATATCCAACGCTTGGCTGGAGTTCACAGAGATGAGATTTATGAACGTTCTCTGTTTAGAAAACTTGTCAGTGAAAAAAAAAAGCTATTAGGTTAGTTTAGCACATTCTATGTTTGCTAAGCTGAACTTGGATTATATTACATGACATTTTGCTTTAGGGACAGTTACAAACATCCCCTCATTACTGATATGCAGGAACAATTGATACTTACTTTATTCCCTTCATGTCCAAGGACACTATTTTGCTATTGTTCAGATTGATTGCACCTTCCCTCTCCAAAAAGAATTATTAAAGATACTCATTACCAGGTCCACAATTTCAAAAGTCTTTTTTTTTGAGATTCTAACATGAACATTATGTGGCTTCCTCAGTCCCCAGGGGGTCACGCTTTTCCCTTAGTTGTTTCCAGTTTTATATCCTTCTTGCTGTCAGTCTTGCTTTTGTGTCACAGTGCAGAATTCTGAGATGAAGCATTTCCTTAATTGAGGGGCAGTGCTAAGACCATTCTTAATCTTATTCTTCCCTCACAGCAACTGGTTTCTTCCTCCTTTGTTCTGTTTTTGTATGCCTTTAACTGAAAAATCTTCAATTACCTTTTTAAATGCCTACTGCTAGTCTAACTCAAGTGAGTTTCAGGAATTCTCACTCTGTCTCAACAACTTATTGACTTTTAAGGCATAATTTTCTTTGTAATCAACAAAGACTTTCAAGGTCCTTGAAGTCAGCTGCTATCACCACTTTCCCATTTCTTATACTGGAATAAGGCAGATCTACAGCAATTTTTCTTTACATGCCAGGTGAAAAAAGAAAACCAACCTACCACATTATACTCTGCAGTGCAGTGATCTATCTGACCACACTTTGCATCTAGGGAAATTTGGCATTTCAGACAAGTGCATGATTGCCATTGGTACAAAGAATCCCAAACATTTACTTAGGCATAACAATTTTCAAACTATCACTGATGTCTCTGGCATAAACAATCAAATATTTTAAGAGATTGGTCTTGCTACTCAAAATTTGTTGATAGTTGCAGACATTTTATCGCTGCGTTTCCGTATACATTTTCATTCCATAAGAATGAGCTTCCTTCCTTTACACCACAGACACAGAGCTAAGATTTATTTTGGAGAAGAACAAACACGTGGAGCTTCTTTTGCAGGTGAAGAAAACGGTTCTGCTCAAAACCACCCGTGACTCTGTGTTTTGGGCTGCGGTTTATAAAGCAGCACTGAGGAAATCAGCATCCCAGCATCAAGCTAGTGGGATAAGGGAAATACCAATTGCACTTTGCAAACAATTTCTACCACCACAAATGGGAAAGTAATGAAAGATAGCGGGATCAAATCTTTTTCGATCGGCACGCCACGGTTTAGCTTCCTTCTTTCAGCTGTGCAGAAACACTGCTGGGCAACTGATTAAATTACTGGCCTACTATGTGTACCTAAAAAAAAAAAATTAGCTATAAAACTCCCAGAAAAGTGGAACATTATTTAGTGTCTGAGAAGTAGCTCTGGTTACCTAAGTCCTTGTCCTATCATATTTCCTGCGAGGTTTTGTTTGTTTTAAAATTTACTATAGACATCTCTTTGCAATGTGTTCACATCTGTTAGATCTGGTTTCTAATTTCACATTTAATTTTTCTCAATATAAATGTTAATTTTAAGATTATCATTACCTTCATTTACATAATGTTGCTAATGTGGAGTTATAGATTGAAAAAAAAAGCACCAGTAACAAGTGAGGAAACTGAGAGCCAGCAAGCCACTCAAAAAGTAGACATCATCTCCCATTAAAAAAAGGCCTAATTAAAACTGACAGCTCATCATGGGTGATCTCTTTTGCTTTTCTTTTTCTTTCATTTTTAAAAGAAAACTGCTGTCTGGCATGAAAGGGTAAGAAAACTGCTCCCTGGCACGTATCCAACACAGACACACAGCTCATTTTCAACATTCCTGAAAAGTGTAAGACAAGGCTCAGCTTAAAATAAAGAACAAAGAATGTGAAAACAAACAAACAAACAAAAAAGTACAAATGCTAAATTGGCTTCGTGAAAACGTAACTCCTGTATATGCAAAATAATGAGGTGTGAGTTACAATGTATTAAGTATAATTAAATGTGTAGCGCTCTCTTCATCTGCTTTATTGTAAAATAACAAGGAACGAAGGGAAAGAGGACGTGTGATGGCTGTTTTAGTGCCTGTTGGGCTCAGCTCGGAAGGTGTCTTGCTCAGCTCACCCTCTGCTGCTCACCACCGCCTTCCACGTGGACATTATTACCCACCTTGGACCTGCACGCTGAAGAGCAGGTTGGGTTTATTCCTTGTCACCCATCGATAACAGGTATTTGGAGCATAGTGAAGAACAGTTCTGAGGAAGTTAATTTCTTGCTTGCTTATCCTTTAAGCAGATGTGCCAAACCTCCTAGCCGCCAGCACTGCAATCTGTTCCAAAGCAATTGGGTTAGGTAATGGGTAGTTAGGAAGATAACGCCAATTTTGGAACTCTATTTCAAAGGATCCTGAGGCAATTAAGAAAGTTTATGCAGTATAGCTCTTATTCACCCCCGTCACCACCAGTCACAAGAGGAAGCTTAGAATGATTTGGCTTTAAATGGTATGTATTTTACAATCCTTCTCTGACTATTAATGTCGTTCTAAGTTAAGAAAACTGTGGAAGAAATTGTAGATCAGCTGTACCAGCCCAAACTAAAACTCTTGATATTATTTGGAATTTTTCTTTTCATGTTGTAAATTCCTTTCTCTAAATGATGAGTTAATATTAGAAATAGAAATAATATGATTGCTATTCCTAATTTAGTCCTGAGTCTTATTTCCAGTTTTATGGATTCACAAATTTGACAGAACTGAAGTTGAAGTCCAGGTCATTGATGAATATGTTGAACAGGACTGAGCCAAGTATTGACTCCTGGGGGACACTACTGGTTACAGGCCTCCAACTTGACCCTGATCCATTAATGACAACCTTCTGAGATCTGTCACACAGCCAGGACTCAATCCACCTCACTGCCCCCTCGTCTAGGCCACAAGCTTTTGACCAAGAGAAGTTGCTTCTAATAAAAGTACAAGAAACATCCCTGTGAGCGAGTGTGGGATGATCTGCTCTCTTGAAGCAAAGCCCACCTGGAACGTGAGAAGTTTCTTATATTGACTCATAAAGTTCTGGATTTTATTTTTTCCCAACTAAGATCTAATCACTCTAGGTCTCCCTTATTTTCTGTGAAGCTCAAAGTGAGTCTAATTGTATAATACATGACTATATAATTCTTTTAGTGCAATCTTTTTCACACCCTTGCTTATTTAGTTGTTTGGGGGTTTTTGTTTGTTTGGGGTTTATTTTTTGTTGTTGGTTGGTTGGTTTTGTTTATTTATTTTTTTTCTGTTCTCTGTCACTTCTCTCCTAGATAAGAGGACTGAGAAGAATGGGGTGATGAATGCGTGAGGATTTCCATATTCTACTCCTGACAGTAGTCTGCTGTCTTCCTACTATACCATCACTACACCAGACAGGCTCATCCATATCTGAAACACCTACCTATAGTCTGTAGTTGCACTTACCTACACCTACAGCAAGACTAAGTTTAAGATAGATTCTGCAACCATGTTTGAAACCTATAAGGTTGACACCAGTCATGCTCCCTAACTTGTAGATATCCTACACGGTGCAAAGATATAGTGTTCCCAGAAAAATAAATGATTACTCTGTCCAGTAGAGAGCCTCTCCTCAGAAAAGGACGTAAATTAAGCCACAGTCAATATTCAGTATTCTTTATATCTTTTGTGGTCTTCCTGGGAGTTTCTGCTGCTTATAAACATCTTGCAAGCTTGTCTTGCTCTGCCACTCAAGCTCTCAAAAAATCAAGTTTCTGCAGCAGAGATAATACCATTTAGAACTAACTTCCTATTCTCTGAATAGAGTTGATAGTTTTTTTTCCTAATCTTTAATCCTTTAAAAGAATACATTTTGGGGGGCTAATTCAATATGCAATCTTGAAAAGAAATTGGAAGGAGCAGCTAAACGCTGTCTCTCTGTTTACCCCCAGGCTAAATTCCCTACCTTAGAAGACTGAACTAGAAAAGGGTATTTCATACACCATCTGTTGGTTAATGCAGCCCTACCTTGCCTCTTCAATAAGGTTATAATATGAAGTATTTGAAAGTTTAAAAATGGAAACATTTGAAATATCCTCCGAATAGCAAGGAGCTGCTGTCACGGGTGATTTCTAAACTGCGTTTCCAACAGCAAGAGGAGAACAACCTGTCAGAGTAGCACCCGAGGCAGTAAAAGCCAACACATCAGATATCTGCTTATCATGTGCTCCAACGACTCCTGGAACAACAGACTCAGCCCTTGTAATAGGTGGGAAGAAAACAAACAAAAAGAAAAACTACCCAGGAAAACTGGTATTTGTCTTTACCTCTTTCCATTGGCGAGTGGCAGTTCTGCTCCTTGGTCTGTCCTCTTCTGACGCCCTGCAGATAGAAGTCTTTGTTGGATCCTTTGCCTGGTGTTAAAAAAAAAAAAAAAGTAAAATATACTGGCAAGGGATATTTCTTCAATATAGATTGTATTGAAAAGGAGGAGTTTTGGATAAATAGGAGATGTGAGAAATAATACGTATTAGTAATATCCCCAGTAGCAGTAGTAGTACTAGCAGCAATAAACAATCCAAGTATGGAAATGAACTTTTCTCAAAATGATAGATTATATCAATTATATCAATTTTATGTCCTCATTTTCCTTTAAATAAATTAATAAGATTGAAATATTTTTACTGGTATACATTAACATTTTTCAACATTTTTTTTAAATTACAGAATTATGTATGTTTTCGAGGACGTGTCCATATTATTTTTTGATATCAGCATTGAAATTCACTTTGGTTTTACTTTTGTACTAAAAAAATTGTCCACATTGTGTAGAAAACTACCTATTTGTGCATTGTTTTAACCATTTCTTTGGTTTTAAAATACACAGTTGGATGGTTCTAAGATCAAATATTGGCAATTCTGGGAAACGAAATTCTGATTCTTGTCCAGTTCTTGTAGTTTGTAAATTGTAAGAATTTTCCAGAGAAAAATACTGGAGTCTAGTTGAACAGAAGCCACGTGATGACAGACTGGAAGAGAGGCAAAACCATTTGAGGATGATTTTCTGTTGTGGTTTTTGGTTTTTGTGGGTTTTTGTTTTGGTTTGGTTTGTCTGTTTGTTTTGTTTTTGGTTTGGTTTGGTTTGGTTTGGTTTTAAATAAAAGTCTGCTTCTGAACCTTGTAATACTGAGTGCAAAGCAGGTTTATGGTAAAAACAAAAGAAAGGATCTGACCACAAAAAGGAATCCCGATGGTTAAGGCCAGATTTGTGTACCCATGCTAAGGTCTCATTTCAGGCATTCTTCACCACTTCTCTAACCCCTGATGTAAAAGGTGACCCAATAATTACTGTGATTCTTTCGGAAGAGAAAATGAATACGTTGTTTGCTGGGATTCCTTTATAAAACATGGATAATGTTTTAAAACATGGCAAATATTCAGCTACTCCCAAGCATTGCATTTGCAGAGCCATCTAAGAGGTTCCTTCATCCCCTCTCATAAATCAATACACCAAGAGTATGAGTTTCTAATTCCTCTCTAATAGGATATCTATAGGCTTTTCTTTCTTCTTTTTCATCAAAGTGTCTGTTCTGATTAAAAAAAAAAAAGCCCATGCTGGAAGGTAAAATTTATACCAATTTTCACATGTATAACTGAGTACAGAATCTTCAGAACTAGGGAACCACAGCTTTATGGAAACATGTGCATATATATGTAGTTTTCATTTAGGAAAAATATCCAGACAAACCGAAATGCTGAAACTGTTCTCGTCGGTATTTTTTTTGCTTCAATACCAATGGAAGGTTTCCAGGAGGATCATATCCTGGACTAGACATCAGTGTTTGGTGGGTTTTGGATTGGAAAATAAATGTTCTTTGTGATTTGCAGATATTGTATATACTGTTGTTGAACTGATTTCTATTAAATCTATCTCATGCTCACTTCTGAAAGATAATCAGATCAAGAAAAATAGTAATGAAATAATGTAACAAAACATTTCCCTGAGCATAGAATAACCTTTAGATGAATACCTGCTGTAAAGTTAGTTTTCCACCAAAAATCGACAACAAAAAATACTATATCTGATGTTATTTAACATTATCCATACAGTAATTGTAACTGTGAATTCTGAAAATCTGAAATTAAGTTGGTGGTGTAGAACACATCAGTCAGATTGCATTATATGACCTTTATAGAATGGTCTGCTGTACTGCTACTTCAACTGCACTTTTTTCTCTTGCATTTTATTTTTGGAAATCAAATAATATTACTCCCTCGTTTCTGACAGGGCATTTTAAAATGCAACATGTTTTGCATAATGAATAGCTATAATTGATTTCTTGGTTGAATATGAGAGATGGGACTTTGCTTGCCTTCTATGAAGCTAGTTCCCAGAAAACCTTAGCTAATGAAGAAAAGGAATAGATTTTATTAGATTGTTTGATAGCACACCTATCACTCTTCCTGACCGAAAGTCATTTTCATTTGCAATGAGCAATTCCAGTTACACGGTGCAGTTCCAGTTGAGTTCCTTTGCTAGTCCAGTGTGCAGCTGCAGTCAATGCTCTTTAGAGATATATGCTGGAGTGAAAGAGGCAGATTTTAGTAAGACAAGACATTTTTTCCTCTGTGGGCTTTGTGATACATAAAAGTCTTGTCAGTTTGACATATGCTACCTTTGCTTTATGATTTTCTCCTATTTTCCTCTTCTGTACCTATGCTATCATTATCATCCTAGTTGAATGGTTCTTACTGCAAAGTAAGGTCAGGATGTGGCCGCGCTGCTCTGCTTTGTACCAGATGACAGGAAAAAAATCAGCAGGGGAGGGAGTATTTTTATTGTGGTTTTGCTATTACAACACAGTTAAGACATACTAGCCATCGTCTGTATAAATCTTAGTTCCATATACATCTTGAAATGTCAAACACAGTCGTTTTATTATGTTGTTATAAATGCTCTTACTATTCAAGAAAAAAAAACAAAACATTTGGAGCATCAAATGCTCAGTTATCAGAAGTTCGAGGAGCCTTTAGGAATCTCACATTCTCTGGGCCAAAGGAAACTATTTAACCTGTCAGTGTGATCAAGCAAAAAGCCCATCCCCATCAGTAAAGTTCTAAGATTAGCTCACGGAATTCGAGCTGTTGGCTAGATATATTTGCTATTTATCACATCGTTTAATTGCAGTCATGAAATAAATTTCATAAGCAAATTTAATGGGATGAAAGAATTCGTCTCAATCCAGCAACAGTTTCCAGTGTTGTTGTGAAGTCAATTTTGCTAGAAATGTTATTTGCTTCATCACAGAAACTTGCAGCAAAACAGTTATTATTTTTGCTCATTATAAATAGTGAGTTATGGAAATATTTCATACTGAAATGTCCAAGAACATTTTATTTCCCTAACGTGTGGTCAGCAAGGAATTTTCAAAAAGCCATCGTGGGTAAAACTAAAGGCAAAGGTAGCCAGTGAGATGCTTATTCATCCTCATATATAAAAGTTGTTCTGACTTTGTCACTGGATTATTTAATCAACACGTTTTACATGTTTGTAATGCTTACTGCAAGTCAGTCACAGCCAAAACAGCTCACTGTAGCTGAATCTAAAGCAGAAAACTGTATGTATATCAAACTGCTTTCCACTTAAAGACTTTGACGTGGACAAATTTAATCTGAGTTCCCACTTAGCTCTTGGGACGTGTCATTTTGCGACTTTGCAGCCTGTTAAGATCACAGGGTTGGAAACAAACACAGAGAAATAACGTGGAAAAGATGACAGAATGTCAAGTATAAATATAAACACTCTCAAGACTCCCAAAGGCACAGGGAGATGTGAATATACTAAGCGTCTGAGTCAATCAAATGTTACATTTAAGGAGCAGAACAGAAGTGAATAAATTTTTTACCTCCATTTAACTAAAATGGTTACACAATTTTAATGAGACATCTATCTGAATTGCTGAGAAAACAATGTGATGGTTTATATTAATATACCAATACCTATAAGATGCTGTAGCCCACTGTGAACCAAAATACATTTTAAAAGACCGTGACACACAAAAACTGTGGATGTAGTTTAAAGTCACTATCCATGGGTTGAAAAATTCTCACCAGGGATCTGTAAAAAAGGACAATCTATCCCGTTCTCTTTTTCGGTAGTTTTATTCTATGCACTTCATCCCTATTCAAATAAATATTGGATACTGAAGTCAACCTCAAGAATTATTGCTCATTCTCTATTTTATACAACAAGCTTCTTAAGGTGGGAACTTTTCCAACACAAGGATTGAAGACACATTCCATTTTCTGTATGTTTACATATTTCCTGTGTTACCATTATCCTTTCTCATTATATCTTACCTATGTAAACAACGAGAGAGAAAAACATTTCTTTATTTCTGTTGTTAAGTATGCACTGAAAAAAACTACTCACATATAACAACACCTTGCACACAATTAAAGTAACATTATCTGTGTGCAATAACACTTTTTGTCTCACAGGTCTGCCAAGGCTGGCCAGAACTACAGACAGTCAAAACTATTTTCAGAATTTATTGTCACTATTGCAATTTGTCTAAATCACCATTTAAAAAGTTGTATTAAACTGTTCTGTTATGCACTAAAATTTCCGTTTTGCCTTTCAGTGCTTCAAACGAGTAAAGCCCAAAGTCCTTGTAATTTTTAATTCAACTGCAAAGCTACTGCAAGTAATTTATCGTACCATCCAAAGCACCAAAAAGAATTCACCTATAGTAGCTTGACTTTTGTACCCTTGTGTTTAAATCCTGTGTGTTTGAGGTGCTTGGACCAAGACACTTCTGGTTCGTATTGCTAAACCTCAGTCTGCTTTTTCTCAGCGAAGAATTTTTCTATAAAAGCAGAATCTGTGATAAAATCAGTCCGAGTTCAGTGTGGTCTTATCGATGGACACAGGTTGTCCTTCAGCCTAAACTGAGTTCACCCACCTCTTCAGTCCTCTGTCGCCACTGTGTCCTGGAATTATTTACTCCCAAGGCCTTCTGCACCCTCTCTTCTCTCATTTTTAGGTATAAAAAGGCAATTATGAAGACTGTGAAGGGAGGCTTGTATCCCTCCTGTAACTGCTCCAAACAGCTATGGTGTAACATCCCTTTGATGTTTGACTTCATAGAGAAATCTACTATTCAGAAATATTCAGGGGTAATTATTAAAAATTAAATCTCTACAGGCATGACTTTATAGCAGATTTTGAGATTTCAACTTTTATTTAATTTTCCACTGAAATGAAAAAAGGAAATTCCTAGGCAAACTTCTATGCTTGTTCCTTCTGATCAAAGTTATGTACCAAAAAGAATATCCTGATGAAAACTTGAAGGAAGTGAATAAATGTCACCAAAAATATCTACCCCTGAGGAAAACAGGTTTTGTCAAGAAAATTCTGAATAACCTTGCTCAGAATAGCTCATTTAGTGTAAAAACACACTTCCCTCAATCTCCTTTTTTATTTTTCCCAGTTAAACTATTTTTTCTAAAGTGATGGTCTTTATCTTGGTACATCCCATTAAACATTATTTATTCACACAGCCGAGAGGCATTTCTGCATCTCAGAGATCTTCTGTCTGTTCAGAATTACAATTTTCTGTGTCCTTATGGATTCCCCCTGCACTTAAGCATGTGCAGACAGACACACACACACTTTTTTTTAATATATATTTATAAATTGAGGAGTCTAAAACTTACAGAGCTTTTGAAACAAAAGCAGAATTTTAATGGAAACATTTTTTGCAATCTTACCTGTACTGATAACAGAATCAATACCTGATTTCATTTCTTCTGCAGGCAAATTGTGCTTGTCACTTTTTGTAAGTGCAGAAAGAAAAGTGAAAGCTCATGACTTGAGAAATGCAATTCAAAAATAACTTCTTAAGTTAAATCTTATCCTGAATTGATATTCGCGCTAATAAGGGGAGATTTAAATTGAAAAGTGAAGGGTTGGCAACGTGTCCTTAAATTGACTAATTCTCTTTTAGCATCAGATCAATGCAATGTGTATTAAGGATACCTATCTAGTGTGGGAAAGAAGCCTTACATCACCTGTACGTGGACACGATGCAGTTTGTTGCATGGCAAGTCAAAGGCACTGGGTCTTAGAAAAAGAAATGAATCTCATAAATATTGCATAATTGCAAGTGTGCTATAATCTATTCTGAAGTTAAAAGGTGTCACAAACAAAATCCCCGTGTTCATCATCACACTGAGGTTTTTTTTTCTTCTTATTCTACACAATATGTCACTTTTCTAATTATATTTTTAGTAATTTATTTCCTTTCTCTCCTACAAAATTCATTCAATGTCAGTGCTATTATGCCACAGTAAACACTGTGAACTTAAATTATTGCACTTATTCACACTTATACTCCCTAGAATTTGCTGAAGTAGTACATTTGAAAACATAAATGTCTTTTTTTCAACAATTTGGGCTTTTTGTTCTCATTATAAATTGCAAGAAGGAAACACAGCATTCCTTATTTAGCTAACTCATGAAGAATAAAATCTCCACAAATTATTCATTGCATATTCTTTCATAGAAAGCTGTATCTAACAAGACAGATGGTGTTTTCCCTGATTCCAAAGGTCTAATAAATATTATTTGTATCGTATTAGCATGACACAGACAGGTAGGCTGAATCTTTCATAGAGAAGATACAGAGGTACCTGATGTTTTCCGCTCATGTGCAAATATCCTTTCCCTAGTGGAGTTTTTCTGCATTAGAGTAAGAAATAAACATTCTTTAATGTGAATAAGATCTAAATCACAAGATGAGGGGGACTGATATTGCAGAAAGTTTGTCCAACAGTAATTTTCAATTTTAGTCAAGAAGAATATTTAAAAATTGTGCAGCAAGAAAGAAAAACAGAACAAGCGTTGTGTAAGAAAATAGTATTAACAATGGTAGCTGCAGGTATTTTCCTTAAAAAGGAAATCAAATTTCTCTAAGAAGTATGGTCACATTTTCTGTTTTGATTGAATTAGGGAAGCTTAGAAGAGAAAAGAAACTCTTTCTCATTGTGGATGTCAGTAGTTTCAAATCTTTTATGATGAAGTATCACCTTCCAAAATGCATTCTGAATGCAAAAGCTATCAATTACCCCTTTTCAGAATGGATGCTAAGCTCTTACCTGGGAGCTGAAGACCTGGGCAGACCAGCAAAGAACAGAAACATTAGGAACATTTGGGCAGACCAGTTTTCAAACACCAGTGGTTTTGGGGGGGAAATATTTAAGTTTTTACAGATTTAGATTAGATATTGGGAAGAATTACTTTACTGAGAGGGTGGCCAGGCACTGGACCAGCCTGCCCAGGGAGGTGGTGGAGTCACCATCCCTGGAGGGATTTAAGAAACGTGTAGACGTGG
>JAOQGH010000012.1:124934652-124958790 GCA_025769975.1 Gallinago jamesoni
ACAGCCTGCCCAGGGAGGTGGTGGAGTCACCATCCCTGGAGGGATTTAAGAAACGTGTAGACGTGGCTCTTCAGGGCGTGCTCTAGTGACAAAAATTATTGGTTTGTGGTGGGGTGTTGTGTGTGGGGTTGTGGGTGTGAAGTTTAGTTGGTGGGTGCTTTTTTTGTGTGTGTTTTTTCTGGGTTTTGTGGGTTTTTTTTGTTTTGGGTTGTGGTGTTTTTTTTTGTCTTTGCGTTTGTTTGGGTGGGGTTTTTTTGGTGGGTTTTTTTTTAATGTGGTTGGACTCGATGATCTAAAAGGTCCCTTCCAACCACTAAGATTCTGTGATTCTGTAATTTTTTTCTTCAACACTTTCAGTGTCCGTCGTTGAACAAAAGATTAAGTACAAGTTAATGAAGATTTCATTAGTAACAAACAGAACATTAGGTACTATTCTCAGCATCCCATCTAGAAATATAATTGTAAGTATTCCTAAAATCCAATAAAGACAAGTTTACAATAATCTAAGGTTACCTATACATATATTATGTTTATATTTATTTTTCAGGTTTGTTTTCTACATAATATTAAGAGGAGGATTACAATACATTGTCCTTTTAAAATGAAGTATTGCTGGAAAAGAGAATTAATATATCAATAACTGAAAGTACTGAACTAGCAGACTCTCTTTAAGTGCAGGTAGAAGAAATAAAACTGAAATGAGATAATAAATTGGTGTAATAACTAAAGTGCAGAAAAAGGAAAGGAAATGCATGCAACAAAAATACAGCAGGAGATGAGACACCAGATTGTTTGTTCATGACTTTCATTGTTTTTAAAAACTAGAACAGGCACTCTGAAAACATTTTTTTTTGGTGAACTTTGAATGCAGTTTGATTTAATGAACACGTCTTCATTAAAAATGATTTTTAATCAGGGTACCTAATCCAAAATAAGAAACTATGTTGTTTCCTTGAGGGTCTTAATGG
The DNA here is from genome assembly GCA_025769975.1 of Gallinago jamesoni. NCBI lineage: Eukaryota > Metazoa > Chordata > Aves > Charadriiformes > Scolopacidae > Gallinago > Gallinago jamesoni. Next base: position 124,935,621 of record JAOQGH010000012.1, read on the forward strand.
ATAAAGGTTGTGGAAACTATGATTCATCATCATCCTGAAGGCTAATATGGATAGTAAAAGAGCTGTGTCCTGCATTCCCACCTGAGAGGAGGAGGTCAAATGGAAGAAATATGAAGCTACCTGAAAGCTGGGCCTTTTCTTGCTTTTTTGTAATATTGCCCATAGACCAATGCAAAGGCCACCAGCCAGTCAAACCTTTCTTATCCCTTTTGAGAAAAGCCTTCAAAACAAATCTACTGAATATAGCCTAAAAGTTGAAAAAAAAAAAAAAATAAAAGAGGTGTTAGGCAGTGTTACTTTTGAAGAAAATGACTTACAACATTGAGAAAAGGATTGGATCAAGAGGTTTAAAGCTTCTTTCCTTCCCCTGGCAACGAAATGCAGAAACTCTTCTCAGGTGTCCTGGGCAGGACATTGGATTGGGCAGTATCTGTTATTGACTCAGGATAGGATCTGTTATTAACTGTTTGTGATACCCCGGTTATTAAAGGTGATACCTTTCCTTTTCTTAACAGTGGGAAAGAAAAGCAGCAGCAGTCATGTGAATCATTAGCAAGCCTGGGGGAAAAAATAAAAAGGAAGCAAGACAGACACTGTTCCTTCAGGTTGTTGTTTCCTTGGGTTATGCTCTTTCCTCATCCCTAAAAAATTTTTTGCTCTGCTTTACACTTCTCCAAGATGCACCGTACGGAGAAATGCAGGCATTTGCCCGAACATCCAATAACAGAAACTTGGTTTACTGCTACCAAAAACCTCCGAGGATCTTTGGTTCACAGCCACTCTTAAAACACTCTCAACACGCTCTCAAAACACTCTGAGAGCACAGGGCAGAATTAGCCTTTTCCCAAAGTACAATTGTGGACAGAACATTCTTTTAAAACTTCTCCAGAAGTGGCGATAGCAAGTCCATTTCATGTAATAGCTTCGGCTAGAGCACTCACTCAGGAATTGATTTATATGGTTTTAATTCCCTTTGCTTCCTGAGGAAATTCAAGTTTGTACCATCCAGCAGCCCACAAAATGTTCCTATCGTGGGGTTACCCCGAGGTTAAAGCCCTCACCTTGAGGACTCGAGAGACAGAAAGCAGAATTCATGGGTTGCAGTTCCTGTTAGGAGGACTATTCCTGAACTAAACTTTCAGCAGTTGCAGGTGAAACGGTTACACTAAAATTAAATTAAACATTCAGTGATTCACAGAAAGATGATTAAAGATTCATTAGGCAGCAGACAGATGGAGAGAACTTCTGTGGCACTAAGTATGACTATCACCTGGTGCAAGGCTACATTTTTAAGGGAAAAAACCTAGATTCTTTCTGCTCCCAGGCTGAGCATCCTGGTACCTAATCTCTTTTTTGGACGTTGATACTTTGGAACAATAGTACTACATCATGAACAAACCCACCATAAAATACTTCTGGAAATAAAAATCTGTGTCAAGCAGCAGCAGGCACGGGCTGCTTTGCAAAGAGGAAAGTGAGCCATAAGCTGAGGGATGAGCTGGGTGGATCTGCAGAAAAGTCCAGAAAAGGACAGAGGTAAAGGACTGGAGCTTGACTGTGGTTGTACTGTGCCTCACCTTGATTTGGTTGATCCTAACCTTACCTTGTGGGCCTGACTTTCAGGTATGATTCATCTCTACAGATTTATCTGGAACCAGTTCAACCCTGGGTGGAAGGCTAAGCAGTTGGGACTACACGTGACCGAGAGCTGCACTGTTGGATGCTTGTGTCCTTGGTATGCCTGGAAAGACCAACTTTTTAATACAAGGCTTAATCATGTTGGTTATCTTCTATAACAAGAGAGTAGAAAATTAAAAATAGGTCTTGAACAAAGAGTGGCTTAAGTCTCGTACAGATGTGAAGAGATAACTTTTGAGGTGAATTAATATTTTCAATGTATATGACTTCTTTTATTCATAAAGCAAGTAAAACCTTTTTTTTTTTCCCCCAGAAACTGGAAAAATGTAAAACCATCCCTGCTATAAATTAAAGTGGAAAGAACATTTATATAGCTAATTAAAATAACGTCCCTCATTTATCAACACTTAACCTTTTTGTCTGTGGATGTTACCATGCCAGGCATACAAGCACGTAGTCATCAGTGAGTGTAAAAATACAGGATCAGAACTACTCTAAGGTCAGCCACAGAAATGGAGAACAGTAATTGAGAAAGGGACCAAGCTTATTTCAAACTCTTGGCAAACTGTCCCCTGTCCTATCAGTCACTCAGGTTTTTCTCATGTATCTATCTCATGATACAGGTCATAAGTAAAAATCATTATGTTTATAAATGGAATCGGAGACTTCCGAGTCCTAAGATACATGAATGATAGCTGAGAATGAACAAAAAATGAGGACAGGGCCTGTCAGGTAGCCATAAATTAAGGGATGACTAAACCCACCAGATCAGAAGATCAATAGTGAAAAGGCAAGTAGTCTGGTAAGAGAGCTAATACTGAATACCTGAAAAATTACCCTGCATAGGAAAACGTAATTTTAATGAGCCTTTAAATTCAAAATTTTGGTATCTGTACCTCATTTTCTTGCTTCGTAAATATGACAGTAATATAATAGTCACTAAAAATAGAAAATATTACAACAGGAGGCAACTGAGTGAAAAGCAAGTTTCGTAATCATCAAAGAACTGAAGCTGTAATACGCAGTACCGTGAATTGCACATTAGCTCTACAATACGGTGATGTTTTGTGATGCTCCTTCTTCTTGATTAAAGGTCAAGCTTTCTGTAGCTTTACTGAAGATGACAGTTCAGAATGATTATTAAGTTCTACTCCAGCACTTCTGAAAGCTTTCCCATAGAAATACACCCACAGCAGCAGTGTGAGAACTGAGACTGCACGCCTCTGAGATGGGAATCAATGAACCTCTCTCCTGTTTTCTTATTAGCCATAATGACTACAGAGGTCAAAGTTCCCTTAACTTCAGCAGAGCCCACTGAAAAATCCCGAGGGAAAAATATAAGTGATGAAATCCTGTCATATGAAAATTTTGTTCATTCATAGGAATCCACACAGACATCGCCACACACGCACAAGTGCTGCTCCTACTTAAATCAGTAAGATCTGGATGAGTAAAAGAGGGTAGATAAGAGGGTTGAATTTGCATTTAGTCTCATCTCAGCTGGAGTCTTTAAGAGCTTTATGAAGACTGCCTATAGGATACAAACAGTAATTAAAAATCAAAAAGACTCGTAGACACTATGCTTTGTTATTCTGAAAACCTCTCAGACTCTGACAGATTTTATAGTTTGTATGATGATGCTCCTGTGCTTGTGGTACAGGAATCACGGCTGAGATCTTGGTGTAAGACAGTCATTAATGGCCTGAGTTCAGAAGTAGTATCTTTGTGCTTCTATCTGCAGGTTTCTAGCAGATTTTATTGTATCAGAATCAGCCATTTTAGCTGCCAAATATGTTCTCGATATTGTATTTCCTTGCTTTATTCTATAACACCCGTAAGTTACAAAAAAAACCCCAAACCGCAACCCACAGATAAATACAAAGGTAAAATACTTTCCTTGAAATATTTAAAAAGTCTTCCCTGCTTAGAAAAATAAAGGCTAAATGCATCTGGAAAATAATATTAAAAAGAAGAGTATTCATTCAATAATGTGGGGAATTTGAAGGGGCAGCAAAAATTATTTGGGTAAAGAAACCACTAAATAGAATATAATTTATTTTTGGAGGGTAGAAATCAGGGGTAAGAAAAATAATAATAAGCCATATTTCATCAATGTTTAAGGCATCAAAAAATATGTGGTTTATTGTTATGGCAATGTTAAAATTAAAATACTTGATACAGCTTCCTTATTTTTCATGGTTGAGGCATGTTGAGCTGTACGGAGGAAAAGCTCACTACTTTTGGTAGTATTTAGGTTCAGATGGGGGAAATGACCAATGAACTCTGATAATTCCATTAGCATGTAATTCTAATGGATGTCTGACTGGGCAAGCCCTTACTCATGGGAACTGTCCTTAGACATATGGGGTGACGTGGTGGTGGTCTGTCCCTTGCTGTTTTGCACTATCAAAAGTAGACTCACCAATGATACATGACTGCTCATAATCTTCCCAAGGAGCTACAAATCCTCTCCTTTTAGTAAACTGCTTTCTCTAAGTGCCACTATTTGGCACTGGTGAGGCCACACCTTGAGTACTGTGTCCAGTTTTGGGCTTCTCACTACAAGAAAGACACTGAGGCACTGCAGCGTGTCCAGAGAAGGGCAACAGAGCTGGTGAGAGATACTTGGAATGGTCCCTCATTCTTAGAACAATCACTTTGAGACTCAGTGGAACAAGGAGGTGACCCAGGCTCAGAGATGGCAATTCGTCTGCCTTTTCTATGAATGCACCCAGGAAAGTTTGGAGTCAACACATGAAGAACGTCTCATTATCATCATTTCTAATTTTGTTACGAATTTTCATATATGTAAGAAAAATCTAGTGTTGATCAAGCAGCAAGAGTTATAACTTTATCGGTTTTAGCCCGTTGAAAACTATGCACAAGTGTAACTTCTTAGTTTATGTCAAGCTAAGAATTCAAGCTAAGAATTCAAGCTAAGAATTCAAGCTAAGAATTCAAGCTAAGAATTTTGAGAGTTGAGAGTTATAAAAAAAAAAAGTCTTCAGTGATGCCTTGTGCCTGCTAGAGTCTGGATAATAAAGTCCAACTGAACTGGTGTTAGTACAGTTAAAAGTAGCTCCCCAACTGGTAGATCTTATTGCTGAAATCCCATTATAGACAGGGTGAGTGGAGGTGTCAGCCTGAAGGTAGAACCCTTACCTTCCTTGCATTCCTAAACACAACGAAACTGCCTTGCAAAACATTTCTTAATGTTCTTGTTTGTTGATTTTTAAAGTGATTATGGCACAGAGGGAAAGATTTGTCTTCAGACAATGAAAGGCTCAATACAGGTCAAAGACTACTTAGTTGTAAGAATATAACAGAAAGAAGAAATTAATGTAGATTTTCAAAAAAGCAGACATGGATTAAAGAAATACTGCAATTCATAAAAAAAAAAGCCCTCAAAACAAAACTAAAAAGAATGTTTAAGTTGTAGAAGAAAACGAGATACTTTAATAAAAGATAAACAGCGAATAGATGGCTGCAGAAAATTGATTTCAGCTAAAGTCAAGACACAAAGCTTTTTCTATCGAATAAATATAAGTAATAAGTGTTCCATTATACAATAAGCACAATACTACGAGACAGGTTTTCAAAAAGAGTTGTTCAAAAAAATAAAGAAGCAAAATGACTAAGAGATTTCTACAAATTCCAAAGCACTAGACAAAACCAAAGTTACAACGTAAAATTTGCTTTCTATATGTCCACGATGCTCTGCTCTGCCAACACGGTGGCAGTCTGAGTGCACCTGATGACAGATATTTAGATACTTACATTTCCTGAAAACAACTTAAATCTCTGCCTAAGTAAATAGTCATTTATTTCTCAGACCTGCCATTTAACTGAAATAACTACTCTTTATGACTGTGCAGTTCATTTACTAGGAAAAAATAATAAAATATGAAAATGCTCATCCTGAATCTATTCTTTGACGCAGTTAGGCATCCATAATGTAGACTGCAGTGAAATGCAAATGATTTAAGATTAACTTATGTTTTGGTTGTTATGGAAACAACATAAATCAGTACTATCCTTCTATACAACATAAAATACACTCTGCAAGTAACTTCACAGAGCTGTGATTGTTATTAAAAAAAGCATTCAGGAACATAAGCGACTCAAGAACTCACTTGAATGAATATGTGAGGTTTTTTTCAACATCAAAAATATCCACGTTAATAACAATGTCACAAAATTGGAATTATTCAGCAAGTTCAAAGAAGTTACAGATCTGTTTACTATTTCATACCGGAACAAGTTGTGTAGGGTTTTTCTTTCTACGGTCTAAAAGTTGCATAAAACTAAAACACACAGCGAGCTAAAGAGGGGCATCTAGAACGAGGTGTGAGATAGCTACAGGAGATGTCCTTCCCAGCAATGTCAGGCCGAGCACATTCAATAACAGGCTTGATTGCCTTTGCTCATGAAAACCTCGGCGGCTGCACATCTTTTAACACATAAAGCATTTGGGGTTTATGACAGACACCTCACGGTATAGCTGCTGCTGAAATGTTTGTCTTTTGGAAAAAAAGAGAATAAAGCTGAAAGGTAAAATCATGGTCTATATACATTTAAAGGAATTTGGATGTCTACTCTCTTTCTAGTACCACGGATGAGCAAAGGCTAAGACATGCAGTTATTTCCTAATTCTATATTTCCAGAATTTGTTTTGAACATACTGAAAGGATGGTCCAGAGACTGGAGCTTGCCCCGTACATGTCTGTCAGTGAACTTTTTCTCCATTTCTTGCCTTCATTTCAGATAAACTATCCACTATCAGTTTAGGGTATGAGACAGCTATGACAGTGATATATGATGTCAACAACAAAAAGAATGAAAAATCATTGCTTACACTAGGGCAATTCTTGTTACCTTAAAACTTAGGCTTGGAGACTACAAAATATCTGTTTAAAGTGGTGTATATGATGTAGGAGTATCAGAAAAGTGACCAGTCTGTCCATAACAAAACTCTTTTCCAATGGATCTCTCGAAGCAGGGAGCTCACATTTTAGTGTAAATAGGAATGGCAAAGTTTTACCTCTTGGCTAGCCCTGCAACCCTACTTCTCACATAAACATGAACAGTTCAACAGAAGTCAGATGCTCTTTTATCTGAGAAACTCATGCTGAGCTACTGGGGAATGTGATAGCTTGACTCCTTAAGTTATAATGTAGAATAGATGAATCAGTGAAATCAGAACATTACGATATACGTTAATATATGTTCTTGTTTCACTTATAATTAATCTGTATGTAGACAAGACTTGAATGAAAGAAACATAAATTCCTCAACAACTTCTATGTTGGAAAAGACATGAATAAATGTAATTTAGCAAGATTACTGAGGAATCCCTATGAGACTATGTGAAGAAAAGCATGAAGGCTGAAGGATTTATCATCATATTGTCTTGTATAACTAGTTTCATAGTTCAAGAAACAGTGGAACTGGAGTCACCTGCACTAAGAAAAACTGCAATCTTATAGATTCTTACAAAGGAATACATATTTTTTAATCAATAACATTACATAGGCTACATGAATGAACTCGACAAGAAATCATCAATGAACAAAAGAGGCCTATTTCTTATGGGAACTTAGTTATATCTAGGTAGAAATATAGACAGACAGACCAATATAGAGAAAAAAAAAAGGGCTCAGGGATCAGTGAGAGTGAGAAGAATTTTTGAGCATTGAACTTGTAAGGCAAAAATGTGTAAGCAACTATTCTCACTGTAGGATCAGTAATTTCAGTGGATTTATCACAGAGATGAGCGAGACACAGGAATTTTCAGTGAAGAAGTTCTAAAAAAGACAAAATCCTTCTCAGGCACCCTTAAAAATCTTTCACAGGCAACATCTCTGTGCAGGACAAATAGAAAATAATACTCTTCTCCATGGCATAGGCTCATTAGGGCTTAGATGTAGCAACCACGTAGAACCAAGCTGGATCTAGAAGACAGAGGCACCAAAAGTGCTGAGATACTGAATACTCAACATCCTCCTGCTTAGACCTGAACTGGGAGGTAAGGGTGCTTATAAAGTGAAATGTGTGCATTTAACATATTCAGAACTCAACTCAGGGGAAAAGCAATTGACCTAGAAAGGACTAAAAGGCTAAGGAAGGTGGATGAATTCATTTCCCATTTCTATCCCATCAGTTACTGTCTTTTCTATGTCAGATCCCGGGTGATAAACACTCTCCTAGAAGTGAGTAAAGCAGTCTTCTCCTGAGAATGGGGAACAGGCTGTTGGATGGCACACTTTGGATCTGTCATCACATAGACGTCACATCGGCTTTCATGTCAGTTTGCTTTTCCCTCCGTCTCTGGATTATTAATCTGCCTTTCTAAAGCCCAAGTAATGCTTAATAATTTAAGTAGTGAATCAGGACCAATTGCCAATAGATTACTTCTGAGTGTCAGTAACTGAAACATTTGGAATTTTAATAAAAAATGTGGGAAACTGAGGTTCAGATTCCTCTAAGGGTTGTGTAAATTTGCAACGCAATAGAGTGGATGTGGATGTTATTTTCCATTGAGTTGGTACTCAAAATGTCTCAGAGATCAGGAAGGTAGACGGCTGTTTTCTGACAATGAGTTCAAGTGTCCAAGTTTCAGCTTGATCTGAATTATTAGCTGGAAAAATAAACTGTAAAATATAAGAAGTTAGGTAATGTCGTACTTGTCATAAGAGGTTAATGCATCACTTGAATCCCTAGAGACTTACAAGGATGTCAGTAGATCCTAAAAAGGAGTTGTGGGTGCTAAGTATGAGGTGACTAAGCAAAGAGATGACTGAAGATCTTGAGCTATGATGACAGGACAGTTGATTCAACTAATAAGGGTATATGTTAAAATCCTCGCCCCGTGTGATGTATATCCTGTATCATATACGGCTGGTACAGTCCTGAAGTTATACAGATAATCTGCCTGTGGTTATTCTAGACAAGAGGCAGCTAAAATGCCCTTATCTCTTTCACTGCAGCCAGAATAAGACTGTAAGATCATCATTATACATATTTGCACATATGTGTAATGTATATGAATATGATAAATGTATGACACTAAGGTTGAATTCAGTTTTCTGAATCTATTTATAGATATTCTCCCAACTGCAAGTACAAACCGTTTTTTTGGTAAACAGAGTTATGTGTTCAGCAAGTCATTAGTACCACCACAAACAGAATTAAAAAAACTGCCTAATCCTTCTAAAAACAAACCAGGAAGATCTTAATAGCCTTTGCAGCGTGAGGAATACTAACAAATGTCAGCTGATTTTTAGTCTCCTCATGAAGAATGCAACTTTGCAAAGAGAAGTTAATCATATTCCTGTGAAAAACAGTGGTGCCAACACTATCATTTAAATGTTATAAATCCCAAGCTAACATCTTCAAGCACACTATAAAATTAATTTATCATCATTAATTCATAAATGATAATTGTATGCAGAAGCCTTTAGATATTTTATATATTGTATATATATAAATCCCAGGTGTCTTTTCTGAGTGCTCTTGCATTCTCTAGTGCTTCTGTAGTTTCTTTTTGCTTCACTGGGGACTAACAATATGCAAAGGATACAAGAGAAGAGCTTTGGGTTTTTAAGCATAGTACAATACATACATACATGGCTTTCATCAAATCTGACTAAAAGTCTTAGAATTCAAACTAATGAAATTTTTTATGCATCCCTGAGCAAATTTTAAAAGTACAAAATCCAGAGAGATGTAGTTCCTAGTAGAAGTGCTGACAGAGCTTATGTACGAGCATAATTATTTCAAATATATTAAGCAAATACCTTTAATCAACAGCTGAATGGTAGCATGCTGTGCTAATTATTTCTGGTTGATGATGAGAAGACTGATTGCAATTTCCTCATTAACTTACTTTTTTTCTCCTTCTATATATTTCTCCAAGTTTACGTATTTTCTTGCTATCTTTTTCCTGTAGTGGTATTTTTGAGTCATGAAACCTATTAAGTCTCATAAGCCTACCATGCATATTGAGGAGTCACAATTCCAAACAGGACATGCTCCCATATTTCCAAAAAAGGGTTGTGCTACTCTGTTGCAGTTGTGGTAGTGCTCCAAAAGCAAATAAATCAAAACAACCTTCTGCCCACTCTTTTAAAAGAATTTTCCAAATCTGGTCAAATAAATTAAATAACCTTTCACTCTAGAAGAGAGTATTGTGTATCTAAACAAAAAGATTTTCAGGTTTGTATTTTTTCCCATTGAGTAGGTTTTGGTTATTTTGAGCATTTTTATTGATTTTTTTAATAAGGATAAAAAAAAAAAATAAATCACTAGATTATTTTTTCCTAGTTAAAATATATCTCTGTGTCCCTTAAAGACTAAAAGGATGGATTAAGGGAGAAATAAATTGCCCCAAATCTCATTGTTATCATTGAATATTTTCATTATAACGTTAAGCATGACCCAAATTATGAGTCAGTAAGTGCATAAATGGTTTCTGTGACTATCTTTGAATTATAATTATTTATATAATTAGGATGAGTCTGCTGTAGATGCCCAGAGACATTTGTCTCATACTTATCCCTGTAAAGTTCTGTCCAGTCATTTGATAAATCCATTATAATCCCAATTGGTTGTCTGCTGATTTATTGATGGGTCAGGTAATTTGATAATGAATCAGGTAATATCTTAGTGGCATTTCCTACTGGATTAACAAGGTCAGATGATGTAAAATTTCTACCTGATTTCTGGTGATCTCTCTTTGTACAGATGCTCCAATGGCTTTAAATCAGAACTAAGCAGAGGAACCTTTCAATCTGCAAGCAAAATTAACACATATTGTTTTCTCAAAAGCTTGCCCAAAAGAGCAGCGTGGTGTTATGTCATATACTACTATGATAAAATTTTCAGCAGACTCACATTTTTCTTGGAATCTGGAGGAGCTTGGCCTCTCTTGTTTGAGTCTTCTGGGGAAGAGAAAAATGTCTGTTAATTCCTGGAAGAATAACATATTCTTGCTTCTGCAGCCAAAAGGATAATAGATAGAATGATGTCTACAACCTGTAACCCTGTCAGACCCAGGTCAGGAGTGCACAGGGCTAAAGCTTCAGGTCATCCAAACAGGGACAGCTTTAAGTAACTGTTTCTAGAGGTGTATTTTGTAGACAGCAGCTTCTGAACTTCTGCCTTCAGTTCACCCATTTCCTTCTCTGTGAATTGCACAGAACACTGGGAGCATATTCTCATGGATTCCACTATGGCACAGCCCTAACGCTCAGTGTTTCTTGTTTAAATAAAAAGCACACATAATGTTCTGAAAATATAAGTTCTTTCACTTTTCAGTCACACATTTAAACACAGTGAAAAGTTAAGCTAGTGTGTTTTTTTTTTTTTATCTCCGTGAGCAGTTATAATCTAGAAACCTGTATGTAGTCGTTTGACTGCAGTGCACTGATTTATAAAAAACAATCCTGAAAGTTCTGGAAAAAAAAAAAAAAAAAGGAAAATGTAAACTATTGATATTTATTTGTTCTGGGCTGGCATAAATACATTCCCAATGTAACAGCTCCTCTCTACAGTACTACGCAGGCCCTGTGCAGTTGCTACATGTCCTGCTGACAATATCATCCAGATCTATGTAACACTGGCAATTAACAGTGTGGTTTCCACTGGTGCTCCAGGGAAAAGTATGTGAATTCATGGTGTCATTCCCAGAGTCAAAGAAATTCTCCCGTTAAAGGTGATTTAAGTTGTTTTCATTATCTCTCAAACATAGGCAAAGCCTCAGCCAATTCAAGAGCCAATTCAATTAGTTTCCTTCCACTCATGGTCTTCCAAAAATCATATTGTGGTTAAAAGCCCTATTCATCAGACGGATCAGTCGCAGTTGAGCTACTAAATATCTGTGGGCCATAAAGCCATCTTTCTGAGCAGAGCTACTGTGTAATAAATGTGTGAGTTATTTTAAACAAAAAAAAGCTACAGGATGGCTGTTCCAAATGACAGATGAGTAGATACTCATAGGTTTCAGAAATCTCAAGGTAATAATTTTCGTCAGGGAAAAACCCGCTTTTTCTGTAAATTCATTCTTAATAACAAAGTAAAAGTCTATTTTTTTCTTCTTGTTAGTTTGTTGTTTGGACTTTTTTTGAGAACTAAAAAACCCCACCTAATTTTGAGCATCACAGTGACATGTACATATGAAAAAACCCTTATAGAAATAGCTTGTAGGTAGTATGGGAACATGACAAATAAAACATATGCTGAGAACACCTGTGCCTAGCCAACTGTCTCATATAGTTAGGTATTTGGACATATTTGACAAGGATGTATTATGAATGGGAAAGTAATTAGTAAAAGGGTTATTTTTCCTCCAAACTTTCATCTTTGCTGTACTGTTGAAGCTGACTTCAAATAGGGAAACAATCTAAAAGTTGTAAATATAATAAAGCATGATGAGCCGTGTAATGTGTCACTCATTTTTATTGCCCAAGAGACATCATGCACAAAATACTTATGGTCTTGCCTGATCTGTTGCTCATAATCTACATGATTTGCTCTAATTTATTGTACTATGCATATGCCTTGCAGTCTTCTATTGCACCTTTCATCCTGTTTCATGCCCTTCACCTCCTGACTTTCAAAGGCTGATGTCAACTAACTGCCAACAAGTCTTTGGTAAAGCAGTGTGGCTTGCTCTTATTAACAATCATTATTTTCTTTATTTTGGGCATTAAAAGCTGTGACCAGGTAAGAAAATCAGGGATTAAATCCTTTAAAAATTAATGTGAATGACTAAATTCACCATTGAGCTTTGTTCAAAGACAATCACTACAACTTCCTCGAAATTCATGGAGCTTTCGAAAAAGATAAAAAAAAAAAATACGGCATGGCATTGCATTGCTAGCAAAGCCAAACTTGAATGTTCAAAAAAAGTTTTACTTAAATATTTTCTAATTTGAGAATAATTTTTCTTAAGCGTAAGGCCAAACTTTGAGGACACAAATTAGTCAGACTAGAAAAGTTTATACTTGTGAAGACTTTGAGAGTTTTCTATGTACAAGTGACGAAATGTAACTCAGCTTACAAACCAAAATAGAACTACACTGATGAGAAAAATCTTCATGTACAGATCTGCATAAATTACATACTTGCCTGAATTATTAGAAGACCATCATAATCAAGGGTAGGTTATGTGGTGCTGTAAACACTGAGTTCTGGGTGAGAAACATTTTAAAAAAAAATTTGTTGCCCAATAGGATAAGAAAACCTAAACAGGGATCAAGACTATAGCTCCTGTAAACTTGTTTTGTTAGGTCTTGAATCAACAAAAATTGAAAAGTTGACTGACTTTTAATACCTGACCAATTTTATTGAATTCAGTGACAGAACTTATTTTAGTAAAATTAAGATTGATTGCAAGCATTCACAACATGAAGATCATGTTCACACAAGATGTAGCAGAGTAGATTGAAAAAATCTTCGCAGGAGAAATTGCAACAAATGCAATATAAATTGTATAAATTATCAATAATTTCAATCCAAAACAATGGCTAATATGGATTACAGAATAATAGAAAATAATTTCAAATTAAATGCTCTGCTGTAATGTATGAAGTGACACAATCACCTAATATTGAATATGGGGGAGGAACAGTTTGAAAAATACTCTTTTTTTTTCAGTCTTGCAAAGGATAAAAGGCAAAATGGAAACCAGTTAAAGCTGTTAAATATTTTTTTTACTTATACCTCACTATTTTCAAATCTAGGATAATAAATAAATTTGATTAACTTAAATTATTAACATGATCAATGACCAAGCAAGTTATTTAAAAATCAATGAGTGATGTTATTTGTTTGCCAAAGGATTTAAACTGATAAAATGTTGTACTTTCATTAAGCTTCTTATTACAGATTTTCCTTCACATTATATATGCTAATAAAAAAAGAATTAGTGTGTGAAGGAAGTGTCTATTATATAAACAAAAATTTCCTTAAAGTAGCTTTACTTTTATGATCTTGCAATGGAAGTTGTTACATAATAAATGACAATATTCTTACCAGGGATCAGAATAATAATACTCACGTTTGACATCATTTTCTGATCTGGTATAACCAAGTTGTGGTTCTGATTGAGAAGAATGAGCCATTTTTGTGAAATATCTCTTGATCTCAGTTAATCATTCACATTGGCTGGCTGTACAATGTTTCATAATTTACAGTCTGTGTAGAGAAAAAGGTGCTTGTTTCATTTCTCTGGGTGCATAATGGATGAGAACTGAAATGACTCAGGTGAATGGACACTAGAGGGATGCTGTATATATTCTGCTGTAATATATTGCAGCTACCCTGCAAGTAACAGAATAGGAACAATGTGCCATTGTCCAAAGCTGGAATTTAAGCTTTACTAAAATTCATCAAGTATATCAAGCGCTTCCTATAAAAGCAGACATGAGGTCGTTATCTTCTATCAACCACCATAAATCAGGCCAGAAGTGCAGCTTTGTGCCTTTTGAATGATGTTTTGGTTCAGAGCATCCCACCACATCTTGCTTTTTAAAGGCCTCATCTACTTAATCTGTTATCAAAAATATAAACCCCACCACTACTGAAAACCTTAAAGCTTTCTGCACTACCCAACTCATAATCTGCTTGGTTGCTGAAGTAAAAACACTTTCAGAATTTAGTTGGACTGTCTTTATCTTGCTTTAAGTTTTGTTACTTTCCGAGGTGAGATCGGCACAAATTATGAAAGATAAATTACTTTTTTCTTTATTAATGCTTTTTAATATTAATTTCCATTCTTCATCATTGCAGAGTTTAGTATTTCAACCCTTCATGGATTTATTCCATTTTAAAATAAGATAAGTCAGTGAAAGAGAAGAATAGGAGACAAATGTGGAGACCCTCACACATTGTGTTATTTGTGTTATTTGAACAGCCTCTGCATTTTCACTGAGATTACTGGATTAAGATCCTACAGACTACAACTTTAAAATTCCTCCCTGCAGACATCAAGTGCAAAACTGTTACTCTGGTTATCTAAATTATAAGAGAAAATGAGAGAGAACAATGTCTTTTTCTTTGAAAGTTCTCCATGCTTTTAATGGGATTATTACTTTCACGCCCTCTTCCTATTCATCTGCCTGAGGACCCTCTGTTTTGCCCGTCAGCTCGGCAAGTTTTAGCTGAGTATTAGTTTTCCTGCCCTGATGGTACCTCTTTTAAATTTTATAAATATGAACACAGATGCCAGACAGGAGACTGCAGAAATAGACTGAGCCCTAAAGGTTTATAATGAGTCCGTACTCTTTCCTCCCTTCATAAATGAACTAAGGAGCTCACGCAGAAAGTCATCCCTTTTCCAGTTCGGGGCAAATCAAAGTGGAATGCTGTCACGGGAGGCACCAAATCCAAATCACAGTTGGCACTAGGAGGAGTCAGAAAATTCAGAATGGTTTAACCGCATCAGAATTGACTAAAAGGATTTGGGGAAATAATATGAGAAAACTGCATAAAGAAAAGCAACATTGTGATGAGCTATATATATATTTATATGTACACACCTGTGTGCATAGTTGAGAGATTGCATTGGATACATCAGTAAAAGTAATTTTCATAATTTTTTATAAACAGGGAACATCACAGTCTTTTGACACCACCTTTGTTAAGCACTAGCTACAGGGCTAAATTTGCCTTTGAACTCAGTAGTGAAGAAAGGATATTGACCAGAGAAAACCTAAGACATGACAAAAATCCTGGAAAGGTTATGAAATGTGCTGTACAGGGAAAGAGAGTGGTTTAAATTGATGCATTTTGGAGGTAAGCCAACAAAATAAGTGATGTACTATAATAAAAACAGAACCTCTTCAGGGTAGGTAAGAAAGAGGGGACAAGAATTGGTTAAAGTAGCACAGAGGGAAAAGAAAATAAGAGCAGAGGTGGGAAGGTGATTCTGAAGAAAGCAAGGGATGACCTGATTCAGAAAAGAAAATTTAAAAGGAAGGGGAAAAAAAAGAAAAGAGCATAAAAAGAAGGTAGGATATAGAAGCTACAATTTAATTCTAGCAAAATTGCTGAATCACTGTCACTAGCTGATTGCACATGCATTGCACGAGGAAAGAATGTGCATAAAGGAAGGTTTGGACAAAATGACCAAACTGTAGCAACAGAAGGACAGGAATCTAAAAGCTATTGTATGCAAATCTCATGTTTGTTATCATCCACTAGAGATTCCTCTCTCTGTCTAGGATGAAAACCAAGTAAAAGGGCTGTGGTTTAATTAGGGCATGAATTTATTAGCTCAGCTCTTGTGGGAGCTGTGGCAATAAATTGTGCAGTGCATATAAAGACACCTTGCTTAACTGTTTTCACATACTAGAGGAATATGACAGCCATCCTTTCTCCCTTATTCCTGAGTCCTCTTCGTGTTTCTTTTACTAACACCCAACTGCCTGCCCCTTTTGAAGAAGTGTTAAAAGGGATGGGAAGGAGAATCCACTCTTGTTACTCCAGACAGCATAATTAAACCTGTTTCTCAGCTCTGGGGTGTCCCTTCATCTCTGTTCATTTCCAACTCTGATTAATCACGCATTAGAGCATCGTTGGAACTGACAAATGCTTTGGATTCCTGCTTCAAATAAGCCTTCAGATAAGATCTAGTGCCTGGTACCTCCTCCCATATCAAATTAACTTTTGAGATACCTTAACAATTTCCTTCCAAATTCTATCATTCTCATCCCTGAATAACCAATTTATTGAACATGACATTTTTGGTGGATGCCCATTAATCCCCCTGCTCCTAATAATTGACACGTTATCTGGCCTTGTCAACCCTGGAGATAACTCACCATATCCTTCCTGAAAAATGTAGCCTCTGGGAACAACTGGCACTAAGAAAAATATCCCTGACCTGTCTTTTCTTTTTTTCCTTAATTCTATTTTATATTAATCCTTTTAATAATCTTGGTATCCTGTTATCAAATCACATTTCCAGGAGACCGCCTTAGTAAATGGAGCAGGGTCAACTGCAGCTTTCTCTTGCAGAAGCTGAGGAGACCTGGAAACATGGAGGAAGTGGCCACCTGCACCATGCAGGGCAGAGCATTGCCCCTTCTCATCCAGCCACCAGCCAATAAGACTTGGTTTCTTCCTTTATAATGGTCCATCACCCCTCCAGCTCAGCACTTACAAGCTGAGAATGAAAGTATAGGGCTGTCGTTGTTGGACCACAGAAACACTGAAGTGTTCTCTCCACTAAGACATCATATTTTGTTCACAGGGCTGTGAAAAAACAAACAGTGGAGAGGAAGTCCTTTCCCCTCTTTTTTTTTGTGTGTATACATACAAGATCCAGTTGTTATCAGCTTGATGCTCATATTAAAAATTAGTTGCCTGCTCTTCACCTTCCTAGGAAATCTCAAAGAAAATGCAGATGTTGATGAGAACATTATTTTACTTGTTAGTAATTAATAACTTTAATGAAAATAACTCAAGACAATATCCTACAGTCATTGCTTCATTTTAAGTGGCCCCTCTCTCCTCCAGATCCATCTTCTGCTGGTGCAGAGAGACCAACACTCAACAGAATTTCCATTTTTAGTAATGACTATATTTTTCACTATATATTAGAATTTCCCTTGTTATATTTTTACACGATTAAGTTGACTAGATGCCTGCTCTCAAGTTCCCAACTCAATACTGCAGAAAAGACTCCCATAATTCTCAATTATTTTAATGTTTTTTAGACACCAATAGTTAAATTCATTTCCAATGCCTCAATGTTCCCTTACATAAGAAACTGCAGTTCTGCCTTACAGAAGACAGTACTTCTTCTATTATGGCTGAGAAGCTACTGTCACCTGCACAAAACTCTATTGCTTGTGAAAGTTTTGTCTTTCCCTTGGATAATTTTTATTTTGTTTTAATTTTTGTCTTCTGTGTAGTCTGTGCATCAGTACCGTCTTGCTCAGGTGCCTTTGAATAACTAACCTCATACATGAAGGGAGTGGTTACTTGTTCTTCTATGCTTTTCGGTTTTTTGCCAACAGTGATCCGTGGCAAAGCATTCTTTAAGGGTTTTTTGCTTGGTTGGTTGGTTTGGTGGGTTTTTTCCTGTCTTACAGATTTCCTTTATTTTGGTTTCTATTCTGCTTTTCTTTGGCACATACTGAATTATTGTTCTCACTTTTTCCCAAGCACTGTCATTTTTTCTCTGCTTAAAGCATCCATAACCTTACCCAGATGGATAGCTTTTTAATAACTCTTCAATACAATTCAAGTAAATTAAAAAATTGTTCTTCAGGTTGTCTCAATCTCTACCTGTCACAGATATATTCTACAGATGGTGAAGTGGCTCAGTCCTCCTGTGGCCTCCAAAAGAACTTCTACAAATCTGATCTGTGTGCTTGCCTTGAGTGCTTGAAAAGCATTTACCTTAAGACAGAAATACGTCCCCGTGCACAGTGTGTGACCTTCCATCTATAGCTGGTGAAAGAGTGGGGAAAATATTCTTTAAAGAAAAGACTACTGTGCTGAGGTTTTTTTTCCTGCATGTGCTCAGGCAACAGCATCGAGAAGCCCTTGCATTCAGGACAGACTGAGGCCAAAGAATCAATCTACAGATCTCTCATGAGACCTGCAAAGGATTTGGAAGGGTTAGAAGGCAGGACCATTAGGAGGGCTTATGCCTCACAGCAAACACTTCAACCAGTATCCAAAGCACATCAGCTTCGAGGAGCTTGAGGAAGTCAGGGAAGTTTAAGATCTAGGAAAGCTCCTTTGAGCCTCTGCTCTTAGACTGGTGTAAGGCAGTTCTTTGATGTGTCATAGCCATAAAGTTTAAGATATTAATACAGAGATATGGAAGAAACTGAAGTCTCAGTTATCCTCAGTTTGTTGGCACTGGAGGTTTTGGAGTAATTCCAGAAAATGTCTGCTTTTCAGGGCTTAGCATTAAAGATTCTTTTGGAAAACAAAAAGAACGATTTTTGATTTATTTTTTTTTGGAAAAGATGTTAGCACTGTGTAGGTGGTACTCATTGACTCACAGCTTGTGTGTGTGTGTCCTTGTGATGTTACCTCATCACAGAAATGTTAATACTGTTGATTTTCGATTCCATGGTACGGACACATCAGTGTTTCCCAGCACTAATGAGTCCAGAATAATGCTACTTGAAACTAGATAGTAGCAAGTACTGTAACACATCTCTTCCACAGCCAGCCTACACTCTGACACATTTTGGGAGCTCCATGGCATGTGGCAGACTGTTTGCTTAGTGCAGATAGAATCCTCCTACAGCTCTAAGTGCTTTACAGGCCAAGGGAAGCTTTGGTGCATAACTGTTCCTATCAACCAACCATCTATCAAGGTAATGTATTATCTCTCTAAATGATTTTCCTACAGTGCTCAAATTAAGACAAGTTGTTAAAATGTAAAACTTCAAAACATTTTTTTGCTCAGGACTGATTTTTTTGTTTTGTTTTGTTTCTTCAAAGCTTTATAATCATATCAAGAACCAATAGGCTAGGCCAAGCAATGAGTTGTTGCTGGTTCAGAAAACCATTCTGGGTGTGAACTGTGAACTCCTGCTGGTAGACTTCAGTTACTGGCAGAGTTGACAGCAGTTGTTGTTTCATAGAAATGTTGTTAGAACCATTAGCCCACAGAACATCAATGTGGCAAAATTTTAATGAAACCTGAAAATTATGCATGTTGGTAATGCTTCCACTGAACGGCAATTTCATAAAAGTGAAAGCTGCCTCATTCAAATATATTCTCAATAACATATCAAGGAGTAACGCATGTTTCTAGTCCAAAAACTGATGTTGAAAGAAAATGCCCCGTGTCATAAACAGGGAAGGAGGTGCGTGGGAATTCCACTCGTATCACAGATTCAGCAATTAAAATAATTTTCTCTCTGTTTGTCTTAAATGAAAAAGGAAAAGCCTTCTCAGAAAATACAATTGGAAAGTTACGGGGAGATTGATCAGGCTCAAACTGATGGGCTGAAGCTAAGCCTCTAGAAGTAGATATCATTAGGCAGAAGAGAACACTTAAACTACCTTGAAATAAACAGGGTCACATCTAGATTCAGGAATAAATTAATCTGTAGATTTGTTGACACAGCACACTGTTCCTTCCTGGCACAATGTGACAAGGGGAAATTAGACAATATATAATATTTGACTTCGATCTGATTTGCACAAAGCATAATATTGTACTTTCTCTTCCTTCATTTATCATATCTGATTTCATCCCAAACTTTCAGCATTTTAGTTCCCCCTGCACACTGTTTAAACAGACTGAATTAGTAAAGAATGCGGGGACTAGTTGATGAGTTAAAATGAATTATATATATTCATGCCAGAAAAGAAATTAAAACCTTCCAGTTAATGTACAGCCAGAAAAACATTTGTGCCATAAAGTAATAAGTATAAGTGGATTGAATAAATGTCAAGATGGGTTTAAAGAAATTGAAAAACAAACTCTCATCAGAGGCAGTTGAGTGTGGGAGGTATAGTGCATCTAATACGGAACGGAATATTAAATAATAAAGTTAAGAAGAATAAACAGTGCGATGAGAGCAATGTATGTAGTAAATATTAGAAAGTATATCAAAGCTCAGATAAATATTACCTCTCACCCCCACGTAAGATTCTGAAGACTGCTAAGAAAGGACAAATGTCTTAAAAATACAGAAAAAATAAGTAATTGCCCACATGGGCAGATCTTGCCCGGAAAAACAGTAATTTTTTTCATTCATTTGAAATTCTAAAGGAATGTCAAGGAAGAGATCCTAGAAGCAGTGTTACAAGATGTACCTTTGGGGGAGAAAAAGTGTGAAGGAAAAACTTCATTACAAGTTGATTAATAAATTACAACTAAATAGAATTAGTCAAAACTACCGTGTCAGGTTGGGGTCTTCCACTGCTGGTGAGTATTACACAGGGGTGTAAATACAACCCCATCTCTAAAGCCCACGACTCGTACCTACAGCTCATGCTGACAAAGGCAGAACTTCAATGAAAGAGTTTTCCGTATTCTTCACGCAATTCCTCATCAGGGAAGCACGGCAATTACCTTGTGTTTTAGAAATCTTATTCCTATAACTCAAACTCCTTTCTTAGGAGTTTACAATAAAAAAGTAAAAATGCAAAAATACAGTCTACTCAAACACATACAGGACTCCTTAGTTTAAGGAGAACACTTACTCCATCTTTATTCTCCTTCTCATTATACATGGATTCCATTACAAAAATAATCTGCTGTATGGGAAAACATGGGGAGAGTGATATATTTTAGCCCTTATAGTATTTATATGCCTGATTTCAGTCAGGATTACTCTAAAATGTTCATTAAAAAATGTCTCAGCACCTAGAAATCTAGAGGTTCTGAACTGCTGTTGCTGCAATAGTCTCATCTCACAGAATTATCTGCAGCCACTCATATCAGCATGGCCTGGATAAATATTCTGAAAGATGATAAAATGAGTTCAAGCATTTTGTGAGAGCTGGGATTGAGTTGTGAAGTGACCTGAGCAAAACCAAGAAATGACGGGAATGACTGCCTCTACCTGAAAGTCATACTTAACATTAAAGTGGAAATAAGAATGCGTACTTAAAAAAAATCTAAGATATTTCACTGCAGCTGTATGGGGTAGCTTGGGTAAAGAGTGTTATGTAGGTATCTGCTTGCCATAGGAAAGATCAACAGTTAGAAGATATAAAAATGGATCTGTTAGGTTAAAGGAAGGAAATATTTTTCTAGGACAGTGAAAAATAAGTGGTAGGTTTTAAAATTTAGGTTTGTGACTCTTTCTATGCAGTAGGTCAAGCATTATGTCCGTACAGGCTGCTCATCTCCATATGCAAAGTTTATAGACAAAATGAATGTGTGCTCTGGCTAGACTGTATGTTTACCCTATTAGAAAGTATAGAAAAGACTTTAATATAAAAAATACTATTTTTTATGGAAATGTAGCACAGCTCAGCTTACTGTTTATACACTAGAACATTTGCACGTCCACGTGTACAAGCTTCTGCCTAATTTCAGGGGGATCTTTCATCTATATTTACTCCTTTGTTGCTTAGCATATTGAAATATTACTAACCATCATGGTTTCAAATAGCCATTGCATCCTCTACCTTTAATTTACTGCAACAGACCTTCACTTCCACTTTGGAAATCCTCTGCTTAGTAAGGAAAAGGCTGTTGTACAGTGATGCATTTTTCAGCATGATCTTCTTGCTAGGCTTCAGGAGAATTAAAACAAGTTTATGATTTCCCCTGGTATCTCTTTGATGCAGCTTTGATTTGGTAAGCTCATCATATCACATTATGAAGGCGACATCAGTAAACCTCCAGCACTTACCAACCACAAACACCATCAGTTCTGTAGATGGTCTCTGCAGGAGTACAGATTAGACTTTTGCTTTAGAGTTATATGTGATTCCAGATACTACTTTCTTCTACTTGGTCAGCAGAAAAAGTCTAATTATACTGTAGGCACAGTCAACGAGAGTCAGCAAAACAAAACTTATTATGTATTACAAAAAATCCAGCAGTGAACAGCTCACGCAAACTCTTTACGGAGTTACAGAAAATAGGTTCTCTATTAGCAGAGAAAAAGTTCTAACTTGCTGTTACCTTGATAAGCTCTTGAATGATTTTTGTTTTCTTTCCTTGGTACACTGATATTGCAATTTCATACATTCCCTTTTATATTATTGTGGCAAACTTTCTCTGTTATAGACATTGTACAGAAATGTTACTAAACTACTGAAAATTCATTAGCTCATCCTCCATAAATATGTTAGATTTAGCAATATATTTTGGGTATGGCTTGGGTTATTTTCTCCCTATTCCACAGAGTGAAGAGGACGAAGGAGCAGTAGAAGAACACATGCATAGTCCTGCTTACCCATAGTCTGCTGTCCTCTCCTTCTGCCTCTGACTTCCAATAACCTCTGTAAGGGCGAGCTTCACCCGGACAACGCGGAGAGCAGCGGCGGTGAGTGCTCCAGCTTTAAACTCGAGGGACGGAGAGGCCGAGGGAAGGCGGACAGGCCCGAAAGGCCTCGGGTATCGCGAGAGGGAGCGAGAGGCTGACGTCACTGGGGGCGGGCAGGGCGAGACGCGGCACGTTTAAAAGCGGCCATGGCACGAGCTTAACGCGGACAGCGGCGGCGGCGAGCGCTGCCGCTTTAAACTCTAGCTGGAGGGGGCCTCCCGCAGGCGGAGAGGCCCGAAAGGACTCAGATATCGCGAGAGGGAGCGAGAAGCTGACGTGTCTGGGGGCGGGCCGCGGCAGGGTCTGAGCGCGTGCCAGGCGCGCGTGAGAGCAAGGGCGGGCATCTTAGTGCGCAGAGCCTGAGGGGAGCGGCCATCAGGGGTCGGTCCCCTCCTGGCGCCAGACAAGAACATGGCACCAGCACGTGCAAAATGCCCCACAAGGAAGAATGTGGAAACTCAGACGGAGCTTCCACAAAAACCCGTGTCTGTGCAGGGCTCCGGCTGCAGGGAATGCCTCAGCCTGGCACGTGTTCCCCATGGAGCCCC
>JAOQGH010000012.1:124959128-125018613 GCA_025769975.1 Gallinago jamesoni
GGCAGACTTTGGTCTTTTCAAAAGTGCTTGACAGAGTCCCTTGGGAGGCAGCCCTGAAGGGCAAAGGAGTCCAGGAAAAGGACTTTTTTATGCCCTCAGTTCCTAAAGAACATTAATATTATATGAAACTATTAATATTTCATAGAAACGTGCCTGACCATGCATGTCTGGTCAAATTCTTTGAGTTCCCTACTGAAACAGAATCAAGCTGAAATATCTGATATCTGAAGACTGGAAAGTCTGATATAATGCAACAGATTTCAGCCATGCTGTTCCTGATCTGCAAAGACAGTGAAAGCAGCATCAAATTCCATCTGCATCCCCTTTCACATTCTTTCAAATTAATTTTCATTTTTCTTTGTCTTTCATTTTAAAAAGGTGAAGTGCATATGTAATCTTAAATACTAATAGTGCCCTAACATTAAAATTTATCTTATTTTTGTAATATATGATCTCAAGTGGACAATACTGCCCTGCACAGTCAGCAACCAGTGTTATGACAATACCATTGGTAGCGACTTCCGAGAACTATAAATGTCAAACTTACAAAGCAATCCATTTCAACTTCGAATGACAGGCTTTGTCCAAAATTCAAGTACTCTTCAACTGTAAACTAAATAAGTATTTTTTAAAATGCTGTGACTGAGGACCTGACTCAACAGACATTTCAGCCTTAGAACAATTATGTGATAAAGGTGGAAGAGGCACTGAAAATACACGCTAAAAATAGGTTTTCATACATGTAAATGGGCATCAGCACTGCAACTTCCTGCTGCAAACTTTCTATTTATAATGTTATTTATGATCCTTATGATTGATCCTAGTCAATGCAGCTTCTGATCTGTTTTCACATGCTTAAATTCCACTCGCAATTGACAGCATAGCTATTATGTTTCTCACGGCAGAAAAAAAAAAAATGTCAAGATTCTGTTGTCATATTATTAATTAGAAAGTGATACTGTAGCATACTGTTGAGTAATTTATCTTGTTTTGCTGACTTGAAGACATGTACCACTGCAGTTAAATCACAGGACTGGTCTTCATTCTAGGCAACTTTCTCTGTTCCACAGTGATCAATCAGTACAGCCTTCAGAAGCAAGGAAAAAAGGGAAGAACAGGCGAAAAAGAGACATAGTTCTGCCAGAAAGTGTGTGGCTTTATTATGCAGGGACTCTCCATAAAGGAATTGTACTTCCTTTTGTGCCACATTTTCAGTTTTCTTTTACTTTTTCTTACATTCAGCAGTTCTTACTTGTGACACTTACTGTGACCTTTTCCTGTTCTGTTCTCCATTCTTCCACAATCAAGCCTCATTTCTCAAGGATTTACTTTATCTGTTAAAGTAATCAGCAATTGAATAGTTTATAGTCTGTAAACTTGAGCCTTCAGTGAGATTAGTAAGGTGTAGAACAGGGATTAAATTCCTCTTAGTCAGACTTCCTACAGTGTTTGACAGTTGTAATAATGTCTCTTTATACTCAGTTCACATCTGGAAAGCTTGTTTTTGTGGCTAGTCTTTTCTGAAATTAAATAAATAAATTTTAAAAGCCATTGCAGAATCTAAGAGGACAAAAAGGATGTAATGTATGCTGTAAGCTGGATGCTTTTACTTTTGGAGCCTTTTACTTAGAGGATTTTCTATATATTTTTTTGTGAAATATGAACCTTCATTCAAACACTACCTGATAGATTCTTCTCTGACTGGTTGCTTGTGGACCCCTTAATTATTTTAAAAATTGAATTTGGTTTTCAGCATTCTTCACCAAACAGCAACAGAATCACAATTTGCTATTGGATTTGCAAAACAAGGATGAGGGAATTACTTAATTTTAAATAAATAAATAAATAGATGGACTTGTCCAAAGTAAATACATTACACGTAGTTGGAGTACTAATTGAATACTGGAAAGTTATATGTACCAGTTAAACTGAATGCTGGTGCATACCAACATGAATATTCTATTGTTTTTAGGAGTCATTCAGCTGTTAATTTTTCTAATAGACGGATAGCCATCGTTTAATTAAAGTAATAATCAGTTACCTATTAATGCTGCTCAGAATAAGAAATAGAACTTTCCAAGAAAAATGCTCCATCTGCAGTGTGGAAGAAGCATCAGCTGAAATTCAACTTCATGAATCATTTTTCCTCTATTTTTTCCCTTGATCAAAAGTTATTTACATAAAGTTGAAAGAAGTTATGACTGCAGCCTTTTCCCCATTTGTGTCCCCAGAAAACTACTTAGCTAGCATGGAGGAAATCGTGGAACGATTTCTTTTTCTGGAAGGTAACTGCTGACGAAGAGTGTGACAGCTGCACTACTGTAGCTTTTCACAGTTGTCAATTAAGAGGAAACACATCATCAAAACTTGAATGCTTCATTTTTTAATGATCTTCTATATTGTGTTATTTTAAAAAGGCGAGTGCCTCTTGACAAAGCTAAAAAAAGGAAAGGGAGGGGGAAAGCTTCCAGTCTTGGCAGCTGATGCTTTGTAAAAAGTTTTTTTCCAAGAGAAACTGAAAATGGTGAGATTTGTTCTCAATTTTCCAGTTCTTGATGTTAATGCAAAAAATAATGAGTACAATAAGAGCATAGATTTGAAAGAAATCTGTGATGCTGCTTTCTGGAGAAATAATGGGATAATTTTATTTTTTTTTTCTTCCATAAGAGACGTCTGGCAGAAGTTTCACAGGTCTTAGGAGAAGGAAGACAAATGCATTGCTTGCTTCTCCAGTTCAGGACAGTTAGCTTCGGAGTTGACCCTTTCAAACAAAAGGAGGTAAAGGAAATGGAATTAGTCAGGAATGATACTGAGATACAATTATTAAGACCAATGTTGTGGTCCAGCGGTGCATTTCTTATTCTGGACAGATGGTCACTGAGCTTTTTATCTGGGTGGATCATCCAGCTCCCACTGTAAGACAAGACAAGATCAAGTCTGCAACCACCTGAGCAACCTAAACACACAGAAGTCTATGTGACCTGACAAGATGCCTGGAAGAGGCTGCCCAGAGAGATGGTGAAGTCTCCATCTCTGGAGATGTTCCAAACCTGCCTGGACACGTTCCTGTGCGACCTGCTCAAGGTGGACCTGTTTTGGCAGGGGGATTGGACTAGATGATCTCTCGAGGTCCATTCCAACCCCATATCATTCTGTGATTCTGTGGCCCACTGAAAAAAAAAGTGCTTTCGAGATTTATTAATGTTCTTCATTTATTTCTATTTTTATTACTAATAATCTCGATATATCTTGGCAAACGGTAGACCTGGAATGCCCCTTATAACCTTTCCTAACTCTGTGTCGTGCTGGCAGATGTAATGAGAAATATTTGCATCTAATCTGTGCAAGTAACAAAGTCTCAGTAATGCATAAAATTCTAAATTCTAGACGCTTTCTGTTCATTTTTCATGTGATTGCAATTTTGCAATTTTTTAAAACTTCTTCAACCTTTTTCCAGATTTTAGGATTTCAGAAACATGCTAGACATGAAATTAGTAATTTAAAAAAATCTAAAAAAATATTTTTTTAAAAAAAGAAATTGTCCAGAAGAAAATTTAATTTGCTTATTCCCAAGTTAGTTATTTAAGAATTTGGGTGCATGAGTGGGCAACAGAGAGAGCAGGCTGATGGTTTTGCTCTGGCTACTGTGAGCCAGTCCTTGGGTTCTCCAGAGGTGAAGGAAGAGAGGAGGAGAGGAGCACTCATGAAGATCAGGCATGTTTCTTCAGAGTGGGAGACTATGACTAGTACGAGCCAAATATGTACAGATTTATTTACAAATCTTTCGTCTGTCTGGATTAACAGTCCTGTATTGTGCTTTTTAACAAATTTTCTTGTTGTGGTTTACTTTGTTTCCTCATAAAACATTAGGTTAAGTGATGTGAAGTCTAATATAATTTGTTTTCTACGTGTGAGAACTGGCAGAAAAGGGATTCTGTTTTGAAGCTTTGGAAACCTTTGGGTCTTTGTACAATATCATAGTATTTCCCTGTAAAAAACGAGTAGAATTATAGGCTAATGGTACTACAATAAATTCTGTCACACTGAGGTTTGTAAACAAGTTTCCTTTAAACACTGATTTATTATCTAAGCAGAGAGACACAACTGTTGTTTGAGATCTAACTTGTCTCACCAGTCACATTTGGAATTAAAAACTCTTCCTGCAGCAAGGCACAATTGTTATTTAAAGTCTAACTTGCCTCACTAGTCACATTTGGAAGCTGTTTCTGCCTGCACTGACTCTGCTGCCTTCCTGGTAAATAATGCTCTGGCTCCCTTGAAATTGCTTCAGCTTCTCTGCATTCTCTATGGAATTCTCTGGAATTAAACTAGACGTTTTCTTTTTTTTTTTTTCTTTTTTTTTTTTCCCCCTTTTCCTTTCTTTCTTTTCCCCTGCTGGTTTTAATTAAAATACTGAACTAAGAAGCAACTCTATTTTTCTTTCCAATTCAGCTGTTGCCTTTGACTGCTTATGTAGCTTACTTGAAAAAGTTAGTGAAAACTCTAATAGCACGAGCAGGATAAGGCCTATGGCAAAGATTAACTGATAAAAGTGACATTCTAACTCTCTAGTTCACCCCGAGCAGGAGAAAGGTGAAAATCACGGCATCCACAGATGAAGAGGATCACCTCGCTGCCTATAAAGCAGGGTGTGCTAGAGCGTGGAGGTGCAAATTGATAATATCTCTCATTGCACTCCATCTCCTCTAACAAAGGAAGGTTTCTGTGTGTCTTATTAAGTGTAAAACACAATATTGCGGGGGCATTGGACATGCTTTAGTGCTAAGAATCTGAATTTCCATAATACGCCTTCTGTTGTTACTGGTTTACAGCTTAGACATGAGAGACAAATTCACATTAATGCTGCCTTGTTCACTTTTACAAGTTTTTCTCTTTACATCGTTGAACAAAAAGAAGAAAAAAAATTCTGGGTGAACTATTAGTCAATCTATATGGCCTTACATCTCAATAGATTCAGGAAAATGTCAGATTTATAAGATTATTATACATTATTCTAATTATTTGTGTGATAGCATAATATACAGTAAATTCAAGAGAATGTGACACAGTTTCATTCCATTCAATAAACCATTATAAGGCAAAAAATGGCTAGTTGGAATCCTTTTTTAAGAAAACATTTCTGGATGAGAATTTTTCTCTGTTTTCTACAAACTAAAGTCTACTGGGCCACAAGATATCTTCAATATATTTCTTTAAGATATAGTTCGCTGAAATACAGCAACACTTAGTTCTGCTTTCACTTGAATTTCTTTTTTCATAAGAATTTGAGAACATGTCCCAAATTTCTGCCATTCTTGCCTTTCTCTGCACCTTTTCTTATATCAATTAAGAAATAATCATAAAGCTTATCACCCCAAAATAAAAAAAGTACCGATAAATATTTTTGTAAATATTTTTAGATTTTTTTTCTTAAATATCAAGGGAATATTTTTATGAAAAACAGGAATGTTCATTGTAAACGATATGAATAAAACAGTTAAAAAAATGCCCTGTAAATTACATGGGGAGGAAAGGTAGCTTTCAGTCACCGTATGAGAAGCAGCAATACATGATTTGTATCATGAGAAATATTAAAAAGTTTGTATGGTTAAAAGTGAGTTAAACTTAAAATAAAATTCCATCATGTCAGAAGAAGCTATTCCAAGAAGTGGTGCTAGTTGGGATTTTTTTTTATACACTTGCTGGTCTTTAAAAGATCCTGAAAGCAAGACTTTCTCTTTTTAATGTTAAAGCTAGATCTCTGGAATATACTCCAACAGCAGGGGACTTAGATTACAAGTAGGATGTGGGATGGCATCCATGTATATAAACATGTGAGTATATAGCTGAACAACTTTAATCTTCTTTTTGTTTTTGAAGGTGAGAACTCATTAAACATCTGGGCAAGAAAACACTTTTGAAATATCATGGTAGTGTCCTGGAATTTAGTTATTTTCCTCCAAATTCATTTCTGCACCACACCATGTGAGTTATATTGAAGCAAGCTTGTTATTAAGTTTGCTATTTGTTCTGATAGTAGCCAGTGAAATCTCAGTGGAGCATCTCGTGTCCAGCTCTTACAAAGGAGATTAATTTTAGGACACATTTCACATTAGAACAATTTCAGATCCCTAATGCAGATGTGCTGTACAGAACCGAGATCCTTCCACATCACTAAATCCAATGATTGATTTAAACATGGGGTTGTGGACCCATTTTTTATTGGTGGTAATAGAAATTCTGGTAACCGAGAAGAGCACTGAAAAACTTTAATTAGTAAATGTCTACAGAGGTATTTTCCGACTGATGTCCTGGAGAAGAAGATACAGTCCAGTGTGAGGTGAGGGTAAGGTGTAATAAACGTCAAATTGCTTGATACAATGTCTTCGTCAAGTAGACAGGAACTGTAGGTAGAACCACCATTTTTTATTTATCAAATAAGATTGACAGCCTTTTCCCCCTGCCACTGGTTTAAAAAGCTTTATTAACACAACAGCCCAACTCAAAGTCATTGTTATAGAAATTACTTGTGTGACCGGACCAGAAAAATGAAAAAAAGATGCTGGAAAAAGGCACTAATACTAGTGAGACATTTTTTGTACAACCATCCTTGCCTTTCTTTTGCTTTCCACCAAGGCTATTCACAAGCTAAAAAAAAAAAAAACAAACCCCACGAGAGTCTAGGTTCATGGGTTTGCAGTTATCTTTCAAAGACAGAGCAGTAAGTTATTGAAAACCTTCCTCAGCATTTGTGATAGAGAAAAATTGCTATGTGATTTTTCATGAAAACTGGAATCATGCTTTGAGCACTTGATAACTATTTTATGGTGACTTCGGGCTTCATTACCAATAGAAACACGTGATGATAGATGAGAACACGACGTCACGTTCTGAGGAGACTGTCGGATGTGGAAAGCAACCAACCCCTGAGTCAACAAATCTCCTGTGCTTGCCATTTATGTAGTTCTGAAAATGAGGAACAGCTGCAGCCCTTTTTCTGGGAGCTGTGAACTCCTCTGAGATTTACTTCTGCTATGATATCTTTGGTTTTTCTGACTTGACCTCACCGGAAAAAAAAAAAAGAAAAAGAAAAAAGAAAAGCTACCTTCCAATGAACTTGAGGTGAACTGCAAACTGCAGCAAAGTGTCACGTAGTATAAAATGAAAGAAGATTCCATAGTTCAGTCTCTCAGAAGACGTTTGTGCTCAGAACTGATACCTGTGAGGCAGGATTAGGAACTGTGCCATTTGAGGAGATTAGCTTGAAAGAGCGCCCCATTTTATACACAAGTTTAAAGTTAAACCCTAAGAAAGGACGTTCTCAGCCGTAGAAAGGAAGAGGTTGGTTATAAAATGGACTATTGAATTACTTTCCTAATTCACACTCGTTATACACCATGCAACCTTAAGCACTTAAGAACCATGAAGATAAAACCACGGTCCTTGCTTGCCAAATCTAACATAAATCAGGCAAAGCTCTGCAGTCTTTTTTCAAAGCCTCAGGAGAACATGAAGATGTAATGGAATTTTCCAGTCTTTACACTAGAGCCAGCGGGGACTTAATTTCATTGGCCTGAGGTATTGAGTGAACTGTTCTTCATGGGCATTTGATGCACGGGAGAACTTCAGAACGTGTGTGAGGATGCAGGGAAAGTTCTTGGCCTTTTGGCCAAGAGATTGAATTTCTACTGTTTTGGTGCGTCCATAGGGGCTGACATCCAGCCAATGGTTACTAATTAAAATTGACTCAACATTAATAAGAAGAGCAGAACTCTGTGAGCCTAGTCATTTGAAACATGAAGAATGTCCTCTCCACCAGATGTAGGCACACATACTACATAATTATCATTTTCTTGCCAATACAGAATTGTTTCAAAGGGTACATTTTCTAGTGCTGTGCTTAATTTGTTCGAAAATCATGAGCAATGGCTCTTCTACAGCTTACAATAGTAATTTTCCGTGTCAGGAATATAAATGTGCTTATATTGCCTTCTATCACCTTAAACGAATTTCTGCCCTTGAGTCTTGTAAAGAAAATTTTCAAAGGCACAAAAGGTTGCCAAGAATGCAAGTCATTGAAGGTTAACACCACATTCGAAAAGAGTTACCCCTTTGTTACCTCCTGGTGCTCTTCTTTTTTCTCTGTCTTAATTCCTTAAACACTTTTTTCTCTTTTTATTTTTTATTCCCCCCCCCCCCCATTTTTTCTTCTGAATTCTCCCTCAGCTTTTTTTTGTCTCTCTTTGGTGATGAGAAGTAAATACAGTCTGGCTAGTGATATGTGGAGTGATCACCTATTAGATGTAAAAATATAATGTTTTAAAACATCCTAATCACCTCCGCTTAAAATTTGAAATTTGAATATAAAATGCAAACTTCTGTAATGTTAATTTTTTTCCCTTCATATAGGAAGAAAGGAATTAGTAATACTTCAGAGGTTCAGTGGGTTTTATATTTACATAGAACTAATTGAAAGGATCTGCCATTTTGAAAAACTAGCAAAAGAAACTACCAATAATAAAGAAATATATTTTTCATTTTGTTTTTTTGTCTTACTGATTAATAAATACTTTATCTATTAATTGCCTATTAAATACCTATTACTTTATATGTAATATTAATTACTAATATTACAATTAATAGTTACTGGTAACTATTGTACTGGTAACCTGTACAGAAAAGTCATTAAAATAAAAGAGTCAGATTTACTCTGGGCGTGAGTTAAAAGAGCCTTTTTTGTTGAACATAGATTCACTCTTCAAGAAAATGAAGGTCATGACTTTCAGTTGATTTTTTAGAGAGGAGGTAATAGAAATCATGAAAAAGACTAAAAATGCACGTGCTAA
The DNA here is from genome assembly GCA_025769975.1 of Gallinago jamesoni. Lineage (NCBI taxonomy): Eukaryota > Metazoa > Chordata > Aves > Charadriiformes > Scolopacidae > Gallinago > Gallinago jamesoni. The sequence continues at coordinate 124,967,975 of JAOQGH010000012.1, forward strand.
TAATAGTCAGGATGCACGTTGCTTTCTGACCATTGGAAGGATGAAAAACATGGGAAAATATAAGAAAAATAAACTCTTGTAAGTGGAAGTGTTATCTCCTTAGAGATGACTTGTGTGGTAATGTGGATTTTCTGCTTTTAATTCTTAAATAAAGTGTTGTGTTAAGATTGTTTTACATTTGGAATCATATTATCTTCAATTTGTTCCAAACAGAACAGATGGCCTGGAATGGTGGTAATCTGAATCTGTATTTTAAATGGCAATACTGATTGGAATTTCAGCACTAAATTGATTAGTACAAAGAGAATATCAGGGAGACATAGAGAAGTTTTAAAAAAGCACTGAGGAAACTATAATTTCATTCCTCAAACATTATATAAGATATATAAGATATATCAGAGAATAAATTTTTCGTAGTATTTCAATTGTATACTAAAATAGGTGTTTACTTGTATGGAACAGGCTTTGAGGGGCAGTTTGCTTTATATCCTAGAGTGGTAATATCATCAGTATGGCAATAAAACAGAAATTATCATTATGATCATTAAGCAAGGAACAAAATTAGTTTTATATACCTCTGACTATGGTCACATTGCAGCTACAGACTCCACATCATTGACAGGACTATAGGATACGTGGTGATTACACTTTATGTGTCACTCTTGTTTTATTTTTGAAACTTCTCAATGGCATAGCAATACAGAATTTATCCAATTCCTGAGGAATTTACTTGTATTTTAGCATTCTCATTTGCATTAGGCTATAATGCATGCCCAGGAGAACAAGTAATAAGATGAGTACATGTAATGAAAGCTCTAATCTCAGCTCGTCTTCAACCAAGGAAAGCAAAATGTGTTAATTTTCCTCAGCTCTCAGTTGTACTGACTTCTATTATGACCCACACATTTGGACATCAGCTGATTTGACAAAAGAGCATGTATACCCTGAGGAACTTGGGTCTTTTTAGTCTTGAGAAGAGAAGACTTCGGGGGGATCTAATCAATGCTTACAAATACTTGAGGGTGTCAGGAGGAGAGGGTGGTCTTTTCTCAGTGGTGCCCAGGGACAGGACAAGAGGAAATGGGCACAAACTTGAGCATAAGAAGTTCCACCTAAACATGAAGAGGAACTTCTTTACTGTGAGAGTGGTAGAGCCCTGGAAGAGGCTGCCCAGGGAGGTGGTGGAGTCTCCTTCTCTGGAGATGTTCCAAACCCTCCTGGACAAGTTCCTGTATAACATGCTCTAGGTAGACCCGCTCCGGCGGGGGCGTTGGACTAGATGATCTCCAGAGCTCCCTTCCAACCCCATATGGTTCTATGATTCTATGATTCTATGATACCTTGCCTAAGCATAGGACCAGGTGCCATCTGAGATTTTACTGAGGCAGAGCCTAGGCAGGTCTGTAACGACAGAGGTCTCTCAGAGATCCTGTGTCCCATATCCAGCATCACATGGAAACAGAGCAGGTGATGGGCGGTGTGTTTAGACATCTGAAAGAAGACATTGACCACCAGGGAGGCTGATATCACCTCCGTAAAAGGAAATGACTCTGTATTAATGCAAAGAGAAGATAAAACACCCATAGAGACAAAATTTTTCCACCAAGCAAGTGCTAGCTTTCCATAAAGCAAGAGAACCCTTTTCTCACTTCAAATTAAAGGATAAAGAACGAGGAGAGAGGCTAGGATAAGGCATCAGCTACCTCTGTCCTTCTCTAACAAGTTAGAATGTCTGTGCTGTCTGATAAATTATATCCAAATTAAATCTAATTATCCTAGGCTTTTTTTTTTTTTTTCCTGGTAATTTTTATTAAAACAGGAGATGCAGAAGGAAACACAAAATCTGTTAGAAAAGTCCTGAAGTGCAGCAAGCTGCTTGACAGAGATTCAAGCTAAGCAGTCTCTCTAAAGCTTGCAAACTCCCTGCCATTTGCCCGGGAGGCTCAGGATGAAAAACAGCCTCGAAAGCTGCCAAATTTTTATATTTATGATTGGAGAAAGAGCTTTTTCATCGGAGGATAAGTCGGAGTGAAGGAAAACAAGTTGTACTATGTAGTTCGTTCTAGCCTTCTTTTCCTGGATTTTACATAGCCAGTAGAGCTGACCTCTATCTCTCTAGGTCACGAGAATCAAATAATTTGGTCTGGATTTAAATTCATACACCTTTTTTCAGATGGAAGGGACATATGAAGACAACCTACACAATCACCAGTGAAGAATAATGACATCCATGATGGACTTGTTCTCTAGTCTGACTCAGTCTACCTATATTAATTCTAGCTTACTGCAAATTAGTCATGCACCATTTCCATCTGCAAGGGAGGGAGATAATTCCAAGTTTAGATGTTTTAGCAGAAACTACAAATATAGACAAGACAAAGAACAAGACCACAGAACTGATGCGCAAATGGCTCATCACTAATACAATCTTCTTGAATTTCCATAAATTTCACTCTGTGGAATTATGCACCAGCATAATATGTGCTCGTGTACTCATTTACTCATGAATTTGTTTGGAGGACTAAAGTTGTGGGAAGACAGAAAATGAGGAATAGAAATATCATTCTGCACATAATTGCTTTTACTCCTAATTCACTGGCTTAATGCTGGTTTCATAAAAGCAATGATGAACTCGTTTAGTATTATTGTGAATGTCATGAGTATTTCTGGAGGATTCTCGTTCAGCATTAATTAACTCTGATCATTATTTTAAAGTGTTCGTTGTTATTTCTTGCTGACACAGCTAGCTATTTCTTGCTGTTGTGTAATTTCTGATGCTATACTTTTAAAAGATTTCTTTGCCTCATTTGAATTTCTTCATCCTAATTATGTATACCCATTTCTGTTATTGTTCTAGAGGGAAAAATAAACAGACTTTTTATTCAATGAAAATATTTTAATTTTCTCTTTACATCATTGTCATTGGAAATCATCATATGTGTATTTTTTCATATAAACCATTAATAAACTGTAATGTACAAGGTATCCTTTTTATGATCTGCATCAGAACAAGCTCAGTAACTTTCCATGCCACAGAAGAACTTTTAAGTTAAGTTTTTTAAACTTAACATGAGGTTAAAGAAATATAAGGAAAAAAAGTGCCTCAGAAGAACATCCTTTTTTTTCCCCTGAATTTTTCTTTAAATAAGAAATTTTCAGATAAGTAAATATGGTAGGAAAGAATAGAGTAGTCTTCTAGATGGATTCCTAAATTTAAAGTGAGAGAAAAATCTCACCTCTTATCACTTAATGATGGAGAAAACTGTATGAATGAAAAAGAGAAGGGAATAGCGTAAAGCAAGTCAGAGTTGGAAAATAATGGCAAGGAAATCGAGAAACATGATGTGCACTGCTGAATGCTAAACTGGTGGTTATTTTCAGGAAAAAGTCCTGTGACTAAATCCTCTTGTGAAAGTCAAGAAACGTCAGTGCTTTGCAGTAGACTTTATTTGCCCTGACTTTGTTTCTAAATTTTGTTTGTTTACTTCTACAGCTGTGCTTTTTTTATTAATCAGGTGTTAGGAGGACAAGTCCAGCTCTTCTGGTTCTTATATTCTGAGATTTAAAATTTTGAAGTAGACATTCAGAACACTACCTCTTGAGCTCATCGCTTACTATTTTTAATCTCTATGAGCTAATATATTGAGGGGTTTTTTGTTTGCTTTTTAATATGAATAAAGTTATCTGTAACTGATATTCTGCTAGGGAATGAGAACTTGTTTGGCCCTGTCTATCTGTAGAGGAGGAAATAAGGACATACCCTTATGTTGATCCCACAGATAATCTCAGCCAAAAAATCATAAACTATAGTGGGCAAATTGTATCATCAACCTCCTATAAAATAGTGTTAGGTTTCTCTGAAATCAAATGTCTTTCATTTGCCAGCAGGGAAAAGAATTTGGGTGTGTTTCTGCATATTAAATGGTCTATGTGTTATGATTTCTAAGCATTTATTTGCAGAACTCATAACACATTTTCTGTGGATGGAATACCCAATTGTGACCATATACTCTAAAACATGAAAAAGTGCTGAAGTCACATTTATCTGGAGAAACAGCAATATTAACTACTTCTCTAATATACTGACAAATTAAATGGATAAATCAAATAATAAAAAGGACCCTTAAACACAATAATAAAGATAAAATATTAAAACTAAAAAAAACCCCAAACCCAACCAACCAAATAAGCAAATAAATAAGTGCTAGGGTTTAGCTTGAAACTGGCAGCTTCAAAAGCTGCATCTTAGTTTACCAGCATTTATGTCCTGGTTTTCACTGTTAAGGGTCTATTGAAAATCACAGCTTTCTGAATGAAATAACGGTCTTTTTCTTTGTTTGCCAAGTTAACTGTTTACATTTTCTTTTATATAAGAAAATATTATTCCAGAATTTGGCAACTTGATAGCTCTTCTTACCTTTGCAACATTTAGAGAAATTTAATTTACATAAAAGTTCACCTCTTAATTTCATCTGAATTTTTATATAACTAGATATAGAACCAAGGTTTCAGTTTTTTTCCTTAGGTCAATAACTCTATTTTGTGACATGTATCTCATTATTATAACCAGTGGAGTAATGTTTGTAAAAGGTTTTAACAAACCTCAGCTATAGTAGTTACCATAGAAACAGGATTAAGAAAAAGAAATAATGTAGAAATGAAGTTTTTTCTGTAATAGGAGTTAGTAGAACTAAATAAAGGATATTACATTAAAATTTTTTCCCTATTTTGTGCCAGATAGCGATAGCCAAGGTAATGAGCTATTTTATAGTATTGCCTATGTATCAGTCTTTGCCTTAACATTTGTATCATCTTCATCTATTTGTAAATTAAATACATTTCCTTCAGTACAAAACTTTGCATTTTGCAAACCTAGAAATGTCTCGTTAAGTAACAAATAAAATCTCTACTGAAACAGCAGTCAACAAGGAGGCATAATATTTTATCAAATCAAAGTACCTAATCTATTGCTCTTCTAGGTTAGATTGTCGTGCAAAGAGAAGAGATTTTTACCTATGAAAAGAATAACATTAATTTTCTTTTCTTTTCATTTTAAAGTCAGAGATACTTCTCCTTGAGACCCTGAAAACATTTGGATTATATCTTTCCATAATTTCTTTCCATACATGTTTTAAAGATTTGAGGGAGCCTGACATTTTCTAGGGAAAACAAACAAACAAACAAAAAGTATTTTTGTAATCTGGGTAAAATAAAACACTGGTTACAAATTATTGGTAAATGTCTTATGGGATCTGTATTTTTTTTTTGCTTTTAATGAGAGAATATTTTGTTTGAATACACAAAGCACAGTAGGGAACCCTCAGTCTTCCAAGTGTATTGAAACTGGAGATCTGATGTTGCAAATTTTATTCCCATGATTAATTTCACTAAATTAGGTGAGTCTCTTCATTAGCTTAATTAGATATTTAGCAATGTTTTCTGAACAGCAGAAAAAAAAAATCTCATTTTAATACGAAATTATATCAGTGCTAAAGATTTGAAATTCTTTAGATTTTTGGTCTATTAGAAAACACACTGTGGAATTTTACTGGACTTCCAACCAACACTTCTGATGGTTGGTGGTACCTTTAAAAAAAAATATTCTTTAAACACAGAAGTCTTATTGATGTCCCATCTGATATCTGATACAGAGCACAGTCCTGGCGTATGCAGAGGACAACCCCAGGAGGAATCCAAACTGCAGTTTTCACAAGGCAGTGAGGTTACACGGACAGTCACAGAACAAAGTTGATTTGACTTTTTATGCTGGTTTGCATTTCTTCTTCCTCAAATATAATTTTTTTGCATTGAGTTAAACGTGTACTCACGGCAAAATGTTCCTGTGAAAAGATGTAGTTGTGGGAAACCTACTTTGCTCTTTAAAAACACTTTTAACTACAGTTTTACTGTTTGCTTTTTTGATGATCTTTCAATATTTTAGTCTGTAATGTGAATTTATTTCTTCTCAGCAGTGATTTTTTCTTTCCAACATACTGAGAGTTTTCTGTAAGAAACTAAGAGTTTTATGTAAGAGAGGGACTCTAGAAATGTTACCAAAAGAACTAAGTGGGTCTTTTGTAGAGCAGAGTGGTTGGCAATAGCATATGTAAACCTAAGAAGTGAGTAAAAGTAAATTAAAAGCACCCTGTTTTTAAGTTAGTTGTTTGTGTTCACTCTGAGCAGTTTTTTCTGTCTTAGAGCAGAAACATCCATTCCAGATTTGCTTAGAACTTTACTTGAACACTTACAAAATACAAAGAAAAATCTTGTTTATGGAGCACATAATGTTTTGCTGTCAGCTGAATGCGTGGTGGTTACAGATTTCACTCCATCAGATATTTGTAACAAATATGATTGTTCTTCAGAAGAAATTTCTAGGAGGCTTTTTAAATGTAGCACACGATGATGGCAGATGCCATCAAGCTTTTAATGACCGCGAGACGTACCTTACAGCAGGATTAATGCATATGTATATATTCAGCTGCCTTAATTTTATTATTAGTCTTGGTCATTTTCATTTCAGGAATATCTGTGGTACCAATTGGCTTCATATTTGTTGTAACCACTGGCTGGCTGTGTTGTTACTATCTTTTTTTTAAATAAGTACTAAGCATTTTTGGAGAGTGCAGTTAATATTTTAGAAACTCACAGTGCTCTGCACCTAAAAGTACAGGTTTCTCAAGTTCTTTCAGGTTGAAAATTTATCCCTTTCCCTCTTCACAAAAGGCATCTGGAAGCTGCCCCACTTCTGTTATTCTCTTGGCTCCATGAAAGATAAACCAAATGTTTTATTTCGTGGTTTCGGTATTTAAAAAAAAGAAAATACTTTCCTTTAGAGGTCTTGTATTGTTTTAAACTGCATTTAAGTTTCAAATTATGTTCACGTTCAGCAGTATTGGGATCTCTTTTCCGCAGCATCCTTTGCTGTTCCACTACTTTGTTCCACAGTACATTTGAAGTTTAATTCCTGTGGGTTTCTTTCTCACAACCACCTCTGTTTGAGGTTTGTTCTTCAGGGCTGTTGTAGTTGAATGCACTGGACAAATGAAAAGAGGTTTATTTGCTATTGCAACCTGGAAATTTCTTGAATAAATTAGTGCCTTAGTCTTGAGAAAGACTGGAGTCACTCTGTCAGTCTGTTCATAGAACTAATCATCATCTAAACCCTAATCTTGATGGTTTTAAGGTTAGCAGCATCACACCTCATATATGTATTCACCTATGCCCATGAATGCACACACATAGATTTTTACATGGAATTTTAAATTCCAGCAACCTCAAGGTTGTGCAAGCACTATGTTAGAGGAACAAAAGGACTGCCCCACTTTAATGACTATTTAATTCTAGTTTCCGTGGAAATGCTTTGAAGGGGAGAACTCTCTGAGTGACTGCCACTGGCTACTTAAAGGTAATGGAAAATGCCATGTGTGAAATAATAAATAGACAGGAGCAGTTACAAACTGACAAAATTACTAGATTGAGTTATTTGAAGTAACATGCAAATGATATTGCAGGAAGGGAAAATGTAAAAAAAAAAAAGTAAATTTTCCCTACAAGGCAAAAAGCAAGGTGGTCATTATTGATAGATAGTTTTTAACAAGCAAATTTCCCCATTTAAAAAAAATCTGAAGGATTGACTTGAAAACATCTGTTTGTTAACATCTGTGGCTTTTTTAAGAGATGTTTCACATTTAATGATAGTTTTATTTAAGGAGGAATTCTGAAAGCTATGCTTTCTATCATACTGATGGATCTTACTCACCCGAATTTCAGTCATAGTATAGACAAAGGATTAAACATTTAAGGAATGGATCAATTCCAATGGCGTTTATAATAAGGATAGGGAAAAAACAAAAATATTTATCCATTGTGCATGTATACTCACCAAATATCCAACCAAAGAACAGTAAATTATATACATATGGGATCTGGTTTTTTTGGTGGCTTGTGGGGTTTTTTTCAATAAAAATAACAAGAACATCAGTGATTTTTTTGCAAGATGCAAAGAATTCTGGAAAGAATTTGCAATGACCATTTTAGAAACTGTTTGGAGGGGTTTTTTTCTATTTGGAACACAAACCCAAATTTACCACAGCTCTAAGTGAACTGTCCAGTTCTACTTATTTGATGGTAGACTCCATTCCAAATGAGAAATGAGATTTATCCAGGAATAAGCAGGAGTAACTTGCAGAACTATTTCAGGGTTGACTTCAGACTTCAGTCCAGCAGTCAGTAATTTTAAATTAAATAAAACCAGGGGTGAGGGAATACTACTTTTTTTTCTGTGAAGAAGGACAACGGATAGAGCATTAAAGCAGCACAAGCTGCTAATTTCATATCTGAAAATTCTATTTTATACCAGTTACATTGTTATAATTCAATATCATTAATAAATAGCTAGGAAGGGTTTACAGATATATATATATATACCAGAACCAGATAGTTGTGCTGGCACCACAATTCAAAATCAGATCAAGGGAACTAATCAGAGCAGTTAGAACTAATAAAGACATCAGAACTAATAGCAGAACTGATCAGAGCTATACAGAACTGGCCTGTATTGTACTACAGGATGTAGTATCCATACTACAGTATGTACTACATACATACTGCTTTATTATCACAAAAGGGAACTGGTTTAAGGTTTTGCTAATTGTGTTGGACTGGTGTGGTGAACGGCCTTCAAGGACTAGTCGTTAAATCTGAGGGCAGCACTAAGTAATTGAACCCTGATTTGAATGCTGCTTGGGAAAAGTGGGAGAAAGAACACCAGAATTGAAAAACAAATGTATAATACAAAAAATATAATACAAAATATAATACAAAAGTCTTGCCTTTCTGTTGCTCTGTTTCCAGATTCTCTAGCTCGAGCTCTGCTTCTAGCAAAGGTCCCCTTAAGCACCCTGTCCCTAGCAGCAGAAACAGTGACCCTGTGCTCTCCTGGTGTCTCCCAGCTATTCAGGACCACCTCAGTGGCAGGAGCAGATCCAGCTACGTGTCTCCTCACTGAATAAAGGCAAGGACTTCTTGTGGAAGAGTGATAAGTGGGCTTGGTTTTCCTAAAACAAGCTCAGGAATAATCCTAATTTTATGTAACTGTAGGATTACAACCGACCTCATCGTACCTGTAGACACTAAAGAATGTGATTTTGTGATATGTTCTGATACCTATACTCAAAATGGTTACTTTCTGAAATTGTGAAGGCCAACAAGGGCATTAGAGTGCATGATTTCACAGACAGTTGTGTTTAATACAGCTTTGTTGAGTATCACAGATGAAGAGTAGTTTATTGGTGTTCAAGTGAGTTTTGGGTATTTTGAGAGCATATTGGTGGGCACTGTAACTTTCTTCAGTCAGCAGAAAACAATGACACTGTTGATAGAGCCCTTAATGTTATTTATGTAACAGTGGATGTAGACTGTGCAGACATCTTTAGAGAGGACAGAGCTGCAGAAATGACCTTAAAACTTGAACAAAATTGCTGCTTTCCTCTTTTAATGATAGTAACTTTTTTTTTTTTTTTTTAAGCATTCAAACATTTGAAACTTCAGCAATTGACTCGCTGAAATTCCAGGTTGAAGGTAATACCAATTCTCTATTTTCTTCCCAAATGAGCATCAGTAGAGGAAAAAATAAGTTCTTTTGAAAGCGTCACTGAGTTTGTTCACTTTGTCCATTGCTTACGTCAGGCGTCATCTACATTGTTGTGAATTTGATTCACAATTACAACGAAATAATACTTCAAAGAAAGACAGCAAAAGGCCAGATGCTACAGTTTTGTATACTACAGGAACGTTATGTAGAGCCAGCTGTATCAAATAAATACAGGCTGTTTTTATAATGCTATTGTTCTTCCATATGCTCGGTCGTATACGCAAGTAGCTGAACAATATACATATTATTCATACATACATACATACATATATCTGTATGTACCAGTTCTGTCCACTTTCAACAAAAAAGGAGTAGTTTAATCAGGAAACTTAGCAGCTGGAATCCTTTATTCTATTCTACTCATGGTCCAAAAGGTCTCTGGTTCTGAGAATCCTAGCAATATTTAAAATATTACAGTTTCATTCTCTTATTTCTCTATAAAAAAAACAACACAATTGGACAGAACCTGGGAGGTTCTGAGTGTTTCCCATAAAGGCAAAACAATCTATGCTCTTAAAATTTAAGAACTAGAGTTTTTCAGTGAGTTACCATGACAATAGCAATGATATTAGCATGTATTTTTCAGTAAGAAAACGCATTTTCCTCTTAAGCCTTTGTCAAAAGAAAACTACAAGCAAAGGGTAGGAGTAAACTGTAACAGCCACAGTCTGAACAGAACACTGACTTTGATGCAGGAAGTTATGATACCTAGGAATAGGCCTTCCCTTTTTCCTTCTATTTTCTCAGTCAAGTCATGCTTAACGAAAAAAATCTGAAGGAAAATGTCACAAAGTATAAAATCAGGTGAAGATACTATTAACAAAATTAAAGTCATAATCTCTGTAAATGGATTTCTGAGTTTGTGGAATAATAATAATTTTTGTGTTTATATATATACCACATATATGTGTTAATATATATACCACCATATATTTATTGTTAATATATTTTGTGTTAATATATATACCACCATATATGTTAATATCCCGCAATACGCAATGTAGGATTTACAATGAACCTGGCCAACAGAAAATGCATTATTATGATTTTAAAATTAATTGCCATTAATTTTAATTGATTTATTGCTAATTACTTTACACTGTAACATTCAAATCAGCACAGAAAATGGTAACGGGGATTTCCAACTCCTTTGATATCATATTGTTTGATTGGTGTGAAACTTGTTACTGTAAAATATGAGGTAGCTGTGTGTGTTCAGCATACAGAAAGGAAAATGTTACAAAATTCCTGCCATGCCTGTGAATTATCTACCATTGAAATTCAGGGTACCTTTCACAAATTTGTATCTGCTTTGAATAGTTAATTATATTTTAATTGGACTTCATTCTAATTTAATTGTTAATGCAAACAAAAAATGATTACTTAAGAAATGAATATTCCAGAGATTAGCTTGTCAAATAAATCAAATAATATACATGTATTCATGATCAGTGACACAATAAACTTGTATTTAATTTGGCACAGACTTTCTTCACCTTCTTTCTACTTTGTCTAAATCAATATTGGCTTTATGAGACTTGCAGTTCGATGAGACGGTGCAAGTGTTGAGCATTTGGTGTGATTTGCCCTGTTCTTAACAAAAAATAAAAGGGTGTGGGAGATAATTCATTTGTGCATCCTTGAAAAGAAAGAACTCTCCTTTCAGCTTCATTTTTGTAGTTATTATCTAAAATCTGCAGTTCCTGGATTCCTTATTTACACTGAGAAAAAGCTAAGCAGCTGATTATTAGACATTGAGTATAAAAGTTCTTAAATAGGTAACTGACACCGTTGGAGTAACAAGATTTCACATCAAAATATAGCCATTTTAGCACATGACAATAAAGCATTGGGGCAAGTGGCTTTACAAAAAAATACATAAAAATAATCTGTCATTTGCAGTAATTATTGCCTTAAGGTTTCTGCTCAGGCTTGATGAAAGTAATCAAAGAAAGAAATATGTCCATTATTTTACGAAGCCTAATTATTACTATCAGAAAGAAGGCAAATTCAGTATCCTTTCTCTATTACCATTTTTCAAGCGTGTGTGAAATTTTCCTGACTGGGAAATCAGCATTTGGCTGGTGTTCTTTACTGACTGCACCAGAGCAGAGTTTATCACAAAAAGGTTTGTAATGACTGAAGTAATTACGTTAACATTTTGCTTATAAGTTTAGATATATCACATCTATTTAGTAATTAAAAAAAAAAATGTGCCAAATAGTGATACTGCAGAGTCTGCAGTTTCAATTTTATCTGCAAGTCTCTGGTTTAGGCAACCAGTAGCTTCAAGGAAACACAATGAATATTAATTAAGTTTTCAGCGTGTGCTGAGATTTTTAATATGTTCTATGTTTTGGGGAGGTATCACACTAGTGCATTTATCCTCAATTAGCAGAAACGTCACTTAGTGGATAAAATGAGTACAATCTGATGCTAATCAAAATTTCCTAATCCCTTCTTATTATAAAGGGTTGGCAGTAGAGAACTGAAATTCACCAATAAGGTCGCTCAGCAAGACAGCACTTCTGATTATGGTGAGTTACTTATTATGCAAAATAAGGGTCAGCATCCAAATGCTTAGCTACTCACTTTCAATTCTACAGCAGCTTCAAAATCTCACTGGCAATTTAAAGATACAAAAATTATATGAAAGAAGCATACAAAGAAAACCACTTCCATTTTAAGAACCTTTTTGTGTATTTGTGTCCCTGTTTGTTTTAGTTGGTAGCAGTGTAAACTTTGAGAAGCTTTTAAGTGTAGAACTAGACTCAAAAATTTCTATGGACGTAACTGAGGAATGCTGAAAATGAAAATGTGCAGTTCCAGTAGTGGTTTTTTTTTTTAAATTGCATTGAAACATGAAATATTTAGCTTAGGAATCTAAGTTTTGAAATTTTTATGGTATTTCATAATAACAAAAATATTAAAAGTGTCACAAATATAAGATACAAGTTTTTTTCGTACCTATGTTATTGAAAAAAGTTGATAAAACTAATAATAATAAAAATTAAGTATTTATAGTTTATTTTATTATTATTATTTTTATATATAGTTTATTATTTATAGTAATAAAAATAAACTATTACAGTTATGCATAACCCTTTGTAGAGTTTATTAAATGCATATTGTTTGTCAATTTTTTTCTCAAGCTTTTGCAAATAATTGAGTAAAAGCCTTTTTTCCCTAGTCTTTAAAATAAACTCCTTACTGATAAGGAATATCATCTGAATCTTCCCGAAAAAGAAATCAGGTTCTAGCTATCAAGTTATGCTGTTTCATTTCTGTCCACTTTTTGCTCTATTCCACCAAAAGAGGGAATAAGATGCCTGATCAGTCACCAACCTTAATCTACTGAAAAAGAAAAGAATTATAGTTTTAACTATGTTGAAACATCTTAACGAGAAAAGCAAAGTAAAGCGTAGAAGGTAGATTAAAATGCAATGTTTTGTATAATCTAAATCTTTGCATTTTTTCTTTAGCTGGTGAGATTATTTTGGCAGAGAATATATCAATTTTTTGGTTCATTGTAACTGTAAGAACAGTTACAAAACGGAATTTCTGTCTTCTAAAATAGTGGATCTGAAGCAAGTAGTACCATAATCAAACTTTGAGAGAAGAAATAGAGGGATGTGTACTAATAACTAAGCACAGAAATAGAAATAAGATTAGTTGCTAGAAAATTGTTCCTGTCGTACTTGTTAAGGGGATTTCTAGTAACACCTATGATCAGTACGATAAAAAAGGGAGGAGAAATCCTACAACCAAGGTAACAGATGGTAAAAAATTAATTCAGTACAGAAATGTGTCCAGAATTATTTCATTGCCATTACTTTGTCAAAATCCTGATAGAAATTCATCATAATTTTCAGAAAATGTGAATCGATGACTGAAAAGCCACAAAGTTGGCCAGATATTGTAAATTTAAAAATGGACTGGTGAAAACTGGCAAACTTTATGAAACTAATTTACTATCCTGGGTAATGAAGTAGAATGTTAATACAATTAATGAGCTGTAAAAGAGTTCTAATTCAATAAAGGGGAAGACATGACGAATTAAAGAGCAAAAAGAAATTGCTGGGCAACTGTAGGTCACTAATAATTTTTTGATGCATTTATTGTCGTTGCCAGTAGCAAATCTAATATGAAAAGTAAAGAAAATTACATTTATAACGCAATGGTTTTTGTTAACTTCTAGTGATGTTAGTTAGTATAGAGGCAATGACTAACTCCCATTTCAAAATGCCAGCAGTCTGTAATTCCTCAGAGCAAGTTTGCAGAATGTTATCACATATTCTGTGCTTTGAGGTTGGACTTTATGTTATTTCAATGTGTGAAAAATCTTAGTTATGGGAACACTGATATTGCCAGTTGTTCCTTTTTAATTTATTTTTTTTTTGCTAGTGACAAGGGTAATTTGATCTATATTTTGCCACCATAAAGAAGGAAATTAATAATTAATTAAATGATGTAATGAAAATAACACAGTTTATAATCTTCCCTCATCTCCAAGTCTAACACACAATTGCTCCTTTACAGCCTAGCACTAGAGAGATGAAGCCATACTCTCATTTAATGATTAAAAAAAAAAAGCATGATCTTCTTCAGTAGATATTTAGGGTATTAGATATGCACATCAGGTAAAGGAGCCTTTCCTGTTTTGAAATGAATGTAGTCATTTCTTTGCATTCACACACAGATTTGAATATTCTATTTCTGGGGCACCAAATAATCTCTAGGGAGTCGATTTAAGAAATCTTAAATGTATTAAGTGACTGGGTTGGTGGAATTCAAATGATCTGAACACTACTTGAGTTGCATATTGGTTTTTAATTCCTCCCCGCCTTTTTTAACATAAGCATGGAATGTACCAGTAGTCATAGAATTTGTTAAATGCTATTAAATAAGGGTGATAATTATTTAATAAAAATGAATAAAAATATTTACAGAGAATTGTTAATGTTCAGGATTGGTAGGACACTTCATCTATGGCTGATATAATCTCAAACTATTCAAATGGCAGACCCAAGTGGTTTGCCCACTTACATAAATATCTAAGACATAATAAGTGCAAACCTGAGGCAGAAGTGAGAAACGAATCAACTCATATAAATTCTTTTTGGAAGAAAATACCTGTCTGTTCTTCCTTAGTCCTACATGAAGACACAGAAGTAAGAAATCTCTCAACGAAATAGGAGAAAAGAACCTAAAGCTTCATAAGGCCATTAACCCTTTTACCTTACTTCATTTATTTTGAGTTCAACTTCCAGTTGTCAAGCTATTTCCCTTTAAGGTTTATCTACAGAGAGATGCTTAGGGAAATGAATACAAATCAATTAACAGGTCTAATTTATGGAGGACTAGTTAAAGGCTATTAGCTCCCTGTGCAGACATTCAAAATCAGAACTGAAGTAAAATAAAGGGGTTCCAATTCACCTAGAAATGAAGCGAGTTAAGTTGAATAAAGGATACTTTCCCTGGGAAGAAGAGAGTCACAATAAATTGTTTAATGTAATCTAATGAATCCATTTATAATGTGCAATTTTGTTTAATTTGTCTGAGCTTTCCTGATTGTCTTTATAGACTCAGACAATGAAGGCTAATCTGCATGGATCATTTATTAGAATATTTTATGAACTTCATTGTGTTTACTTCCATCTAAAAATGGAATTATATCAGGGGCTTCCTAATTAAAAGCAACCCTTCAAAACATTCATTACAATCATTAGGAGTAGTAATAAGCAGTGCCAGAATAACACACATAGAAACGGTTAAATTATATGATCTGAGGGAGAGAAATACCAAATTTGATGGAACAAAAAAAATCTGAAAAATGGTTGGTTGTTCTTCTACATTTTTTTTGTTTTCCTGATTCTCTAGCCTTCTTTTGTATAGATTGTGATAGACAACTCTAATAAAATTGCAGATATTCTATCCCTCAAAAAATGGTTTCTGTCATAGCTCAAAAATTACAGCTCCTCATTTCTCCATAGGGAAGGAAAGATTCTTGAAAGTTTCATACTCTAAGGATTAAAGCAACAGGTAAGAAAATAACTTCCAATATATTGTCCAAATGACCTGTGGGTGATGGGAAAGTACAACTTCCCTCTTCAATCATAAAGCCACTTTTATTTGGAAAAGTTTGGAAGTTACTTTGATTTAATGGAATCATAATATTTCCTGGTGATTTTCCTCAGTGTTAGAAAATCCAGTAACATACTAGAATAGCCATTAAAAAATAGTCTAGATTGCAACAAATAATACTCCTTTTGTTCATACTCACAGTAGATCTTGGAGAACTTGGAAAGTCTCCTTGTTTTAAAAGAACATATTTGCTTTTGTACAAGCCAGAAAGACTGAACTTTACCATAGGTGACAAAAACGATGGGAAGATCCTTCTAAAACACTAAAATACTTAGAAAAAGAATTGTACAGGTGCTTATCTTCTTAGTTCACTGCTTCAAATAATCATGGACTAAATTGACAAGAATTACAAAACACATCAGAATTAATGAAAATATACTACCTCCTTTCACTGCTCCACTAATATATTTAATTATAATGAAATATGTTACCAGTTGCATTTTCAGAATGCATATATTCATAAATCTTCCAAATGCCATCAGATAGCCTACATGACCCTCAATTTCATAAAAAAAAAAAAAAAAGCTACATAAGAAAATATGCCATTTAAAATATTAGGACATAATTAATGAGAGGAGTATCTGGGCTAACAAATAAATAATTACTGAATATGAGAAAGAAGGATATAAAGCTGGAGGGGTTTGATTCTGATTTCACCAAAGGTGATAGAGAATTTTTGCAAGCAAGAGCAGAACTCACTGCTGCAGACTCTTCTGCACTTGCCATGTTACAGAATAGTAAAGGGGAAAAAAATCCAAACCTAGCTCAGAAACAATTCAAGTTTCCTATCAAATACTCTTTCATATAGATGAGAGGCTGTAGGCTATCATGAAAGAAAACAATTTACTACTCTCAGATACTGGAAAGATTTTACATATTTCTCATTTTTCTAAGTTAAAGTTGCTTCTGTTTTCTTTCTGTTTTTAAAAGATAGATGTTAACATTATTTAAAAGTTTGATTTCTGAAAGTATGTTTAACGCTCACTTAAATAATAATTTAATCAGAATGGCCTGATTATGCATGGTTCATGAATGTTTTACTGTCTTCTCTCATGTCGTTTTAATTTTTCTCATGCATATGAAATCCCTAAAGCTAAAGGATTTTACAAAAAACAAACACACTGACTAGAGAATATCATGGTTGTACTCAACTCTCCATTTTTTTTTGGTTCCATAAAAGATGGAGCCAGACCGTTCTCAGCGATGCGGGGTGAAGAGGTAACGGGCAAAAGCTACAACAAAGGAAATTCTCATGAGACTGAAGGAAAAAGTGTTTTCCTCAGAATAGTGGTTATGAGTAGGGTTAGAGGCCCCAGGAGGTTGTGGGAATCCCCATCCCTGGAGAAATACAAAACTTGACTGGAAAGGCCCTGGGCAAAATGCTCAAACGTTCCCTGACTTTGAGCAAGAGGATGGATTAGATGACCTTCAGAGCTGCCTTCCAGCCTAAAACATTCAATAGGTATGTGAATTCAAGATGGACATGTATGTTTCACAGAAGCCGGTATATACGTTAATTTCTGGAAAGAGTAGTAAAAAAATATACTTCTTAATCACTGCATGGTTATGTTTGTAGAACTCTGGGCATTTCACTCACAGACGTCATTCTTTTAGTTAGAAACTGTAAGTTTAAATTCTGAACCCTTGCCTTCTGAGTGTTAGAATGGCAAAATTCTGTTCTGCTTATATCTCTACCCATCTTCAAAACCAGTCTGCTTTAATAGAAACAGACAGTTGTAAATTATTTAGACAATGCATTTGTCCCTCTTCTTCACTTCATAACTTTCTTGAACGCATTTAGCATTCAGAAATGATTCTCTTTTGGATGTCAGCATTTGGGTCTTGATCCTTGGTGACCTACTTGCATACTTATTATCACTCCTGAAAGTAGTCTAAGGCATAATCTTGTTTAAGTATTCAGAATTGTACAAGTAAAATATTGTATACAAGTCTCATGACCTGATTCTAAGAATGTGGAAATAGAGAAGAGTTCCCAAAGGAGGACAACATAAATAGCCAAGAGTTTGGGAAATAACCCTTGTCTTCAGAGGCTTGTGTTGCTGAGTCCTGGGAGAGAACACTGGATCATGAACTCTTAGTCCTCTACTGTAACAGAAAATCAAAACTAAAATCAAAAATACAGAAAGACCCCATTTTAAATCTAGTTCCATTTTGCCTCAGTCTTCCCTTCAGGGGGTTGTCCTGGGAATTTACAAATCTTCTAGTGGCTAGAAAGTCTACAAAGTACACAAGGCTGATTAGATACAGTTTTTTCTTGCCCCAATTCTCCCATTAGGTTAAAGAGTTCATCTCGGTCTCTTGAGTATACACTTACACAGGAAAGGTTTTTTGATATATCTTGCTTTTTGATCTTGGAAGCTTTATAGTACCTATGGTTGGAAAATGAAGTCTGAAAAATTTATTGTCAAAATCAGATTCGGTATCTTAGAGAGGTGATTCAATTTCCAAACAACTCACTATAAGAGGTGGTGGGATCCCTGCTCTTTGGCAAAAGAGTTTCTTCCAAAAAGATCCACTTTGAAGCAGTTATTTAAAGAAAATGTTTGCTGCCTTTGTGTAGCAGAGATGAAGCTTTTATTATTTTTTTTTTGTTTATCTTTTATTATTTATAGAATTGAAGATAAAAAATTAAAGCTTTTAATCACATCCTTGAAGGTAACTTTCAAGGGCACTTCCAGAGATTCCTTCTAACCACGACCATTCTCTTATTCTGTGATTCTGTGAAAATGCAGATAAAGGAAAGGAATAGCAACACTCAGAAAATTCAGTAGTAGACCAAAGTAGAAGTAATGATGTAAAGGCTGAGGACAAAGTGACAGCAGTGTCTGCAGAATGAGTTCTGTTCATGCCTGATACGTGTTGCAATACTACCCTGATGTAGCTTCACTGGCATGATATATACCACAGTTTGAAAATGCCAAATTTAAAAACTTGAATCCAAACAAAAAGCAATGTGATTTGTGCTTAAAATTTCATATGGATTATTTTGAAAAGCCCACATTTTTCCTAATCATCACAGCGTCCGCAGAGCTGATCAAACCAAGCCTTCCTTAAATTCCCCTCAGATTCTCCCTTCCCCTTCCCTATGATTTGTTTTCCCCTTTAGCATTCTGTACAACTTTACAAGAACTTGCAACTTGTAACATATTTTTTCCTCTCATGGCCTTTTGTTTTCATTTTTATTCACACGATCTCAGTACAGGTGACCCTCCTTTCCATTTTCCACCTTTTTCCCTGCTTTTTATGGATAAACACACAACATGTGTTTGCTAGGTAACACTTTCACTGTTAAGTCCTTCCTGAAAAATCACCTCAGTTTCAATATACAGAAGAATACTGATATTAACTTTAAAACTTTAAAAGTTTCAGAATACTGACATTAACTTTAAAACTTTCCACTGTATTTTTTGCCTCGACTTCTTAGTGTGTCCTCCTGGCATCCTTGTTTATCTCTAAGATTTTACGTTTTTTTGGCGTACAGATTGCCATTGCTCATTCTGTACAGCTGCTAATGCTTTACAATTAAGGACTAATATTAGAGCCCGAGGTCTGGTTTCCATTTTCATGCAAGACACACCATATATGTATTAGTATGAGGACAGGAATTAGTGTTCTCATTTGCGATTGGCTAATGGCATTACAGTGATTTGTAAACCTGATTAAACCTAGTGATTGATAATGGTTAATTTATTTCTAAGAGCTCAGTGCCAAGACTAAAAGAAGAATCAGCCAACAAAAACATCGCTTCATCATGTAGACAACTCACATCCGTGTTTTTTTTTTTTCCACTTTCAGCTATATTAAAATATTTAAAAAATAAAGTCCTTGAACAAAGAACATCATGGTGCTGATTCAAGGCTCTATTTAGCTGAAAATTATTCATACCCAGTAGAAATGACATTTTAGTTTTAGACTGCCAAAGTGAACTTTATTAGTATGTCATTAATCATTGTCTTGGAGGTGACACCTGGGGAAAATGATTTAGTGGAGATTAGAGCACTCAAATGTAACACTGAAAATATCACATTTATTTCCAGTATCAATCAGTCAATGAAACACATATTAACAAAAAATGACATTTATGTACATTTAAATCTGCTCATAATAAAATGTACTGCTCTGTATTCAGGAATATTTTCTATTTTTTTCACACTTTATGTTGAGTTTATAGTTTAAATAAAATTCTACTGTTATCAATGTATTCATTTTAAAATCTGCGCAATAAAACACATTTGAAAAAAGATAGAAATTGAAAGTTATGCCAAAGAGAACCATTTGTTGGAAAAACAAGCATTTCAAAAAGAAATCTCCTCTCCATATAGTCTACAAGCATTGCCATGTATCTAATATTCAACTCCAAATGTCTAAAATTCTGTTCACTTTCTTAGACCTTTCTAACATTGTATGAATAATAAAATAACCAATCAACCAATGAACAATTTTTATTTTGAGAAGAAAAACACATCATTGGGAAAATCTTCCAAGAAAGAGCTGGCATCAAAGTAAGGACATATTAATCTTACATTTCATAGAACAATAACTTTTGTGTAGCTTATTTAAGTCATGTGACTTGGACTAAACAATAAAATTACTCTCCTTCTCTCATTTACTCTGTTTACACTTGTCTATATCTCACTTTTACCAGACTCAGGGTATTATCATCTCATGTTTTCTAACTTAACTTCTTTTCCCTAATTTTCCCTGGGAACTCTTTGTTAAAACTGAAGAAAGCAGAAAATAACTTTTTTCTAAAGGAGGTGTTATACTTGATTTTCTAGGAGAGAAGAATATCAGCCGTTTCCTGCCCTTTAGTTTTTTTAGTATGAAATATCATCCTGAGACAAAAAAAAATAAAAAAAAAATCTGTTACTAAGAAACAAAATATTAAGTTCCAGTAAATGAAAATCAAGCATGCTTGGTATACACATTTACTGTTTTAGAAATAAAAATTTAAGTATTCAACACTAAATTTTCCTTTGTTTCAAAGGTTGGGGTCTTTTTTCATATTAATGAAAGCTGTTATTATGTGATTCTTATTGGAAAACTTTAAAAAAAAATCTCAGTTTGTTGTACTTTATTCTGAAAATTGATTACCTTCTTTATTCTCTTGTACTAAGGTAGTGAGGAGAAACATTTCTTGGCAATCTCTATAAATGAGTGTATATACTAAATGTTACAGAGGTGCGTGCTATTCCAAAGTTATTATGACACAGACATGATTTAAAGACTGTATTATGTATGTATGCAATACAATTAAGCATACTAAAAGGACACAGTAATAAATAGAAAACTTTAAATATAATGCTGTTTCAGAGAGAAACGAATGTTCATTTTCAAAATGGGTGGCTACTGTGGGCTCCGTGAAATAAATATGATTCAGACTTTAGCACGCAGAGGCAGTTCAAGAAAGTGGGAATGAACTGGCACCCATGACATCGATTTAGAAGGTACAGCTGAAAAACAATAGTACCCATCTAGTTTCTCTAGTCAAAAAGACATCAGCTCCTGGAGCTCCCTGCAGTCAAGGCATATTTGCTTTGCTTTGTTGATTTGCATCAGCAAACCACAGCAGGCAGGAGTTTGACCAGCTACAGCTACAAATCAAAAATTTATCTGAGAGACAAACATTTTTCCTTCCTAAAGATAGACCCTCACTATCCACAACCCTGTTTTTCTTAATGATGGCAGCAGTGGCACTATAAGAAATGACCATTTGTACCTCAGTGAGGGCTCTGGGGAGTATGAGATGTCCAGCTGAAAGACAATGAGAAGAAGTATTGAAACTATAAAGGAAAATGAGTTCTTTCGGAACTAAGTCATTGGGAGTAGAAGTCACAGCCTGAAGACTGATCTGATCTAAAGCAAATACTTCCTAAATGTAATTTTCATTCCTGGCTTTAAAAGTATGCATTTCCCGTGCAGAGGCACCTCATCTCTGAGAGGCAGCAATGTTTCAGGAGCAGATGAGGACACCAGATGAGGTGCTCTTTGGGGACCAGCAAAGGAGATTGATTTAGTTGTTTGTCTTTTCACCCAGACATACAGTTCCCTTATTGCTGAACTATTTAGTCCTAAACCAGTCTAGAAAAGGCACAACTGCTGACCAAAGTATTGCCCTTTACTTTAGATGGCATTGGGAGTCCTTCCATCAGCTCCAAAGAAGCCATCTTGAATAAACGATCTTCACGGTTCTGGGCCTCACTTTCCTCTTTGGTTATATGACAGCTATAAGGTTTGTAAAGCAGAATGCTTTTAAATAAAGGTGCTTCATGAACATACAGTGGAGCTCAGAATGATACAAACTGAGAAGAAAGCATAGCAAACATAGCATTTCTCCGAAGGTACGTGATGAGTGGTAACAGCAAGCCTCTGTGGGCCTACTACTTGAAACTTTATAGTGGTGCAGAATGATTACAAAAAAACCCAGCATAAAGAAAACAAAACAAACAAAAGCACAAACCACTGCTTGAGTCAACATGAGAATACAGTCCTACAGAAATGAGATTGTGCTACTAGAACTCAGAATTGACCCCTAAGCAAATGAATGAATCAAGGATATCTCAAGGTACTACACATATTAATATTTAACGGAACCTATTTTGCTTGAGATAAAGGTCAGGAATTCACTTACAGTTTCTTACTGTTAACTCTTATTGCAAATGGGAAATGGCATGGATGGAGACTCAAACTGTAGCTGGCTGCTATAGCTTGCCACAGCAACCTGCAAAAGTTGAAAATGAAGTTCATTGAAGTCAAAAGTCAGGAAGCTGAGATTAGCGCAGAGTTCTTAGTTCATTTTTTGTCTCTCTACCAGACTGATATAATCCTGATATTTTTAACACAGTCAAACTAAATGTGTTTCATCTGTCTGCGTGTGATTTTTGCTACAGGAATATTAATTGTTTAATACATCAAAAATGTATTTTGTTATACTGAAATTTTTTTTCTAAGTATTTATTAATATATTAGTGAAGCCATAATGAACAGATTGCATGGACTGTAACTACAAAATTAGCTTTTGTGTGAATATTAAAGTTGAATCCTGGTGTGCAAAACAAAGAACAGTTGGCCTTTAGGCCCTGTGAAGTTTTTTGTATTTGAAAAATAAAGTAGCTCCCCTATTTATCTGTGCATGAAGATGTGCTTCAGTATGGAGAGAAGTGACTTTTATAGATGTTCTTGGCTGGCAGGAGGTCTCTTCTAGGCTTAATAAGAAATATGTATTATGAAAATATTCCTTAAAATTGCACACATTTTTTAACATTCTTTGGAGGTAAACTTTTTTGAGGCCTGTTTGATCAAGTTAACCAAAATTTCTTATAGATACAGACTGTTACGTCACTAAATAATGATCATAATGGGTGCTTTTTTCCTGACTACCTGTAATAATTACATTTACAAAAGCATTTCAGAAGTTCCCCAAACACACTTATTTTCTAAGAATGTTGTCTAAAGAAAGTGTAATGAAGGCATGGTGAAATGGCTTACAGTTTCCCTTGTTCTTTTGGAGTTTCACAGTGCAGATTCTTTCTCCTTGCTATTTCAATTTTCAATAACTGTAAACCGAAGCTTAAATTAGCAGGTTTAGACCGGTAGAATCATGCAAGCTGTAAAAGTGTGGAAATAGATTCAGAATTTGGCCCACAGATCATTATCTTTGTTTTATACACTGAGGAGTATAGGTCAGAGTTTGGAAACAACGTATGAGTGTTTAAAAGTTTTTTTTTTTTCCAGCGTGGGTCATTTGACTTCCATGGCTATAATTTTCTGTTCTTCACCCTTTGATTAGTCCTCCTGCTATCTTCTTAGAAGGGGGAAAAAAAAAGTTAAAAGGATGATATAATTGCAAGCCAGGGAAAAACTGAATGAGAGTTTTACAGAAACTAATTTCTTTACTGGACCTTGCACTTTTCATTTCATTTTTTAAACATGTTAACCTCCACCAATTTTTTTAAACTAGGTTATTTTTTCTCTAGAGTAAGCAAACTAATAGAGTATATTGAGCAAGAGCATAAAAGAACACCTGTGTAGTAATGAGATAACAGAAGATTCCCCAAATGAATATAGAAAAGGAACATATTGCCTAACTAACCTCCTTACATTTTTGAAAGAGATAAGAAATTATGACAATGGCAGATGAGATGAGAGTGTTTACAAAGGTTTTCTTAATCCTTTGGTAAATTATGGGAATGTATTTTGTTTTGCTTTGGCAGTCAGAGTAAAAGAGGTCAAGGGATAAAAAGCTGATTAAAAAAATATCATCTAAAGATGATTTTGGTATCAATGGAAAGTTACATTGCTCATTGCCCATGATCAAAGTAGGGAGTGGTACATGGATGGAAAGAATCTAGTAAACATATTAGAAAATCACTGCTCAAACCCTCAAGTTATGGATAAATTTCTTGGCAGAAAGCCCAGTTAACAACTTGTTGAATTTTATGATGATTCAGAACTTTGAAAAAGTAGTTAATGAAGACTGCATGCATCAAAAGGGGTTCAGGTAGATAAGACTCAGCTTCATAATTGGCTTCACACCTGGCAAATGAAATCTAACCTTGAAATTCAGGTATCACACATAGAGTTTCAAGAATATAGTAGGTAGAAATTGAAGCAGGAGGTTTGGCAAAGTGTCTGTAAATTAAAGACTGAGCCTAAAAAGTGCACAGAATGCTGGGCTGGAGCTGATGTAGAACATACTTGCATATGACAGTAATGAAAACCCTGCCATGTTTCTAGCACAGGGAAAACGCTTCTTGGAGAAGATGGCAAGTGCTGCAACATGAAATTCATGCAGTTTGTCATTCCATAGATTCAGCTCAGAACAAGTACTCAATTTTGCTCTGAATTTCAGTCTAGGATGAAACTTAACCTTGAAGATGGTAAGGGCTTTTGAAGATGTCAACATTGATGCTTTGTTTAAAAACAGCAATATGAAAACAAAACAGGCAGGGTTCTAAGTAATTATGCTTCCTACATTTCAGTGGAAGGCCATGCAAAATGGGAAGATTCCCAAATATGGGGTCACATTGTCACACTTTGTTACTTGTGTGCCCACCTGTCAGAAAAAAAAAAAATCTTTGAGGCTGCCCTTGCCAAAGATCCCTTGGTTGTCATAAAAATTTTTGATTTTATCAATCACATGTAAATGCTTGTTCATTTTGTGAATAGTTCTAAAGAGGGATTTGCTCTTAAATTCTGAGTTTCAGAGAAGAAATGAACCCACTGTAGTAACTCGCATATCAAATGTGACAGAGCCATCGTGGATGCACCTGATTTTCCTGCTTTCTCTGTTGTCTTCTCGAGAACTTAATTGCAGAAGTTGAATCACAGGGAATTATCTTCTAATTTGGTGAAAATATTAAATGATCCTTCTGGCTCCTGCAACACTCTCACCAAAAATACTGCATCACCACCGGGGTAACTGGAACTCTAATCAAAGGTTTCACGAGAGAAAGCAATGAATATTACTCTTTTGGAAAACTGCAGGTATCCTATTTCTAGACACTTTCTGGCTGGGCTAGCCAACACTTTACAACTGTTAATGAAGTGATTTGGAAGCACCATAGACTTTTTATCAACTAGGATGATTACTTCCAAAATTATTTTCAGTGAGGGAAACCACTGAATATATGTAGGTTTGTAAACCTACATATATTTGTATGCATATACATGTATGTATCTATAGAT
The DNA here is from genome assembly GCA_025769975.1 of Gallinago jamesoni. Taxonomy (NCBI): domain Eukaryota; kingdom Metazoa; phylum Chordata; class Aves; order Charadriiformes; family Scolopacidae; genus Gallinago; species Gallinago jamesoni. Next base: position 124,993,482 of record JAOQGH010000012.1, read on the forward strand.
TATATTAATATAAAGCTCTCATCTGTAACTACCCCTTGCCTTGACTGATCTTCTTTAAAGATTTTGGAAACAAAGTCCCTGACAGGCAACTAGGTAGATTTGGTACAGCCTCCTAGCTGAAAGGCTGAAAATGTCAAACTGCAATATTAATCAGCAGCAATCAATCAGAAAAGGAATAGCTCTGAGAGACCTTGATCTTTATAATAAACAAAGCAGAATACCAAGAGTCTATACTATACCCTATTTTTTTTTCTTGTGATCAAATGAATTTAACAGTGTGAGATGGCAGAATATGAACCTCAGGGAGATCCGTAGCACCACTAGAATTAATAGAGAAACAGCGATGTAATGGTCTGGGGTTGGGTGAACCTTTTATAAAAATTACCTATCTTACTAGAGAAAACAGTAAGTATTTTGGATTTACTTATTTTTTCCTGTCATGTGACAATTCTCACCATAAATCAAATCTTTATATTGAAAACAGAAAAGAACTAACAAAACATTTCTGGCTTTATAATTTCCAGTTGGAAGTTTTTCATTAAAAAGATATCGCTGGCAAAACTGATACTTGAAAGTTGAAAAATAATCCCTCCCTTAATAAGGATGGATTAAGTCTTCTAATGGAACAGAAATGTCTTCTGACTGAAAAGGGTAGATCTCTCTCTGAGCTCATCAGCACAAAATGCCTTACCAAGAAATTTAATCTGTTATCAAACATTCAAGAGGCCTTATCAAAAAATGTAGCCTTAATATCATCAAACATTCTTTAGTTATCTGTTGATTTCCTGTCTTGTAACCAGAGCTGATTGAATTGTGGAGTTTTCATTCGCAAAATCATAAAAAATTGATAACTTGGTACCAAACAAAATATCTCATTTGTACTGAAATGAATATATTGTAGCATATTTAAAAGTATTTGTTTATAGATACATATATAAAGACAATATGTTGGACCAGTTAAAATGATATTGCAGAAGTAGCATAACTGAAAAATGTTACATAAACTTTAGTCTAAAAAATTCCTTTTATACTGGTAGTTCTGAATAATTTTTTTTCTGGACATTCCAATGTTTTTAAAAATCGTGGTTCAGGTCAATCTCATCAGTCTTTACAGAGGAAATAAATATTTGCTGTTGTTTGCAGCCTAAATGAAAACTTCAGGATATGTATTTCTATCCTTTCTATGAAGATGATTATTATGGTTAGTTTTTTATTCCCAGCAAATCATTAGCTGAGATCAGCAATATCCTGTCTTGAATGTACAGCACAGTTTCAATTTTAGTATTGCCAAAAGGAATTACACATTATTTCTGTAAACTACAAGGATTTTAAAGGGTTATTACACCAGCTGAACTTGCTGTCATACTCTCCATCTGCCATGGCAGATGCTTCATTCCAATGTGAATATTAAAGTCATTCTGGAAAAAAAAAAAATGTATGAAACATTCAGGGCATGACAGGAAGATGCTGCAGTTTTTTGATGGTGTGTATTTATCCTCCTCCTTTCATTTTCAGTGAAATGCAGATTGTTGTCACTATTGTGAAGAAGTTTCTTTGACCATGTTGGATTTCTCAAAAGAGTTGTTGTGTCTGTCTCCGCTGCCCTGCCCAGGCCATCATCAGTCTTAAATAATTAGTCAGTTACTATTCAAATTTTCAGGGGCAGATGCAAGATGTTCAGAGCACTGAGGAAAATATAAACAACATAATCTATTCATTAGGTTTTTACCTTTATGTTCATCAGCTGACAATAAATTTTAAAACTTCAGCTGTGATGTTTACCATACCTTACAAACTCATTACAATATTTATGATAACTGTAGATTTTCTTGAAATCCACATACGTATCACTCCAGTATACTGCTGGTTCTGCAGGATTGTTTACTAGCTGGAGAGCTATGATTTCTTGCTTTAATAATCCCCTGGAATCAGAACACGCTTTTCTCAGGGTCTTCAAGTGTGACCCTTTTAAACATTTATACACTGCAATCCAGTCCTTTTTCATCCTCCAAAAAAGAATGAGCATATTCAGCACTTCAAACCTTTTTCAAGTAGGACTCCTAATCCCCAGATAAACCTCGTAGCCCACACATCCACCAATAGTTTCTGTCTAATGTTGCAAACGTGCCAGACCTGGGCTTCTGATAAGTTGTGTATCTGAACCATTATGTACCTTAAAACATAACTAACCCCTCTGCTTATACACCTTAAATCCTTAATAGACTGTTCTGAACAATCTTTATATATGCACTTTCTACCATCACGAAACTATAGCATTATTTTGTTACCACTGTTACCTATTTTATTGCAGCCTACTTCTTTCATGTTTATTAATCTAAAATGGACGTGATGTATTAACTTTATTTTTTTTTTCCCCTCTGGGGTGGGTTAGCTGTGGTTAACATGCAAAATCCCACCCAACTGCTAGCTTACCTCAGCAGGACGGGAGAAAATAGGAAAGAAAGAGCAAGAAGACAGGCAGATGACATAAATTACAGCACTGTCACGGGGAAAAACGCACTCAACCTGGAGAAAATTTACTTAATTTATGGACAATTAAAATAAAATTTAAAGAAAAATTAAAGAAAAGACTAATTTAGGTAGTGGGGAACAAAACTGCATTAAACCAATGCCTTTTCTTCTCCCTTTCCCAGGCTCAACTCCACTCCTCTACCCCTCCATTAGAAGTGCAGGGGACACAGAGACCAGAGAGTGACAGTGGGGATGTGGTGCTTTCTCTCTGCTGCTCCTTCTTCCTCACACTTTTCCTCTGCTCTGGTGTGGGGTCTCCATGGGCAGAAGTTCCTTCAGGAATATCATCTGCTCCCGTGCCATCCTCCACCAGCTGCAGGGGAATGTCTACTCCAGCACCTGGAGGACCATCTCCTCCTCTCCCCTTGGTGCCCGCAGGGTTGTTTCTCTCCCTTCTGTTTGCTCCCTCCACTCTGCCTGCCCAGAATTTTGGCCTTTCGAAAACACAGTTTTCCAGAGGGACCACCAGCTCAGCTTCAAATTCAGGTAGGGAGATATTCCCAGCTTCTCAACAGGTACCTGAAGCTGGAACTTCTGATGATTCCCCATTGATAATTTACTGTTATAAACGACACTGTTAATTTTCAGATTTATTGTATTGCAAAACCAACAACTGCGGATCTTTCAAAGGTTACCCGTGAATGAAATTTACTTAAATAAGGAAGGGAGGTTTAGACGTTGTCCTTTTTCACAGTTTTAATTTGCAGGACCTCAATGTCTCTTTACTAAGGATTGAATTTTAGCATATTTCATCGTTTGTCTCTTTACAGGAGTCACTGTGCACACACTGTGTGTGTTCTTAGAGAGGTGAAACACTCCTGCCCAGGAACACATGCAGAGCGTGCTGTTCCACACTCTGAAAGGGTTGATATTTGCTAGAAAATGTTATTTGCTCAAGTAAAGAAAATAAATGAAAATGCAGGCAGGAAATACTTTATAGAATAATTATAAATGCCCGTGAAGCCATCTGTTCCTGCTGACATTGAAGACTTCTGAGCTAGGCTATACATTTATTGAATGGGAACATATATACAGTATCCAACTGCCATGCTCTTTTTAGGAAACATATTGTTGGTGGATATCATATACTAAATGTCAGAAAAAGGAGAAATATAAAAATTTAGATACCAGTGCTTAGGGAAAGACCTTGATTGGCCTCCCTGGAACAAGTCCTCTTCACAGAAGAGCTAGAAATTCATGATTAGTGATTGTGAGAACTTGTATGTTACTCCAATAGCTTTCAGAGGAAATGCTTGTTACAAATAAAGCTAGTTTGTTTGGGTTTTTTAACTATTCCTCTGAAATACAGGTGAAAACTGAAAGTATTTGTCCATGTGCAGTAGGTATCCGTTCAATGTGAGGCTACTGGTGAATTTCTGTTATAAAAGAGAAGGGTTAAGAAAGGTAAGTGGTGAAATGGTATTTTATTGCTAAATCTCTCCTCTTGGCCACCTGTATGCCAAATTCCCACTGCTTATAAAGGCATAAAAATTTACAGAGCAAAGTTGGAGTTCTCTGAGGGGAATTTGTGTTGGGTTGTGTAATGAAACACTTGCACTTTGTGTTTGAAACCTGTGAGCAAAGGCTTCTGATCTGGCTTATACACTTACGTTCAGCTGATGTCTTATATCAACGTTTCTGCTATTCATGGATTTGGATACGGAAAGAAACCGTTACTGTAATCTCACATGGCAACAGCGCTCTTATGGAATAGTTTCCATATCGGAGCCTATGGTGTAAGATAGTCATTTAATTGTGAGATTTAGACAATATTACCAGCCATTTCCTGGTATATCTGTGATGAACACTAACATCTAATGGAAAAAAAGAGACTGTAGACTGGTAGCTCCTGAATGCGGTGTAACCTTTACAGGTACTTTGTGTGAAGCTAGCAACATAGACCTTAGGGCTTACCTAGACCTGGACTACATGAAAGTTCCTCTAAGGTTGTTTAGATGTAGCAGGTGTCCAACAAGGTGACTGTTCTCTCATTTGCTTTAGCTTCTCCTTAGCTTTGTTCTATTGCATGGTACAACATCTATTGTTATACGTACCTTTGGTAAATCATAGATAGCTTTGCTGGCTAGAATACACTATTGATGACCCTGGAATAAATATGCAGTGTAGAGGACTACAGGGGATTATAACAAAGGTCTTGAAAGAGTGGGTGCAAAATGTTACCAGACTCCTTAAAACTATAAGCAATTTTCCAGTGGTTAAAAATCCATTATTAAATAAATGCATCTTTGGGAGTTGGGTAAAACAATCTAAGGAATAACAATAGCTACTGTATGCAAAATATCATATATACCAGATTTGGATTTGAATCATGGAATTAGAGGGCAATGAAGTAAGAGTAAAGTGTAGGCCATGGTAGAAAATGTCAGAAAACAATCCCAAATACATCCCAGGGTGAAGAGGAATAAATCTTCACATCAGCTCCACACTCCTTTCAGTGTCTTAAGAGAGCTGATGGCTCAAAACAAACTTCCCCCAGACTGAGGCTGCCAATCCTGGAACCCAGCAGAGCAGTGGAAAGGCCCAGCAAACATCTGTAGTAATTTTAACTGTCATATTATTGGGACTTTTTATTTAGCAGTAATATTTTGTTGCTTTTTCTGTAGTAGTTAAATCTGGGTTGACAAGAATTCTTTGATCAGACTGTTTCAGTTAGACTATCAATAAATTATTGCGTTGCTATATAAGATATATTCCTTTAGGCTACATAAACTGCCCAAGTTTAAGAGCAACAAATGATGAGAATTTAGGCAAGTCAAGATGTAGTCTGGATGCAAAAAGAACAAAGACAGAGTTAGAGCCAGAGAGATTCAGACTAGAATTCTATGATGATCCTACATACCTGGACACTTTTCAAAGAGGAATAGAACACTTTCCAATACTCTAAGTGCACCTGGAATCTCAGGATATCTCTATTAGGAAAAATTCCTACATCTGTCTGAGAATTTAAGTGTAAGATAAAAGTTGCGTAGAGCTATGTATTCAGATTCAATATTCAGTTCTAAATACTTATATTAAACTTCTTAGTTGAAGGTTAAACGCATTTATGATTTCAGATCACCTTTCAAGGAAGGAAATAAAAGTGAATTTTATATTTTATTCCTAATGTCTCAGAGGATTTTGTAACACACACTACAGGGTGACAGTCATTGCCCTATGTCTTGGACCCTGCCTGTACAAAGAGGCTTGTGAACTGTGTTTGTCTTTTCTCAATTTTCCATCTATGCAGAGGTATACAATGAAAGCAAATCCACCTGTATTGGTCTCTTTTTGGTGTTTGCACTTTAATTTGTATTAATTTGGCATGATATATAATTGCAAGTTAATTATATGGAAAGGATCATCTAATTCAAATGGATGGATCACATGATGGTTTTAAAATCATCTAAGTTCCAACACAAAGCCTTGAGATTTGACAAATTGTATTGTAATTATGATTGCTAGTACTTATACTAATTGTACTAAAAACTTTCAGCTTCCAAGCCTTTAAAATAATTATATAGCTAATTATATGGATTTAAGCCTAAGGTTTTTTTGTCTAATTAATGGTTGCCTAGATAATGATACATTATAAAATGTTATATAAACCTCTGAGAAGGTTTGTCCAGTTACAGGAGTGGAGAAGGAAGAAGAAGATATATATTGAGATCTTTCTTCTTCTGTTTTTAAAAAGACTGATTTTTTGGGGCTGTTTAAGGGGATTTTTACAGTGCTTAGAAGGGGACAGAGACAATCAACATGTGTGTGGTTCTGCGACTGAAGCAATACAGCCATATCATGCTTGCTTTCTGCTTAGGCTAATTAGCTCTGTGGAGATATAAAGCTTACTCTTCTTTGATGCTATACTGCTCTAATGCAACTATGCATTTTGGAATTCCCAGTTCAATGTACTGCTCAATGCATCAGTATGTATTGTATTATGTGGCCATGTCAGCCTCCTTTATATAAAGAAGGTGGAAAAAAATAGCTGGTAACATATTCTTTAAAAAAAAAAAAATCCCCAAGGCTGTAGGCACTTCTAAAAACCTCAGGATTTCTCACTCCAATGATACCTGTTCTCATTAATTAATCCAAATATATTCCCAGTGTGACTAAGATGTTTGCATCAAATATTTGGGCCCTGACGAGCTCTGCCCAACACTGCTCATCTGCCACCTACCCCTTAATTTGTACCATTGGCCATCGGCGTTGTCCGGGCTGACCACTGGAGTTTGAGTAGCAGCAGGACTCATGGTCAGAGCAGCTGGAGAAGTGGCAGCGCGTGTCGTACAACACCCACTCCTGAACCGAGATTTAATAAGAAACCACCCCTGCAACCCACGCAGGAAAATTGACAATAAAATCATTATTCTAAGAGAGAAGCAACCATTTCCAAAATCTGAAAGGTTTCCCTCCCCTAACTCTAATGGCGTCAATTTGCCGTCAGCATTAAAGGGTGGAGTAAACTTTCCCAAGGTAAAATTAAAAGTGTAATTCGTAATAGAATCCATTACATGATGCCCAAGTGGCAGTATGGATCAGAATTAAGCACAACAGCAGAGTAGCTGGAACACCTTATCGGTCAGGTTTGGGTCACCTGTCCTGTCTGTTCCTCGTCACAGATGTGACCCTCTCTGCTGTTCCACTTCCAGCCCTCCAACGGGGCAAAGAACAAAGTCACCTCACCTTGGTTTTTATAGCAATAAGTATAAGCAAGACCTTCTCTGTATACCATTCCTTGGCATAAATTATAAATAATCAGGTCTTATCACTCCAGGAACACACTACAGTCCTAAAAATATGCCGCTAATTTCAAAGAGTTATGTTAACTAGAAGAGGCTTAGCTGAAAATTAAAATTACTGAACAGAAAATCAGTTCTGTTTTACCTCAAAACAGGATGATCACAAGCAATTTTTCCAGGTACCCGACGCTATTCATTTTGCTCAGAGATCTAAGTCACAGCTAACTTGCTCATCTTTCCCTATCTATCTGGGGGGTTTTTAGAAGACTAACTCTGTGAGTTGCATGAAGCTTTTAAACTCTGCTGAGTTTCACAAGACAGCAGGACACCAAGGTCCCTTTGCAGCTTTAGCTAAGGGAATTTCTGAGACAGATTAAAAAATATGCATATTTTTATTTATTTTTTTTCCCCCTACTTCATACAGCTAAAGGAGTTGTCAACATACGTTGTGACATATTATCTGATGTCACAACTGATACGGTAATACTATTATTATGTAAATATATGATTCCATTTATAAATGCAAAAAAATGTCCTGATGACTGATCAGGGATGAATTTCATCACATTACCGTGTCAACGATGTTCATTTGTGTGGTATTGACTAATATAGTCAATATTTGTCTTTTTTTGGTCAGTAATGTTCCACCTGTGTTGGTCTCTTTTCGGTGTTTGCACTTTTATTTGTATTAATTTGGCATGACATATAATTACAAGTTAATTACAGGGAAAAGATCATCTAATTCAAATGGATGGATCACATGATGGCTTTAAAAAAATCTTTTCTATCCCATGCAGATGTTCCTTCTGTTGCAGAGGTTACAAAATAAACCTTTTGGAAAAACTATTCCTTCTTCTACAGCCAAAGTTTGAACACAATCCACCACTTTCTGGCAATTTGTGGATTAGACATGTTCTCAGACAGATTGGTTTGTAAAACAATATAACCCAAAAATCCTCTCCAGAATTTCATGCTGGCCATCTGCTTTCAATTTCTTTTTGTTTGCTTCTTTCCTTGTTTGTAAGGTCTTCTAGATCCCTTGCATTTTCTAGAACAAGACTTCGTATGAATTTGTTCTCGTGTTATTTCATCTTAGACTGCATTTTAAAATTCAATAAATAATAAAAATTAAGGAACACATGCAAGCATCTTGCAAATACTTTTAAAAAAATTACTCTTGTTTTGATTATTTGTTTGTATTACTTGGCAGAAGGAGGTGATTTTTTTTTGGAGCAATCTGGTATGTTACATTTCACTGAAGAAAGCAGTAATCTAAAATAAATTTCTATCACTCAAAATTAACAGTTGTTGGAAGAACAAACCTGTCATTCCCCAGTTTCTTTATGCTACAATATTTTAACGAATCTTTAATCTCAATGGATGTAACCCTCTAATTTGGTTATACTATCAGCTCTTAATAAAGAAAATATTTTAAACCTAGATCATGAATCACTAAAATTTATCAACTTCTGAAGTTTAATGAAGTCTATTGATTTTTCCTTGTTTGAAATTTTTATAAAGAAATTAAAGTTCAAGGACTAAAAGTCTCCTTAATAATTTGATATTATGGAAGAATTACTTATTGATGAATATCAGAAATAGGTCATGATCCCTAAAGCTCTTTGTTCAAATGTGAAACTGATGTGATGAAACATATATACAAAAGATTTTCTTCTTAGCAAAATTTACTGTCACTTATTTAACTCTTAAAAATGCCACAGAACTGTCCGGACATATTCCTGCTAAGCAGAGTTTTTTCTAGGGCAGTCTAAACTGCATAATTAGGAACTTCTCATGAGATTTCTCATTTGACTCCTCCAATATGGAAGAAGCATTCTGAGCAAAAAAAAACAGGCACCTGAAAAAATAAACAAACAAATAGATAAAGGGAAATGGATATAAAAGTCAATCAGTTGAGAGATAAGAGTGTGTATGCTGTTAAGAACCTTAAACATGAAGAAACTAGAGTAGTTATGCTGCAAGGTCAGCAAATATTCTTTTGAAATGTTCTCTCAGACCTCTGGGGAAGGGAAATGAGATGCTTTACTCCCAGATGAAATTGCAGTTGGCAGTAGGTTGTATTTTCCAACTCAAGAGCTGGGCCTCCTTGATGAAATCTTGTCTCTTTGGAAGTCAGTGGCTGATAAGAAGAGGCAGGGTGTGGGAAAGCATTTTAGTTATTTTCTGCAATCTCTTAATATATATTCATGAACTATAAAAGCAAAACATACACATACAAAAGAAATTCCCAAACTGACAATAAAAAAAATTAGAGAGCACTATTTTGCAAAGTACTAATGTGGGAAAAAAAAAGTTAAATCAGAATTTTCCTGCTTCTGATGAAATCTTCTCTTTACTAGCAATGTAATGTACAAAGGTGACAAAGGCAAGGTACTGAAGACACTTAAAAATTGAGTATTATAGAGAGCAAGTCACATTGATTTCCCTGTGAATAACCAGTTTTTTCTAAAACTTTGTCCCACATGGCTAAGAATCTAAATATAGGCCTGACTTTAGGATGGGCTTAAAAATATTTGTCTAAGTCCTTTTTTATTTTGTTTTTCTGCAAAAAGCATACTTCAGATGAATGGGCAGATACTTTTAAGTGACATTTTGAAGAGGTAATGTTTGAATCGCATTAACTCAAAATAGCTATCCAGGTCTAGTTTCCTCATGAGTATTTCAAGAACAGTGTCCTGTCTGCCTTGAAAACTGAATTTAAATTGAGGAACAAACTGCTGAGCTTGAAGCTATCTTCTTTTAAATATGATTTGTCAGGCTCTGTCCCAGAAATCAGGAGAAATTTTAAATGCAGATGCAGAGTTCAGTTACACTTCTGACACTTATTTGTGTACGTGTCAACTTGACCTCAACTTGACATTGGATTTACAAGGGTGAAGAGAACATTGTCTATCTGAGGACAACTACCACTGATAAAAAATATATTGAAAAGGATAACAAGCTATGGTACACAACCATGAAGGAAGAAAGTATAAATAGAGAGGAGCTGAATCTACGGCATAGCTTGGGGGAAATGATGGAATTTATTTCTCAAAGCAGAATAGGCCATGGTGTCACTTTTGGGTATCCCTAGTGACTTTGAGTTTTAGAGGGCAAACATTGACGAAAAACATAGATTTGCTGCTACTCTTAAGCAAAGTTGATTAGATATTAGGTAGAAAACTTTGTTGTGGGTAGTTGGTACCTTTTGTAATGATGGAGGGTTACAGAACCTACAGAATCTGTTCTAAGAAATCTGTTAAGAGTTTAATTTGTGAGGTAATGGTGCTTTATTTTCACCAATAGAGAATAACACAATTTTAAAACCCCAAATTCTAGGAAATGATTTCTTCTGTTCTTATGCTCCTGCTATCTCATCTTTGTCTTTTGAAGTGATAGGCAAAGTTATGCAATCTTGGAAAAATAAGGCTCTTAACTGGGTGAGAAGGGGAGTAGCAAAGAACATGGTAGTGCTTTTTACTTGGAAGAAAGATTAAACATTGAAGGGTAGGAAGAAGTAAGAGATTTATAGTGGAAGCAAAAGTGCAAACCCTGGAGGTGCTGAAGATCAGTGTATAACTTTCCTTCTTTTTTATTCTAGAAATTATGCCTTCTGCATGGCAACAAAATCTGCTAAGAGAAAAGGGCAACAGCATTTACAGGAAAGCTTTGAGGCTAATTTAAATGGAGATGTTTTTCAGGCCATTTATTCTCATTCATATTTTTAGAAAACGTTAAATGAATCATTCTAATTACATTTAAAATACGGACTAATAACTTTCCCTGTAAGCTTTTTCTCTTCAGATATATGATTATTGCAAAAGAAACATATATATTACATGTTGCTCATTTCCAGTTTATTTTAATTCAACATATCTGAGTTTGTACATTATATTAGATGAACCAATAATAACAAATTCTTTAGTATATGACCTGGTCCCTTTCAAAGTCCATGAAAACCTTTTATAGATAATTTTTCTCACTTTTAACATTGGTTTCCTTCTAATATTTACTAAAAGTGTGAATTAAAACACTGTATTTCTCTAGCCTGAGTTTTGGTTACCAACTCTCATCCACTCATAACGTCCTTTGGGCAATATGCTGAAGAGTATGTATCTTACTTTGTTGTAATCTGTAAGAAATGTCCTTCTAAGTCAGACTGCTGGTGCATCTAGCCCAAAATTCTTTCTCCTAGAGTGACAAGGGAAATTTTATGTAAGACAGGACAACAGATGTTACTATGCAGCTGTTTTTTCATAGAAAAATCATTTTAAATGAGAGGAATTTTTATTTGCATTCCCCTTTATATTGTCTACCTGTCATGAAATGGCCCTGGTGATAATGAAAATTGGGGTATATTGCCCAGTGACATAAGTGTAATTTCACATTTCTTTAGAGTGTCTTCTGGGCCCAAGTACATAGCAGCTGTTATCAGCTCTGCTGAATTAAGCCTTTTTTTTTTTTTCTTTTTTTTTGTCATTCAGGTCACAGCAGTCCATAGAATATAATTTGCTCTTCAGGTATTGAGTGAAAGGAGAAAAACCATTTTGTGTTTATTTCAATGGGTCACTTAAAATTATTTTAATTGAAATAAATAAGAATTTTGCAAGTACCTTAAATTACAGTGAGGTTGCATCCATAATGTCTCTTTTTTAAATTTGAGGGTCATTTTAGATGATTTATAGTAGATAAAAACTTGCAACCAAACTCTCTTCTTAAACATGGTTGTGTTTTCCTCAAGAAACATCAAGAAATGGAATGAACAATAAAACAGAGAAGTTTTCCAAGTAATCCAAGTACTAACAGCAGTTAACTGAGACTACTACTTAGCCCACAATACATGTAATTTTGACTAAAGGAGAAAGGACCAAGAAGCAGACAGACAGACAGACAGACAGACACACACCGTATCTGTTGAAAAAAGGTAGGACATCATGATTTTCCAGTATCTGTCATCTTTTACACAGAAGTGGGAAACTGTGGTATTTAAATAGAATAGAAAGAATTCTCTTTTCTTCTTTGCCTCTTGTGACATTTTTCTTTTCTTAACAATATGAAATATATTCAGAGATTTGTCTTTATTTCAGCTGAATTAATTATTTAGCCATCATCAGCTATTGTTCATAAATTGTTGAAAGCAGCAGGGAGGCACTAAAGCAGAAGCTGTGATTACTTTCTAAAATTGCAAATGTGTGCTCAGTTCAGCAGTCATTACCATGTAAGGTCACTTAGTGATGAGGTGTAAAGAAGTGAGGGCTGGAAAAATATAGATTGAAGAGCATAATTTACCTCTGAGGAACCTCTCAAAAGTCTGAGCACCTTCCAAGAGACTAGCAACTTCTATTGGAATTAACCTGATTTAAGGAAATTCAGTACTTCTGGGGATACACTCAGAGGTTTCCAGGAACAACGCCTTGTTTCAGAGTTAATTTCTTCATTTTGAACAATCCACAGAATGGCTTCATTCCTTGCTACTCTACATATTTTTTTAATGGTTCTACTGTTCTGGAGAATGTAATAATATTGAGGAAATATTTCTCATTCCAGCAGAAATGGTCATTCTTCCTAAATAATTAACATGGTCGCAGAGCACCTATTTTTGAGAATATTTGGCAATGTTCATACCTTTCATGTTGGGACCTTAATCTTATTTTCTCAAATGCTAAGCCCAGAGCCAGCACTCAGCCTGTCAGTGATGACTAGTGGCACAGATCATGAGGTAGATCAAAACATAATTAATTTCAATATCTGTAATCTCTTGAAGATTCTCAAGATATATTTTGAAAACCAAAGCCTAGAGGTATTATTAATTCCTTTGAGAACCTCAGTCCTTTTTCTATTCATAAAATATATATATATATATAAAATCCAATACAGAACTTTCCAGACTTATCATTTATGTTGCCTACTATAAATCTGGAATTTTTTGGTAATATTTCTTCTGCAGCTATTTCATTCACTGTATGATATAACACTAAAGGCAGAAATACAGTAGAAGCAATTTGCTCATCAGAAATTTAACTTCTTGGAGACGAGATGTGCATGTTTCCTGCCTGCCTTCCATTGTTGTACCATCTAAATTCACTACCTGCATCGTGTCTTTTTTTGTGCTTTCAAATTGGTATTATGAACTTCTGCCTAAATACACAATGTTTTTCCTCTATTGCCCAGTCCAGAATTTCTTGAAGCCAACTGATTTTATTTCATTTACCTCACTGGGTGCTGGATAGGCTACATATTTCCAAAATTCATCCAGCTATGATAAACAAGCTATGTGAGATGCAATTAAAAAAGTGAATAAAAAGGAACACACAGCTAATATAGGTACCAGTATCTCACCTGCAGTAGGCATTCCACCACATTCAGCAAGGGCTCTGTTCTGGGTGACAAACCCAAGCATTTCACATGTGCAGAGGAGCATCTCTCAAGTAGTTCTTCATCCAGGGAATAACACTAAAAATGGGAAGAAGTGAGAAAGATTGACGTCAGTAACTCTAATAGAAAGGTCAAACTCTGCAATTGTAAAAATATCCCAGAGAATTTGTAAAAAGATGGGTGGCAGCATTTAGAAGAGTCTCTTTCAATTTATCAATATTTTGATAATTTATGTTAAAACACAGCAGTATATAATGCAGGGGAGCTTCTTGTGCATTTTGTCCCAAGGATAGTTTAATGTCTTTTTGGTACAAGGTTTCTCTACCTGGAAGGTAAAAAAACCCTCTGCAATGTCAGAACACAAATCTCATTTGTAAGAAGGTTGCAAGAATTCCTCCTGTGAGAAATCTACTTCATGATTTTGTGTTAATTACTTATACAAGGACGAAAGCAACAGATGTTTATTTGTGTTTACACCATGCAATAATAATTCCTTGATTCCAATCGAGACCAATGTCTGATGTAAAAAAAGGTTTTTCATTGGCTTAGTGAGCAGGTCTATGCTGGAAAACTAATCCATTAAAAGCTAAAAGCCCAGTATTGAAAGCAATGAATATGTAATTTGGGATACTCTAATCTTTCAACATTATAGAATAGTTTGCCCTAGTACACATGGAATGATTACATTTTGGAATTCAGAAGTTTTTGTTAAAATATATTCAGTAAAGGTCTTATATCTTTCTTGATTGTTCATTTCCTGTAATTTTTGAAGTAATGAATCTCTTCTTGACTTATATATACAATAATAAATAACAGAGCTGATGAATAAACTGATCATGTACTAGCTATCAGGATAGTATGAGGCTAATCTCCCTTCTAGACTGCAAAAATAATAGGTTCAAGGACATTAAATAGTTGCTGTTTATAAATTAAATAAGATTTGAACACCATTAAATATATTTCTTCTTTATAGATCTCTTTAAAACCAATTGGTATATGAACTTTGGTTTGACATAAACATTCCCTGAATGTGAATTTTAGTGTTTTAAAATGAAATTAGTAAGAAAATAGTATTCATCCTGAAAAAAATATACAGAAAATATTTAGGTTACGATGACAGTGACTAAGCCATTGCTGGTTTTCCTTCATCAGTGTCACTAATGCATTATTTCCATAGCCTTTACAACATCACTATGTCCTCTGCGCTGTTTTTGCCTAAAGCAAATGCCTAAAGCATACAACTTTCCTGCTTATTTGAGCTGACAGCAAAATTTTATTTTCTGAATATTCAGAACCATCAAAATTGTACCTTTTTTGTCCATGCATAGGTTCTGATACAACACGTTCATCATGTAATTCCACTTTCACAATCATTATATAATCAGGTTAAGGGTACAGCCTTTAAAAGTAAATTAATTAGCAAGTGAAAAATAAATCATAAAGTATATCAGGAGAATCTAATTTTTGCTTGGTTACCTTTCTTATTAAAAAATATTTCTTAGGAATCTACAGTTTTCAGTTTTCTTCAGTTCTTTTCTCCTTTGCAATGATAAGAGTGATGGAAGCCCAAAATTCACACTGAAAGCCTTGGTCCTGGCTGAGGTGTCCCTATGGGGTCTCCAAAAAGATAGCCCCATGGTACAGAGAGTGCCTTCATGGAACGGTGAGAATGAGAGCTGGTTTATTTCTCTCTCTTCTTCTCATTTCCTTCCTTCCTTGGCTCTGAGGAAAATTACAAAGAGTGAAGCTGCAGTGATTATGCACTGGTGGAGCTTACAGTCCTGAGGGACATGGGTCAAGCAAACAGTAAAGTCAGGACCCTGAACTTTAAGATAGCAAAATTCCAGCTCTTCAAGTAGTTAGTCAAGAGGTAAAAACTGCCCTTGAGGGCATGGGAGCAGAACAGACCTTGCAGATCTTTAAGGACTCTTTCCATAGAAAACAAGAGCTTTTGATCCCCAGGTGCAAGAAATCAGGAAAGAGATGGGCACAGGTGAATCAAGACCAGCTGTTCAAGCTAAAGCCAAGAAGAAAATTGACAGGCAGTGGAAGTTAAGATCATGTGATACTGTCAAAAGGGTTATGCACTATCAAAAAAATAGGAATAAGTAATAAACACTCCATCAAACTCACATCATCATCTTTCCTGAGAGTGATCAAATTTATGCAAAATTGATGAAAAATTTATGACCGTGTACATTCAATAACTGTAAAATCAATTGATATTTGTCATAAATACTATCCTTTAATGTGAGTTTTTAGAATTGGTATTTCTAAGAGGTGGAAAAAATCTTAGATTGATATAGTAACTCCTTTCCAGCTCAAAAATGCTCAAGTCAGCAGTCATAATTTGCAATATCTACCTGAGTACCTGTGAATTCAGACTATTTCTGTCAATGCATGAAAAATTACCCAGTAGAATATTTGTGGTTTTGAATAGAATATCCAGTCTTTGTGAATGGAGATTATAGCATGTGTCTACATAAGCAGGAACAGAAGGCAGTTGTTAACCAGACATTTCAATCAAATATTGTTCATCTGGTGCTTCAAACTGCAGAGCAAGCAAGTCAAGCATGGAGATCCCCAAATGCCAACAAAGAAACTAATTTTTGTTTTGCTTGATCAGCTCACAGAAGTTTGTCTGGGAGAGAAAAGATGAGCATATTTCGTAGCAGGAGTTGTAGAATAGAATATTCTCAGCTGGAAGTGCTGGAGCGCTAGCACAAATGAGAAAAAAAGGAAGCCAAGAACTGCAGAAGCTGCCCCTACAAAGGTCCCAGCCTAAACAATTACTTGAGTAATTATTCTAATTCTGGTTACTCTGTGCAGTACTTCATATTACATTTTTCTCTGGATAGTTACCTTCTAAACTCAGAATGGAAATGTGAAAATCACGTATATTTTGAATTTCTACCAAAAAAATGAAGGAATAGCATGAGCGATGTCAATTCCATCCATTAAGATTAATGGGATGTCAGCTGTAGTGCTTATTCTCTCCTATCATTATTTAAGTGAAGTTAATGAGAAGCAGCTTCAGCTTTAGATTAAAGATGGGTGAACAATGTTAGAACAGCAAAGTCTTATTTATAATATAAAATTGCTAAGTCAAAAATAGCTGTAAGTAGGCTTGAAAACATCAGGGATTAATCACAGTTAAAGCTTTTCCTTCTTAGGAGACTTGAATGACAAAAGTTGCTGAAGAAAATTTTAAAAACACTTTAAGTCCACTAGTAAGCAAGCTGTAAGATCATGAAAGTAGAAAAGAGGGATTAAATATAGAAGCACATAGAAGAGCCACTTTCCCCAGTGTCTAGTAAGTTTGCAATCTGTGCTTTCCAACGGGCTGTTGTTTATCACACATAGAGGTGTATTATTTAACGAACCCGTATTTCAAAGCAAAACTCTCATAAATTTTAGCTACGGATTGAAATATTAACAAAGCCCTCCCAACACTGAGCTGTACCTTGAAAAGAATTTCAGAACAGGGCAGTGTGCCTCTTCACCATGCCATTGGCATTTGCTCTGTGGCAAATCAAAGCTTAGGTGTTTATAGCCCCTCCAGACAGGTACCGAGGGCACGATGGAGCAAGAGTTAACTCTTCTCAGCTCGTCCCTGGCTTCCCTACTGATCTGTCAGGATACCCACATTCTGTGGCAGCAAGAAGAAAATTTATCAATCTACATGAAAATGCTTGCTGATACAAAAAACAGAAGTAATGTATTTAGTGTTCGTTGTAATTCTTTGGTACGAATATCCTTAATTTTGTATGAAAATCCTTAATTTACTGGCTTAGTTTTTGAGGTCATCCATTCAAGTTTTCAGTCATTTTTGCAGTAGCGTTTTTTTTCTCTCTGACTGCTTACAAGGCACTAAACAATATATTGAAATATATAAGGATTGTGCTATAGCAGGGAAAATGTGGATGTTTATGCTTAAAGACTAAATTAGAAATCATAACAAAATAAGGCACAAAAGCATAACCACTAGAAAAAAAAATGGGGGAAATGCACGCAAGTCAAGAAAAAGGATTTATTTTTTTTAACTACCAGATATTGCAAAGTATAAAAACCATCAGGGCTCTGAGTGCAGTGCCAGTCCTGAACAGCCTCATCTGGACCTTCAGCCACATTGTTAATGTTGTATTTTCCTTTAAAGGACCAGCAAATTTGTTATCAGGACACTAAGACATTAATATGAGAAAAACAGTATGAATTACAGAGAAGTGTTAGGGAAGAGGGATGTGAGAAAAAAGGTGAAGGAGGAATGGATTAGTCAGTAGGATCTAAGTGCCTATAAAAATTGAATAGGTGGCAACAAAGATGATGGGGAGGAATAATTTAAGATTATTAAAGGTGATAAAATCAAGAGTAATAGCCTGAAACTGAAACAGGAAATATTAATTTACATATTAATACAAAAAGTTGCAACAGTAAGGTCAATTAGAAAAAGCAATAATTTGCTGGAGAATGTAGTTCTATTAATATTGCCTAAGGTGTCAATGAGACTAAAAACCCATCTCTGCATTAACAAAGGCAATACTTTAACAGAAGGGTGAAATAAAGATAGAGTTGATTTGCACACTGCTCTTCTGCAATAGTATATCCATGGATATTTTTATCGGGAAAAGGGGTTTATCTTGGGTTTTTTTGTGTTTTTTTTTTTAATGGATTTCTTTTAAAGTCAGTTTCCTGATTAGTCTTTATTCCACGACACTCTCTTTACTACTACACTTTGTGCTTGATGGTTTTTCTTGGATATTTATTCTCCATATTTTATGATATGAATTCCAGTTGGTATTATTAAAATGCTGATTATCCTTCCTCCTTTTGTTTTTCATTTAAGAAAAATTGAATTATATTTACCCAAGTCAGTACACAGAAATCTAATTTTTCTTTTTTCTTTTCCTTTAATTTCTTTTAATTTTGGTAATTAAATACGAATCTCCAACACTTCTAAAAATATATGATTATTTCCTTCTTTCTCTACCACTTCAAACCAAAGTAAAGGAAACTCTGAAAGAAAGAATAAGAGAAATTCCAACTTATAAAAATTTTTACTTTTCCTCTCAATAATAATGCCTTTTTCTGAGGTGTTTGTTCAGTCTTCTAAGTGGACCTTCTCTACCAATTCTTCCTTCTCTTTTAAAATGGAAGGCTTTGCTTAACAAAGGGATGAGGGAATTTAGACTAAAATAAAAATAAATCAAATGTTTTGCTATTTCCAGTTATTATTTTAATTTGAAAACTTAACTTTTAAATGATGGTTGAATGTTTGCCTCTTATCCAAAGGGTTTCTGACAAAACTCTAATAAAGCTGATAAAAATCATCATTTTCTTCTAATCCCACTGAAATCAATAGGAATCTGCAGGGATCTCAGTGGAAGCAGAGTCACTCTCTTTTCCACATCTTAAAATTTACATGTCTTTCTCAGACAAATTGCATAATTTAGACGATATACAGCATACTTCTGTCCAAAGGTTTGTTAATTTGATCTCAAGTGGACTATGAATTGGTTGTTTTTCTCTGAGTTCTTTTTCCTACCAATGCTAAAGCTGAAAAAGTAATCAAGTAGGGGGTCTTTTTCTCTGCATGTGTGTATTTATATATCTAATAAATTTATATTTGTTAGTTGCCTTAGTAAAATTTATTAAAATTAGAATAATAAGCTTTATGAAGTTTAATAATTCATATTTTCTTTTTTCCTAACATACTGTGAATCTGTTTAACAGTTCAAGTACTAACATTTTTAATAATCTTCCATGAATATACTGTTTCATATTAAAATGCTCTGTTTTTAATGTGCAAGTAAAGTCTGTGACAACTTTTATGACGGTTAACATGGAAATATAATTAAAATTTCTTGAGAGTTAAATTGAATGGTTTATTAACCATCCATTTAGTTCTGAATTATGTTGCTCTATTCAGTCACTAAATGTATGTTTTCCTGAAACATTACTTAAATTAAGGTGCTTAGTTCTTCCAAAAAATAATCATTATAGCAGTCTTTTTCTGAAGTAGCAAATAATAATAAAGCATGTTAAGCAATGCTTTCAATTAGAAAAGTAGAATGCTTTGAGAAGTTATTTTCAAACATAAAAAAGTGTGAATTAACCCTTCATCTTGTACCCAATGAGTAAGCTGTAAGTAAGCAATACAGTGAGGTACCGATGACTTAGAATATTTTTCTGATAGTACTTGGGCTGAAAAGAGAGACTTTATCAGAACAGATTAAAGGGTCAAAGTTTCATTACAGTACTAGCAAGTCATCACCAGAAATATTGATGCTGGGTTTGTAAAGCTTCAAGAAATGTCATAAACCCTGATTATTTGGAATTTATACATTGTGGTGTGTAGAAAAGTGTTGCTAAAATGCCCCAGGAATGATTTCTAAGAACTTAACCCATTCAGTCCATAGGAAAGCCTTATTAAAATAAACCCAGTGGAATTTACCAATTGCATCTGTTTAAATGTCCCTAATGCCACAGAAAATTCAAAAAGAACTGACTTTGCTTATCTGCATTTTCTTAAAAAAAAGAATTAAAGCTGCCTTGTACACACGTATCCAGTTTAGTTGATTCATAGTAACACATTAATATGCTCATGACATTTAGATTCCATTTGACATGGAATCTGAGCCTTAAGAGTAACAAAGGGGAAAAAAGCACAATGATTTTTAGGCAAAAGACATCTGACAAGTAAGATGTACTACTGACACTAAAAATAGATATTAAAAAAAACCACAGTTAGATATGCAACCTGGTCTTATTGTGACTATATATGTCAGATCACAGTATAACGTTCTTTTTCTAAGATACATTATTTGTCAAGGAATTAAATTATCAGACAGTATCTGTCAGAAAGTTAATAAGTTAATAAAATAACTAGGCCACTTTTTTTTTTTTTTTTAATGTTTGAAGTTATGGAGAATGTAATCTAATATAAGACCTGCAGGATATCTAAAATACATACTGCACATTGGAAGTCATTGCTGATTCTGAAAAGGATAATTTATAGGCTGGATATTTACAAGTGGTATCCCAAAGTATCCATTCTGGAAACATTCTGAAAAAGGCTTTCAGTGATGGGTCAAAGTATGAAAATATAATGAAGAGTATTGATGACACAAATATGAATCCCCGGTATAGAGCAAGATGAGAAAAGATCTCTTGGAAACTGGAATAAGAGGGATGAGGTGGATTGTAAAGTTCAAGGTCACATATTTGAGATTAATAATGAGAATTCTGAATGGAGCTATGATCTAATCCTGTATGTGCTGTGTTTGAGGTAGAACAAAGCCAATTTTCTTTTTAGTAATTTTACTTTCCAGCTAAGTCACTTCTAATTGACTTTACTCTCTGGAATTATTGGTATATTTTTCAGACAGTGCCTGCTTCTGGTCACCATAATGTCTGATGTTTATAATTAATAGCAAGGAATGGTGTGCAGAGCAGGTCTTGCTTATACTTACGGCAACTAAGGTCACCTAAGATTCTTATTTACTGAGCTGGATGGCCAGAAGTGGAAGAGTGTAGAGGGGCTGCTGCACCTGTGGGGAGGAGCAGACAGGACAGATCACCCAAAACTGGGTATTCCATCCCATGTGCATCATTCTCAGTATAAAGCTGGGTGATGAAAAGTGTTAACTCTCCTTCAATGGCCATCGTCCAAGGAGGACTCTCTTCTTCTCCGTTTGATCCCAATCCATGCGTTCCTGGATCCATTTCTTGAATCTAGCTCCCTTCTGCCACTGGAGACATGATGGTCATCCTAGGGGCTTGACATTGATTTTGAATATATTTGTATATATTTCATTATTTTCTTATCAATATTATTATCTTTTATTTTTACTGTCAATATTTCATTAAAGCTCTTTTAGTTTGTGGGGTTTTTTTCAAACCTTAAGACTCTCTCTTTCCCTTATTCTCTCTCCTTTCCCCTTCTGGAATTCCCTTATAGGAAGAGAGAGGGGTTAAACGAGAGCATCTGTCATTTGTTTAGTAGCCAGCTCAGCCTAAGCCTCAGCACCTTAGAAGCAAAAGATGGGGAAAAATACAATAACGTAATGAAATATAATGAAAATATAATGAATGACAGAAGAGATGTGGCCACAGAGTTCAAGAGACAAATAATTGCCAGTAAAAATGGTGAAACATGTTGTTTTGGAAGGGAGATGTCTTGGTTCTGTTTCTAGAGAAGCCAGTATAATTAAGCTTTTTTCTTGACTGTAAGTTTTGTCATAGCTGTAATGCAAGTCAGAAAAGGACTTAATCAAAATGACACAATAAGGCTAGAAAGGTAGTAGAAAACATGTAACGTAGAGATGTCTTGACTGGGAATACAAGAACACAGTACTCATAAATTCAACTTCACATCCTAAGGAGGAAGAAAACATTATTTGCTGTAAATTTAGTTTTGCAAGGTGTTTGAGCAATCAACTCTCTATATTGCAAGAGCAATGTATATCCTGAAGCAGGTCTGCATAGCCCTGTTAGTGCAGCTCTGAGAGTACATAGTCAGTTTTCTGTTCTCTGATATAATTTTTTAGCTTTTATTTTCACAATCATATGAAACCCATAAGGTTTACTCAAAAATATTGTTAAAAGGTAAGAAGTTGTCTACCTTTAAAATTACTTCTTACTAATCTCATTATTCTTGAGTGTTATGAAATCAGCTTGTGTGTCATAAATATAGAAATCATGAAAAGAGCTATTATAGAGCAAATCATCCAGATTCAGAAATACTATAAATTATCATCTGAGACAGATGTGTTTTAATATCTCATTTCAATTTGTTTAAACTGCACTGCCAGTAAATGAATGATTAAATCCATGAGCAAATAAAATAATGAGTGAATTTTTCTCAGTAAGATCAAAATCAGTAGGTATGAAATGAAGACTATTACTCCTTTTGGTATAAATTTTATACCCTGGTAGTACACTCGTATAAAATTCCAATTACAATGAAACCTATATTTTAATGCAGTGTAGTAGATGTCAAAAATCTGTACAATATTAGATCATAAAATCCTTCAAAGTCATATGTTATTTTTGGTAGAGTTCAGATGTTCTGTGAGCCAGAAAGAAGAGAGAATCAGTGGTTTGCCGTCACTACTAAATAAGTCTCTTCCTGAATACAAAGAAGAAAAAGTTTTGGTTTTGATAGAGCAGCAAACAACTTTTTGAAGTCTGCCAATTTCCAAATTGATTATAATTGCTATAATTGGATATTTTAAACTCTAGAAAACAGGGTCTCATTTACGCCTGTGTTTGCGTGACTGCAGAAAGCCAGAGCCAGATTTCAACTTTGCCAGGTTACTCGGGAAATAGAAATATTGAAATGCCACTGTGTAGCAGTAGCAGTTTTTCAGTTCATGTAGATCAGTATGGATCAAGACTGGACATCATTTCTCTGGAAAAATATACAGTATGGGATAATTCTGTGGTGCATTGTGGCAGAAACAGAGCATCCATGGGGCATGCAAATAATATATAAAGTTAATAAATAATGTAAAGTTTCAGTTTTGATCTGTTCCTTTGAATCAGGGTGGAGTGTCACACATAATTAATCTGATCTGTTTTCAAAATATGGAACAAGATTAAGAAAACATTCCAGTTTATATTATAACTTTAATATCATGGGATGACCTTTGCTGGTTGCCAGGTACCCACCAAGATGGTCTCTCAATCCCTCTTCTTAGAGGGACAGGGAAGGCAAGATAGCATGAAAAACTCATGGGTTGAGATATAAAGACAGTTTAAAATAGAAAAGCAAAGGCCATGGGCAAAAGCAAAGAAAAATAAAAAGATTTATTCTTTCCTTTCAGTCAGCAATGTAAAGATTGCAAGACCTATGCAACAGGACTTGACTGACAGGGACTTTGCCTGTACAAGTGGGTTTGCTGCTAAAAGAAACCAGAACAAACCATCTGAAAGTGGCAAAGTAAAAATAAAATTGTGCAAACTGAGCTAATAAATATGTATAAAGTACGTTTGTGCAGGCTAGTTGTGGGTAGAAATGCTCATAGGGAAATGGTAACATATGGTTGTTATGGCCAAATCCAGTACGTTATGTAAATTATGAAAAATGAATACGTGACTAGTCTTCAGATTGCTTATAAGGAATCAAGGGCCAGCAAAACCCACGGATGCAAGCAATATAAAACAAGGAATTAATTCACTACTGCTTAGTAGCTGTCCTGGGTTAAACCAGGACAAGTCTATAAGGATCTACTTGGTGGAATTATTTTGAATATCATAGTGTAGCTATGAAGTTTCCATCATATTATGTCTGTTGCTATTTCTATATGGAATATTGAGAGCTCTCTGGCTGAGGCAAGAATGAAGAAATCCTTGTTCAAATAATTTTTTATCAAGTCATTAACACTTTCCTTTGAATGACAACAAGTTTACAACTAATTAAATTTATTTTCTTTTAAAAGAAATACCAAAATTCAAGGAACAGACATTTAAAATATTCACACTTTGTTCCAGAGTTTTTTCTTGGGTAAAAGCAAATATTTGTGTTGAATTGCACCATAGTCTTTAACATTCAGTAAATCCAGTAAAGATTTCACATTCTTGATGACAAGACACTTTAGGCAAATTGAACATAATTTTTTTAATATACTGATATATACTTTTTCCTTTAAATTAATTGGTCTTACACTAGGAAAAACATTTGTGCCAATCTCCTAATTGCTGAAATCATGCTATGGTATTTGTGTGAATACTATTAAAAACTGAAAAAAACCCCCAAGTTTCCATGGCAATTGTTCAGTGCCACAAAAGACTAAACTGGTCACAAAAGATTTTTAGGCAAATTGAATTTATTATTCAGTCATTAGCAGTTCTCATCATATACTGCAGAGAGCAATTTTTTTTTCATAATGCAGCTCTTCCAAGAAATACTAAGCTATTTCAGTCCAGTTTTTCAGTCCATGGCAATTCAGAATTCACTTCATCTGCATTTTCTCTTAGATGCAGAGTTATTATTTTGAAGATGGTGATTTTATTTTAGTTTTTTTCTCTCTGACATTTAGTATCTTCCCTCTATAATAGCCAGAATGCACATGTATGGACTTGTTGTAAAAATATAAAAATATGCATTGAAAATGAACACAAACATTTAATTATAAGCATGTTACACTAGGTTGCTAATTCTTTGATACTGGGTTTGAATTTATTTGATTTAATATATTCATT
Organism: Gallinago jamesoni; assembly: GCA_025769975.1. NCBI lineage: Eukaryota > Metazoa > Chordata > Aves > Charadriiformes > Scolopacidae > Gallinago > Gallinago jamesoni. The sequence goes on from JAOQGH010000012.1 coordinate 125,018,330, forward strand.
TGTAAGTGTAACACCTGCTTGAATAAGAGGGTGTTTGTTTCCAGTTATACAACAAGTGAAATATCTGACATATTTGAGTGGAGTTTTCCACTGCTGAGCTGCTATAAGAAAATTTTGTAGGAGCACTTTGAGCTTTTTAAATCGTTATTGTCCAGCAAAGGATGTAGCAAACAATTTTTTTAATTTAGAATCTCTTAAGTCTTTTCTTTGTTTATGTCGAGGTTTTGGAGCAAGTCCCTCACCATCTCCCTTAGAATTACGGGGACTTCATTCTGCCCCCCGCC
>JAOQGH010000012.1:125018713-125031050 GCA_025769975.1 Gallinago jamesoni
GGGGCTCCATGGGGAACACGTGCCAGGCTGAGGCATTCCCTGCAGCCGGAGCCCTGCACAGACACGGGTTTTTGTGGGAGCTCCGTCTGAGTTTCCACATTCTTCCTTGTGGGACATTTTGCACGTGTTGGACCCATTTTCTTGTCTGGCGCCAGGAGGGGACCGACCCCTGATGGCCGCTCCCCTCAGACTCTGCGCACGCGCGCCTGCGCACTACTATACCCGCCCTTCCGCCCGCGCGCGCCTGGCACGCGCTCTAACCCTGCCGCGGCTACGGGCGCTTTTAAATGTGCCGCGGCTCGCCCGGCCCGCCCCCAGACACGTGACCTCTCGCGATACCTGAGTCCTTTCGGGCCTCTCCGCCTTCTCTCAGCCTCTCCTTCTCCGGGAAGGCCCCTCCAGCTCGAATTTAAAGCTGCAGCGCTCACCGCCGCCGCTGCTCGCGTTGCCCTGGTGAAGCTCGCGCCATGGCCGCTTTTAAATATGTGGAGGCTCGCGCGGCCCGCCCCCAGTGACGTCAGCCTCTCGCTCCCTCTCGCGATACCCGACGCCTTTCGGGCCTGTCCGCCTTCCCTCGGCCTCTCCGTCTCCGGGAAGGCCCCTCCAGCTCAAGTTTAAAGCTGCAGCACTCACCGCTGCCGCTGTCCGCGTTGTCCCAATATTTATCAATAAAATGTATTGAAAGTAATCTAACTATTTTTGTAAATAAATTGTTAATTTTGTGTGCATGCTTCAAGGTCTTCAAGGCAGACTGAATATCTGAAGTTCTGAACAGGTCTCAGAAGCATGCTGATATTGGCTTATGAGAGGGAGTTTTTATGAATATTCTTCTAAGATTTCTAACCCCTTGTCTAGCAATACTATTAACTGCTGCCTAGGAAAAAAGTACAAAAGAGAAATGGGCAGTCTCTGAAAACAGACAAAATAGGAATGCGTGCCAGAAATCTAAAGCAGTTTACAAATGGTGGCTAAAAGGCCAATACATGGAGGAATAAAAATCTTTAGAGCTGTACATAACTTGTCAAAATTTACTTTTTTTTTTTTCTAAGGAGCAGCTGTTTCTTAAAAAATGTGATGTACGAATTCCAAGCAAAAGATGAGCTTTCAAAGCTTCCAGAAGTCCCACTAGGATATGGTTCATCCCATGAACTCGGTAAGACTTCTGTTAGCAGAAAGGTCAACCCCTGAAGGACTGTCTGTACAAGACCACGTTAGCCCAGTAAAACCTCTGCAGGTCAGTGACCACTCAGATAACCAAATATTTCTGTAAGGTCTGAGTTTGTGAAATGCCTGGAGGTGTGAAACTTGGCAACGTCTGTGTTTGTAGGTAATTTCATTAATGATCATTTCTATATCTCTGGGGATTGTTCATTTTTGTTGCTTAGTTTGTGGCATGTTTGAAAATGGATAGAGGTCCCATATATTTTCCTCAATACATAGAGATATGTGAGCTATTGCTGAATGCATATTTCCTTTCATAGTCAGTGCCTTGCCAGGGTGTAACTTAGGTTGTAAAGTGCCCAAAAATATCTTCTCTATGAAGATTTGTATAAATCCAAAGTCCAATCAGTGTTTCTGCTCAAATTAACATAAATATTAAGTCTGTGTATTGTAATTCATATGCTATAAAATTATGTTGTGTTTTCATTTGTTTTAACGTAATACTTTTTCATACTGCGTCAGTATGAAAAACAGTGTCCCTGAACTTGTTTCATAAAACAGCCGTACAGTATCAAAAATAGAGTAACAGCTGTCAGGCTCAGACCTTGACTAGATGGTTCATTTTCTTTTTAACATAAGTGAATACATATTGGCCAAACTGGGAAGCAAATTCTGTTTGAGGAAGTGGGAGAGTAAAATTATAAAATTTAAAAGCGTGATGTCTAATCTGTAAATGCCAGAACAGAGAGTCACTGGAGGTTCAAATTCAAGGCCATCTCTTTGGAAACCTATGAGTACCAATGCCCTTTGTTGGAAGACTTTAATAAAAACTAGGACATAAAATCTTGCATCAAATCATAGGGCCCTTGGCACAACATCCCCCTCTCTCTCCTCTTTCAGCTTAGGTGGACTCCCTTAGGAGTCATAGCAGTCTAGCAAGTACATGTAATGGCTATCTGCCCTTCCATGGGAACTTGGGAATGTCGTGATGGAATAAAAGAATCATTTAAAGGAATTTACGGCTCTGAGTTCACTCTTGCCAAAGGACAGTGATGACTTGTTTGAAATACGTCATCAACAGATCAAGGTCAATGGAGCTCTCAGCTCAACTGAACTGCTTGCTTTGGGCAACTCAAATATGAATTCAGACCCTTTTGTCAAATCAGGAAAGACACAGTTAACGAAACCACTAAGTACTGGTGAGAACATCTTTGTACAATCTAAGGGTTACAACAGAGAAAGAGACAGACAGGGAAGGAAGCATGGAAGGATCCTTTCTGTCATGGGCGCTGTTAGGCTTTGTCAGTGAGAAGTGAAGGACCTTGTGGTCACTTCAGGTCTCTTTTTTGAACTTCTGACAGTAGATAGCACGATCGCATAGTGGTGTATGGCACAATAATCTTAAGTCTATCATCCATGTACTATATCTGAAATCTACATATAGTGGACTTAACAATTGAAATATTCATATCACTTATATAAAATCAGCTTCATGCATATTCAGGTGCATTTGTAGCTCTTTCCTATTGGAACTTGGCTGAAATAATTAGCTTTAACAATATGTTATGATGTTCTATTATAGCCGTTTCACCTAGGCAGCACATTAGTGCTTTATTCATGGACTACTGTAAGTGAAAAGCCCCAATGACTGATAAAACCTCCAGATTTTATTTCATTTTATTAAGTTAAAAGGCACTGAAGTGCAAAGAGAAGAGATCTACTGCCATATTACTAATTGTGGCTGTAACAGGTTAAACTGTTAATTTTATCTTCCTCTAATCAGAGATTTGTTCAAGAGTCTTCTCATTTGTCATGCACCAGAACAAAGACAGCGTTAATTCAATACAGAAATATGCCTAAAAACCATTTAGTCTTTGGCGGGATATTTTAATAGACCCCACAATGATATTATTTGTCTTCTGATGTGGAATAGACATTCAACAATTATAGGTCCAAAAATTGCTGCCGATGGAAGCTGGCACAGCTTCATGCCCTTTGGTGCAGATGGCTCTATTTAGACACAAAGATCTTGTCCCTAGTTACCAGTGTGCTGATGTAGATGAATTTACAGACATTTAGCCACATTAAGAATTAGGAGCAGTTTGGCTGGAAACCTCACATCAGTCTTAAAGTGTTCAGATCCTTCCCTGATCTACACCCATCATTCGTAAATGCAGAGGATTGACTTTGAGTGGCGAAGGCATCATTCCATCCTCTGCTTACAAGGGGAGAAAAAATATAACAAAAGGTTTGAGGATTGAAATAAGGAAAGGGAAAGATCACTCACCATTGACTGTCACAGGCAAACCAGACTCAACTCAAATTAATTTATTGCCCATCAAAATCAGAGTGGGATAATGAGAAAATAAAATAAAATCTTGAATAAAGCTTCTCCCCATCCCCTTTGTTCCCGGGCTAAACTTTATTCCTGATTTCTCCTCCTCCTTCCCCCAAGTGGTGCAGGGGGACAGGGAATGGGGGTTGCGATCATTTCATCACACATTGTCTCTGCTGCTCCTTCCTCCTCAGGGGAAGGACTTCTCACATTCCTCCCCTGCTCCAACCTGGAGAGAACAGGAGACAGTTTTGAACAGCAACAGCGACAAACAAAAATACCGTCATTTGATTTTAATGTAATTTTGCCAGGATGCATTCCCATCACTACCTTCAGGTTCCTAAAGCAATGCCAGCCCTCAGCTGGAGCCAATGTAGAGCTTTAGCCATGGAGACCACCTGGCAAATGATGTGGCATTCACAAGAAAGGACAATGTACCTTTGAAAGCAGCACTTCTATGCTTGTTATTCTTCATCATTTGCAACCTTACTCTTTATTCCCTGTACCTTTTCTGGAGGTGCTAAGATCAGCATCTTCAAAGTAGCTGTAGTGTGAGCTTCTTGCAACTCATTGAGCTTGTGTTCCTTCCTCCTGCATCTTTTTGCTTCATGTTCATTTGTTTTCTTCTTACCCAGATTGTTTCCTTCCTTCTAAGTCCAAAACAACTTCTACCTCTCCACCCATTTTAGCCAAATGGTGGAAAACTACAGGGAATTTGTGACCAGCTGAGGCTGGGTAATCTCTGTGTGTGGAATTTTGACCTTTACACTCGGAGTCTGGTTTATCATAGCAAGTTCACTGTGCAGAAATAAACCAAGTGGCTACTGTGGACAACAGCAATAATTCAGGGATGTGGAGAGGTTGCAACCCTTTTTTTCATCAGTTCAGCTTCTGTAAATCATAATGTTTTTCAACTGCACAGAGAGTTTGCTGGAACTCAGACACAGAGAGGTTTTCTGTTTGGCAAAATGCAAGATTTCCAAGTCCCATTTTGTGTGGGGTGCACCTGAGACCTTTCAAAGTTTTGTTGCGTTTTATTAGAAAAAAAAGAAACACAAAAATTATGGAACTGAATCAAAGAAAACTATTTCCTACTAATGTGTTTGAGACTTTTTTGGATTTCTTTTTTTAATTTTTGGTTTTGTTTCTATTTCTTCTTTTCCCAGACCAACATAGCCACATATAGTATATTGTTTGACTGACCAACTATTTTTTGGTTTGGATTTCCTTTGTTTTTAAGAAAAATATATTTAATTACAAATACAATTTTCAGATTTTTTAAAAAAACTAAATTTTCTCTTTCTCCAACATAAAATCATCACTGGCAGAGAGATCAAATTAAATTGTGGTGAAACTTAGCTGGGAGGAGTGTTATTATCAAATGAATGAGATAGGTCAGATGCTTAAACAGCTGTTTGAGACAGTTTTAATATAATGCAAACAGATGTTGAACACCTCTTCAGAACACTGGTGGTAGGGTTTTCGTTGTCTTACAGCAGCTATCTTCTGCTACCTCTCTTAGAAAATGAAAATATTGCTAAAAGTAAACTGCATGACCATATGTTAAGAGAAATTATAGTTTTCTGGATGGCTTCAAGCTACTGAGACTGATGCCTTTTATTAAAATTTTATCAACCTCCAAAATCTGTGGCACTTACATGTTGTCCTGTTGGACATATTGTACTGAAATATCTATGGACCTGACAGCTAACACATAGAAAGGTTTTGCCTAGGTTTCTCACTAATCAAAAATACATCTTTTGATAATTTGTCCTAAGGAAAATCTTTTTATACAATCTCATCTTTTTTTTTTTTTTTTTGGTGGAAATAATTTGAAAATTGATGTCTCTATCTATCTGTCTCATTTTTTTTCCTGAATGTGTGAGATAAGTAATTTCATTAACTGAACCTTCTTAGCTAAAGGATACAGATGGCCTCAGGATAATATTTCTTCAGCTAATTTAAACTTCTGAAATACTGGAAATTTACTGGCACATAAAAATCTGACATGGCGTGTTTGGCACAAAGTTAACAATAGATGGTGTTAGATCTCCTAATTGAATGGTAATTGAAGGTGAACCCCTCCATACTTCCCTGAACATTGCTTACAATATTTCTTACCAAAGGTAATTACGTGAGCATTATCAATAAAAAATAAAATCATATCCATATTTTTACTACTATTAGCAGAACAGATCACGAATACGGGTAAGAAAATAAATGTGAATTAAGAGATCAAGGAAAGCATCACACCATAGGTACAGAATAGGGTTGACAGACCCTACTGGACATTGCGTAAAAAATTACCTTTTTCTTTTGGTAGGAAATAAAAAAGTGGTTTTCCACACATTTAGTGCATTTCATATATGCACAACAGTATGCACTGAGTTAATAAAGCACAACATGTGAGCACATCTTTTTTTGTAATCATGCCCTCACATGTAATAAAATCATAAAGCATTTGATTAAAAAAATCAAGTAATGGAGTTCAAACAGTGCTCTAACAGCATGTAGACCAGACCCAATTTGCTGTTTGTTATTTTACTTAGCAAGTAATAATTCCAATTATTTTTTTTTCATATGTTCCCCTGGCAGTGCTAGACAATCTAATCAAGTATCTTTCAAAGTGTGATGTTAAAAGGCAAAGGAACTGAAGATTGATGGGTTATTAAAAGTAGAGTAGAAGGCAATATGTTAGGTTTCCCAAAGTTAAGTCATCAGTGTAACATCCTTTCTGCACATGCCAAGTACATGTATACTTGGAAAAGAAAGACTACAGGTTCTATTTGATTTCTACCACTGCTTAAGACCACAGAGTCCTCTTCCAGCATTTTGTAGGAATAGACAGGAATCAGTCATCAACTAAAAGAGTTCACCAGTGTCTTCAGTAAATATTTCCATTGTAGCAATATCTTTTAAAAAATCCTACATAATGTGATCAGAAAACAGCAGGGGATGAGAAGACTTTCATAACTAACTACATCAACACTTAGTAACCATATTTTGCACCTATACCTATAATGAATAATCCTGAGACATTACACCAGCAGGCCAGCCCTGGGGTAGGAGGATCACATCTAATGCCCTTTGGGTAATCAGTTTTGTCACTCGTGACCTTTCTGTGGGGTCTATAATATTTACAAGTTCCCAAGTGAATTACCTCACAGGATTAAAAGTATGTTCTAGTTCAACTCCTGTTTATCCACAGTAAAATATTGACATGGAAAGATGTGTATGGACTATATTTATTATCAACTATACCATGCTGTTCCACAAGTTGCAACTAAAATCTGCTTCAGGTGATAAAGTCATGACGTGTGCCTCCATTTATTGCAATAACCATTTAATTACTCAACTATGGCAATTTACTCTGGCTAAAGTTTTGTCCTGGTTTTTTGAAAGGAGCTTATGTGATCATTCTTAAAAAGCCAAGGAAATAATCTACATCATAAGCTAACAAAATAAAAGCACAACTAGTTCTATAATTGACGATAACACAAACTCATGAAAGTTACAATATTTTTGTCACTTATATATGATATTAATACTATAAGAAGATTAGAGTATGCAAGCAGATGAGATGTATCTTAATGTTTTAAATAGGTATTTTACACCTGAAGATAAATCTCATCTTCAGAACATGACATTTAACTACATACATCTTTTCTTCTTCATTTAAAGATTTTTTTAAAAAATTAAATTATAAGTATGCATGCATATTTTTTTTCTTTGGCAGCCTTTTAATTTCCCTTCTGTGGATCATGGTATGCTTAATCAAGACTATTATTTAAATTGCTCTAAATGAACAAAAAACCCAAACGAAATCATTGACATACCACTGATTTTCTATGAAATCAATGGTTTATTTTTTTTTTTATGAGTTGAATACTTTCATTTGCATTTTTATTTATATTATATTGTCCTAGAACAGAGAGTCGACACTCTAAAATCATTCCATAGTAAGCAAGTTAAGCTGGCACGAATGAATTTCAAGGAGATGAATTTTAAGATAATAATCAAGGCAGGGTTCATGTGTCTATGCATATACACAGGCACACACACGTATGCATATATATACAAGATGCTTGCATGTACCAGTCCTCTCCCATGTGTGTGTCAGACACCAGTATCCCTATTTTGTGCTCCCACTTGTTGTCTGTCCTGCTGAAGGAAGGCTATGATGGAAATACAGCACCCACCTGCATCCTGGCACTTTACTTTTGGGATGCAAACAAACCATGCGTTTGGTGCAGCCTCTCCCTGAATTTTGTCAATATTCTGGTTCGTAGGTATTTCTTCTAGATTTCAACGATGAAAACTCCTCCCCCAGTTCCCTCCTCTCCCTGAAATTTAACTGGGCATGTATGCGTTACACGTTCTGTATAGCCTCAACACCTTCTTATTTCTTTTTCCTGGCTGGAATATAAAAGAGATTTTAGAAGTTTTAGTATGCAGAGATTGTACTTTTAATGCACTGGTTTACATTCTTCCTTTGAAATGCCCATGGATTTTAAACGAAACACTATTACCTTGCGTTCATTTCCTTCATGTTCAAATTAATAAGTCTTCTTTGTACATGCATCAAAATTGTTGTCTGACACAGATGTTTTTAAAGATTTTCATGTCAATACAGATGCAGAAATCATGTAATAGTCACATTTTCAGCTGTGACAATCTTCAATATTACATGTAACTAGTACTGTGAAAAAAAAAGGAAATGTTTGTTTGTTTTCTAGCTTTTGTACATCTTCAAGCAGATTAGAGAACTATTCCAATAAAGAATTAATTTTTCCAGATCTAATCGACTAATTCAGTACTTCAAAGCATTGTGTTTAGTGTATAAGACTCATTTAACATGCACTAGTCTCTCCATAACAATGATTAATGATAGGGCATAAAAAATTGGATCAAATAGTTTTCTTGTTCTTTAATTTCATCTTTATTCACAGAAAATGTTGCTTAACTGCTTAAAGGTTTACACCTACTCTCCACTTTTATACTTATAAAAGTGTAAAATCTGTAAAAGGAAAGCTTTAATTGTTGCATGTTGTTAACCTTCTCCCTTCAGAATAATGAATGGAAATTCTGATATTTGCAAATGATCCTTAGTACTTGCATGTGCTCTCATTGAATAATAAATATAATACTTTGCTTTTTATTTAAACTGAGTTTATTTGTTACAATAATCATCATTTTGTTTTAGGAGCACTTGTAACTCTTCCTAAAGGTAGCCTAAAAATGTTTGGGATCAAAGGAAAATAATATACAGGAAAAGCAGAAGAATTTTAAGGTAGATTTTAGATTACCAAACAAGAGAGGGAGAAAAGGTTGTTATGAGAATGACTATTGTACTGAGATTTTAATAATTAAATAAAATGCTCTTTTAAAAAAGTTTGGTTTCTTTGTGGTTTTTTTGAGCCATACAAAGTGGGAACACGTTCTGAGGTTTTTTTCTCTGTGATTTTTTTTTAAGTGGAAAAAAAAAATTCTGTCAAAGATTGATATATCACATTCTTTTTTAGATTTGTAAAAACAAAGCTTTGAGTGCTCCCACAGTTGGAACTTATATTCAATGTATTGGCAATCACAAATTTAAAAAAAAAAATTTCCTCTGCTTTTTCCTGCATGAATCAGGGCTCTCAACCCTTCATTTCCCACAAGAACAAATGTTTTCCGATAACTTTGAAGATCCAGAAAATTATAAAAGCTTTAAATTTCTAAATAAATGCAAGCAATTATTTGTATAAATAAGAATCCTTTTATTGCAGATGAATTGTCAGATGCTTCCGAACATGCTTCAGAAATGTCCATTGTGTTAATGATGTGAATTAAGCAGTCTTTCTGTGTATTTCTGATTTCTAAATTTATTTTTTATAATTGACAGTCTATTATTTAAAACATCTGCTAGAAGAGGTCTATAGCCAAATAATATTCAAATATAAGTCTTTTAATACCATTTATAAATGGCTTCCAAATAGTTGTATTATAGTACGTAATATGTAATATCTTCTATAATACTTTGAGAACCAAGAAGTAAGCATATTTCTGTACAGTAAATAATAATATGGATATAAAAAAGATTCTAGTTGTGTTGAGTACAAGAACTATGTCATTAGGCAAAGAAGATATATAAACATTTGCCTCATAAATTTTATGGTGTGTTGTGCAGTATTTTAAATTCTAGTAAAAGTAAGATCTAATACTTCCCATGAGATTTCCCAGTGGACAGCTGAAACTATTTTTCCTGCCTTCTGAACTTCAAACCAAGAGTTTCATTATTTTTTTGATCAATCTGCTGATGGGAGCAGTGCTCTAGTATGACCAATCTGACTACGTTTAACCCCTTCTAAGCTGAGATTTTGACTTTAAGTCACATCAATACCTATTGAATATCTGTTCCTAAAACTTTTAATGAACAGATCTATGAGATTCAATTACTGATAGACAATTTTATGAGAGTGATTAGTATTAGACAGACAGTGAAATATTTGCAATGATAGCTAGTAAGGACAACTGTCAGACTGCTGATCCTTAGAAGAAATCTCAGCATGAAGCAGAATGCAAACCAAGATTCCCGACTGATTCCAAAATCCCATTGTTTTCCTGTAAATATCATACCTTCCTTGTCAAAATTCCTAACTTCTATCAAGATGCTTATTAAAAAAACTCGTACTACTGTATTATTGAAAGCAAAATAACCCACTGCTTAATATTCCAGCAGGATTACTGACAATTATAAGAATTGGCTCAGTAATATAGATATGATTCCTAGGTGCTTTATTATTCCTTCAGAAGTGCTACAGTATGACTCCTACGTCTAGAAAAGCATTTATTTCCATCTCACTAGCCCTGATGAGCAGACTGGGTATAGTACTGAACTATCTCAATTCATTAGTAGCATTGTTTCCTTCTCCAGCCTGTATTGACTACACGAGGGCTTGAGGAATAATAATAGCCTTGTCCTAAGGCCCGAGATGAAGGCTGAAGCTGATACTCAGCAATTTGAATTGTTCCTGTGTGACAATTTCCTTGTCATGATTGTGGACTGTGCCTGAGGCACTTCATTCAGATCATGTACAATAATTGAACAGAAGGCACTAATAAGAATTACACATTGAGGATGTTGTAAAGTTCCTGGATTTCTTTCCCTATATTTTACTAGGTCTGGATGATAAAGAAATCTATAATTATAAAAGGTTTCTTTGCATTAATGTTTCTGCTCATTGTCTTTTTCACAATGAAGCAATGACTGGATTTTACAAGTTTCAAGTGGGAGTCAAGAACTGCAACCATACAAGCATTGCCACCCAAAATTAACTCTATATTTCACCTTGCTTTTTAAGTTTGTGCTGTTTCTTTTGCAACATTTTGTTTCTGTTTGTTGAACTGCAACGTGATGAACTCCCTACGTAGCTCAGATCCATAAAGGGTGAGCAAACTCATAGTTATTTCCAGACTTTCAGTCATATGAGATCCCTGTATCTCAACCAAGTTACGAAATAAGGTGTCTTCTACTTTGTGCCTTTACAGGTGTCCTTTACAGCACAAAGTAGAAGACACCTTATTTCGTAACTTGGTTGACATAGGAGAAAAAGTATGGTCATGTGCTAGACAGCAGATGATACCTTGTGGAGATAAATCCAGATGATTTTTCCTTATAAACGTTACAATAATTTTTAGAATAATACTTACATCTTTTGGGGAGAATAATTTTTAATTAGAGCCCAAAGAAATTTGAAAATTACCTCATGTCTTAAACCCAGCACTAGGAGCTTCTTCCCTCCCGTTATTGATGCTTCATACTTAAGGTCAGAAAGATATCTCTAATGCGTGCTATTTATAGCTTTGAAATGGGAACGTGACATTATTCCTTGATGGTCTCCTATTTCTCTCCACTGCCAGGAAGCCAGTATGTTAAGTGCATTTGAGTGCAGGCTAATAGCTGAGTGCAGATCGTGAGCAAACTAAGAGCACATCAATAGTTCAGGCTCAACCCGCTCAGTTTCACGGCAGGGTAACCGAGTGACCTGGACTGTTGTGAAAGCTGAGGACTTGGTGACATCTCTAGACTGCATGAAATAAACAGTAGTGTTTTCATGGTTTTTTTTTTTCTCTCTTTTCAAAATTAATAAATAATTAAAGCACAGCTTGAACTTCTCCTGGTATTTACCAAGCTAGCCTGACCCCATAACCCCAAAAGGCAATAACGTGGCTAAGCCTCAGCTGCTGGATATGGTTATAAAGAGGTATAGCAGAGTCTTCAGGTCCATGTTCTTCGTTTTCTGATTTTATTTACCATTCAGAATCAAAGAAGCGCAAAAAAAACCCTGTAACTGTAACTGAAAACTATTCTGTAAGTAGACTTTTAAGTCTACTGTATGCTTTCCCATACTTTTCCCTTTGGCAACTTTCAAAGACAAGGTAACCTACTTCATCTACTTAAAACCAAAATAATTATTACTGTGCAGCAGATAAGATGCAGCACTAATATCTGGGGTTTTTTTTGATTCGTGCTCTGCCACATTTGCCTTGCAAAAATCATCTGGCCAGGCACATAGTCATACATCTCAGAAAAACAAAGGTGACATCCACAGAAACCACTACTCTAACCCTTGACTATATTCAAGAATCATCACATCTTGTCAAAGAGGATGAAGAGTCAGTCTGAGTTCATCACGAAATAAGATCATTGACTGCAGTTGTCATCTCAGTCCCGGTCTGAATGGGCTGTTGGTGGGTGTGATGTTTTAATGTACTCTGTACAAAATACCCTTTATATTTGTACAGTGATCGTTACGTTTATTAAGGCTTCTAAAATGATGTCCTGAAGACATATACTTT
>JAOQGH010000012.1:125033455-125076005 GCA_025769975.1 Gallinago jamesoni
AAATACCCTTTATATTTGTACAGTGATCGTTACGTTTATTAAGGCTTCTAAAATGATGTCCTGAAGACATATACTTTTCTCCCAAGTTTTTAGAGGGAGATATTTTTGCTTCCTCAAGGTTTCCACTGGCACGTTTTTCTACTGCTACAGTGCCAAGTTTTCTGGCACAGGAACTATAAAGAGATAGTGCCCATGACAATCTGCACTGCATCGGCAGTAGTTCATGTTGCCAACAACCTCAGTTGGAAGTTACTCATAACTTCAAGTATTTTGAGCTGAAATTTTTATGTCATGTGCTTGCTCCAGCCTGAGAATCACTCTTATCACTTAGATTATTTAAAATTTTATAAATATTCTGAAAGCAGGAAATAACACATTTTATTTGTCCACAGCAAAATGTATTTATAAATCTGTAGTAATTTCATTCTTCAGAACAAAATTAGAGACATATTCAAAGATGATCTTAGTTGAAAATTGGGAGAGTACACCAACTACATTCTCAGGGTCTTCTTTTTGAGACTGGTGCCTAGACAGGTTCAAAAGTCTCAATCTGTGGAGCTATTAAAAATCTGGTTGGACATGGTCTGGAGTAACTTGCAGTAGCTGACCCTCCTCTGAAAGGATGAGAAAGACAACTGTTGGACAAGCTGAACTCTGGTCCTTTCTAAGCTCAACCATTCTGTGATTCTATTTTTGTGCTTGCCATATTGATGTTATTGAGGGATGGGATAAGTGAAGCGTGGAAATGTACTCTGAATATGGAAGATCTAAAAGTGAGTGAAATAATTTGTTTCAGAAATTAAATAGAAAAAAAGTTATTATGAAATAAAATTTCTAATATTTATTTATTAAATGGTTAAATTTTGCCCTTTCCTACCTTTTGAATGTTTCATTTTTCAAACTAAATGTCCTGTTATCTTTGTGAAGAAATGATACCTTGGTTTTGATTGATGATGTCTTTTTTCAAGCCAATGAATAAAAAGTTTTGTAGAGTATTATTCCTCATCAAGAAAATGAAATTTTTGCAAATAAATATTAATGACTTTTTGGTTTAGGTGCTGTTTGTTTCCTTTCATTATCATAATGAAGAATAATAGTGTAGGGTTGTTTTTTTTTTAAGGTGACCTTACAATGTCTCTTATAAAAATATCACAGAAAAATAATTGTCTCTGTCAAATAGAATGTTAATTTCTTAAAAGAAATAAGGAGAGAAAATATTGGAATCGTATTTTGTGCTTTAAGTATGCCACTCGTATAAAAAAGAAAACTTAAATGTGAAATAAACCATATCTTTTCTCCTAAGAATGGGAAATTACATAAAATTATTACAGCAGGCTTTTTCTGGTCTTTGTATCTTCTCCTTTCAAGGCCTTTTCTTCCCTTTGTACTCTCACATCATAGTAAACCTTCACCTTTTCCATGGTGCTCTTTCAAAACAGGGCCATTCCTTCAGCACAGTGAAGTCATTCAGTGAGACCTGCCATTTTTCACTTGTGAGTTTTATTTATCCAAGACACGGATATATGTATGGTTTTCATGATAATAGTGATGGTGGCCTTAAATGTTTTATGGGACATCCCAACGCTTCAGGTTTTCTTTCAAGATATTTTCAGGGAATTACTCTTCTTCAGCTAAAAGACATTTCTTTGGTCAGTGATCTTCTACTGGGTACCCAAAGTACCAGTTCACATGCTGACACACCATAATTCAGTCAATTTAACCCACGTATGTTTGTCTAGACGAGGTCTGTTTAGACCCTGCCTTTGTACACACACAGATACAGTTGTGCAAACACACAACCCTTCAGTCTTGATGCAACAGCACATCTGTGAGATGAAGTTGTGTTTCACATTGGGGACAAAAGCTCAGTTTGAACTCTTGGCAACTGTCCTTAATTCTGAGTTTTTCTTTGGCTCATAGCTGATAAAAATAAACGCAAAATTGAAAAGAAGTCAGATTGTGAATGCTAATGTGACATAATGAAGTTCGTTTGTGGTTTAGTGTCACAAAAGTTAGTAAGGACCACAGTGTTCAGACAGCCTGAGGACTTTGTTGTGTCATCAGCTACTGCATTTTAGTAGGGTACAGCAAGGGAATTCAAAATCCAATGAAATCAAAGGGAATCTTTCGTGGCCATTGCTTTCCGTGGCTTGAAGATCAAAGCCCATGTTCATACAGTCAATGGCTCAGTGTTTTCTGTACAGTTATTCATACAAATCCGTACCAGTGAATAAATAAATATAAACAAGCAACTTATATTTGATTTTTGGCAGTCAGACACGTGACCAAGAATTTCAAGAGTAAGCGAGAATAATTTAATATTTAGACATCACATTGATCTGACTTTTTTTTTTTTTAGCTTTGAAGGGCAAGGAGAAAACCACACTTTCTATAGTTCCAGTGAAATCTACATATTGTACAGTGCTCTGCCACAATTCATAAGGCTCAAAGTCTCTAAAGCAATAACACAGCCTAGCTTGAGAAAATTGTATGTATTTTAAGTGTTTACTAATCAATTTGCTTTTTATCTTAGTTACCAATTGGCATCTAGTTCCTAATACTTCTTATTTTATTTAAGGCTAATTTCATTTCAGTAAGAATAGTTTTAAGTACCAGAGGGTGCTGATAATAGGAATCATATTGTTCAAGATAGATGGCTTAATGTTTCTGCCTGACAGAATGGACTAAAAATAAAACTAATTTGTGCAGGACAAACGTCATGCATCTGAAAGGAAGATGCTTTGAATACCAAGTATTTTGAGCTATGCTTCTGTCCTGTGAAATCACCTCTAAGAACACATTTTCTTACTTCTTCAGAAGCATTTCTTAATAAATTGTATTTTGTCAAATTTATTTCATGTTGTAAAAATCTTTGAGAGATGTTGCAGGTGCGATAAACAGCAATGAGGAGATGTGGCCAAAATATGCACCTACAATTTGCAGTGTTTATTTGATAGTGAAGTACTTGCATGCTAATACTAATATAATTAATACAAAGGTAAATAAATCAAAGTATTGTACAGCTTTGTAATTTCGTTTCCCCATTTTTTCTTGTCTTATGGGAGGTTTCTAATTCAGTCTAACTAGAGTGAAGCATGGGTATTAACACTTTTCTGGACTGGCATCAAAGGAGTTCTTGCTTATAAACTTACACATATGAAAGCTTTTTTATATGAAATATTTTTTTCTGTAAATTAAAAAAAAAGTGCTAGTGTAAATGTATTTGTTTATAATATGAAAGTACAATATATATACATTATCAAGATTCTATATGGCATTACATTTTTTAAATTATTGTGATAATCCTACTGCTCTGTTGTTATAGTATTAATTAATTGATTATAACAAAGATGTTATCTTAGTAACAAAAAGAAACCCAGTGTAAAGTCAGTATTATTTTGATAGCAGAATAACCCTTGGGTTTCTTATTTGTTCATGAGTATCCTCTCTGTAATGACAATCTTAGTCATAACATTAAAATACATATTTTTTTGGCGAACAGTTTTAGCTCCAGTTTACCAATGCATACATGCACCCAGAGTAAAGTTATCTGTATTTTTCCTTTCTTTTTTCTTTGGACGTGGTATTTCTGCGGCTGTGACCCAAAGTGTTAAATATCGCACAAATGAATTTATGTATATGTGCAATCACATATATCTGTATTTACAATTACATGTGTATATGTGTGTGTAAATATATATAAAGGGTACATCTTTTCACACCTGTACTTGTGAATACATATACAAGTTTAAGCAAGGCAGAAAAAAAATTGAAAAATCATGATGTATTCTTTCTTCTGTTTATGTGGTTTGGGACTCGATTATTATAGGAATTACAGTATAAATGCTGAAGAAGGATGGTTGACTGCTGAGATAGCTTCTTTCCTTTACATTATTCTTTATAAAAACAAATGACACCTAAATTGTATTTGCCCAATTATGTTCCCCAAGAGCTATATAAAGCACAGTTTATATAACACAAAATGTATCTGCACACTTTATTAAATGACCATAGTGCAGTTACTAAGATATAGTAACAAAAGTAATGATTTTATTGCACTCCCTGAAAACAAGCAACTGTACATAATTTTTGAAAGTAACCTTCATCAAGGATGAGGCCTGCAGTAGCTCCCTGAAATATCTATCATTCTCATTTCTTGCAGGAGTTGTTTTCTCCTGCTGACCTTACTAGACTGAAGGTATAGTGCTTGTCTCAAAGGAGTTTCTAAACCTTTTAAAGCTTGGTTGCCAGCAATCTCTGGAATGCTCTGTGAGCTCTAACACATGAACAAGATGTTTCCTAATTACACACCGGGGTGGATGATTGCAGCTCATAATAGCATACTCTAACATCTGAAATGGACACATCTGGCATATTTCTCCCATTCGTTATGTTGTTTTCAACGCAAATTCAATTCTACCTCGTCTGCCTGAAGCAAGCAGGGGTTAATTTCTGTCTACAAAAAATGAAGCTGCATAATGAATAACATCTATCTGTGGATTTCATAATAGTAAAAATTTAAGCTATATGAACAATTCATGTATAATTATGAACTCACTCAAACTAAGGATAGGCTTTCTTTCCAGCTTTACTTGCAGACACATTCATGAATATTTATAGTCTTAAAACAGTCCATTAAAAGTTTTAAAAAGAATTCTCCATTCTATAACACTATTTCCTGAATTGTGACTTAAAGTTATGATTTGGTTCTGGAAAAAAATATTTTAATTAAAATAAAAAAGTATGAAGTCTATTAGAATTTTAAAATATTCTATTTGCTTTCTTGTTGTCTTCCTTCATGGGGGCTAGAACCTGTCAGAAGTGACCAGTTTTATTCTTTATAAGCCAAGAGTGGTATGTTCTTAAGAAGTGTACATACTCACTTTCTGATTAATCAATCTGAGCATTGAGAAACTCCTCTGCTAAAAACTTTGTAGTTATTGCATATGAGTGTTTGCCACTAACCATATTACTTCATCTAATATAAATTTGTTAATACAAGTTCCTTTGGAAATACTTGTTCAGCTCTATATTTTCTAGAAAACCAACTAAGTATTTTTAGAAATCGTCATGGTTAAAGAGATCGATAGAAACTTAGTAAGCCATGGCAACAGTCAATAAACACACATATCTTATTATATATTTCTTCTAGTCAAAATCTGTAGAATAGCAAATTCTAAGTTTTTGTTTTTATCAGAAGTAAAATGAGGGGAAAAGGTTTTGCGGGTTTGATGTTTTTTCTTTAGTTTTGTTTGTTGGTTTGTTTGTTTTTTTTTAATCAAGCTTGTGTTTTCTGCATCAGCATACACTAGAAACAAATAACTTGGTAATATCCCTTTAGTTAAACTGAATGGATGGAAGTCCTTCAATCTTTCTGCATAAATGAATATTTTAGAGTATTCTAGTGACTTTTTCTGTATCCAGAACATTATCATTCTCCGGGAGAAAATGGAGCTGGAATTTGTGCATGATATTTGAGTATTAGTCACACAAGTGTTACATCCACAGGTGCTGTAATACCTTTTTGTCCTAATATAGAAATATCTAGTAAACCAGACAGCCAGAGGAAAAGCTATCCTTACAAAACCAGAGTTTGTCATTTACTTGTAATAGGAAGCATTAATTATCAGCCAAATCTTGGAGATTATAATTAAACGATCCAGATTAAGTGGCTTTGACAATGGAAGTTCCCTCAAAGTAAAAGTTCTGAAATAAGATAGTTAATGGGTATGCTTTGTGTCCCGCATAAAACTTCTGTAAATCTCATGATACTGCTTCTGACTTAGTCTCTTGTTCCTAAATTGTTGGCTTTTTTTCACTTCTTGCCTCACACAACCCTTAAACAGGATGTGGAGGAATGCTATGCATCTAGGAAACAAAGAAACAAAACCCCAACAGTTAATTTTCTTTATGGTTTAAAAGAAATAGCAGCAATTACCAAACCCATGGAGGACTCACCAAACAATCTGACTTTGGCACTGGAAGTGTTTCAGGGAGAATGACTCATAAATTCAAGAGCTGGCTATTGTTAATAGAATGTGTATGCAAAAACAGTAGCAGAATAAATTACAAAGATGCAGATAAAAAGCTGCAGCAAATCAAAAGTTGCCAAGGAAACGATGATGTTGCACTCCTAGAAGAAAATCAAAAGATAGACTCATAGAATGGTTAGAGTTGGAAGGGACCTTGAAAATCATTGAGTTCCAACCCCCCTGCCCTGGGCAGGGACACCTCCCACCAGCCCAGGTTGCTCCAAGCCCCATCCAGCCTGGCCTTGAGCCCCTCCAGGGATGGGGCAGCCACAGCTTCTCTGGGCAACCTGTTCCAGTGTCTCACCACCCTCACAGTAAAGAAATTCTTCCTAATATCTCATCTAAATCTCCCCTCTTTCACCCTGGTCCTATCACTACACTGCCTGATAAAGAGTCCCTCAGCTCATTTCCAGCTTTTCAACCACCACTATTCCCTAGCCCTTCTCAGCAGGGCTGCTTCATGCTCCAGCTTGTACTGGTACTGGTAAATAGCGTGGCTTGGTCAGCACCTAGCATCCATCCGAGGTCAACCCACCCCACTCTCAAAAAAGAGAAAACATTTTGTTATAGCTCAAGCCCAGTTACCTCCATTGTTTTGTTTTTACGGTATCAGGAAAAAAATGTGCTTTTGGAAAATGGTATAAAACTCAGTTTAATGCAGGCGAGCTCTCTAGGTATGAATGAAAAAGGAAAACACCAAGAAGTTGTGAAATAAAGTCGTTACAGAAATATTCATTCCCTCTTAAATATGTACTTGTCCTCACAGGCTAAAAGGAACAAAACTGAACAAGTCTTTTTTGCATTTTGTTATTTTTACTTTGAATATTCATATTTTTGACATAACTGTATAGTTTCCTATGAGTTCTTTTATAAAAAATCTTATGAACTGTTTTGAGAAAGGTTTCTTTTTTTCTGTTTTCCTACTGGCAGCACTTAAAAATCTAGGCAGAAATGGGAAAGTCTATTTATCAACATTGTCAAACTCATTTACAAGCACTTATTACCCCTTTCTGAATATCTGGTTTTCTGGGCACTACTGGACATATTTTCCGTTTCATTTTTACTACTCTTTAAGAAAAACATCATCTCCATGGTCTCGGGAGCTGGCTATAAACTGTAATACCATCAGCACGGTGCCTGAGGAAGAATTTGCAATCAGCAGTTATTGCTGATGCAGTTACCCCACAAACACTTCTCTCTGGATCGAGCTTCCATCCTGGGGGACAAAGCTTTGACGCCCTGCTGTGTAACCTCCCCGTGGTGCATCAGACTGTGCATACCATGAAACCAGCTCTACCTTCTCCCACCATCACTTCTCATGTCGAGCATAAACGTGGTTGGCAAACGAGAAAACGGGAGAGAATGTGGGGCCACCGTTGAATGAGATGGGTGCCCTGGTGACAGAGGATGCAGAGAAGGTGGAGTTGCTGAATGCCTTCTTGGCTTCAACCTTTGCTGCTCAGGCCAGCCCTCAGGAGCCACAGACTTCAAGTAATGGTAACTTATTTGAAACTGGAAATCAGAGCTTCTGTTCAAAATTAGTTCGTAGTTATTATAACTGGTGGCAATTTGCTTCTACATTTAATTTTTGTATCGCTGAACATTTTTCTATGAATAAATGTTTATTAAACAGTTGAATTTTCTCCTGTGTTTTCAATACTACTCATTAAATCTCTGATGCTAAGCCTAGAAGTTGTCGTTGTTATCTATATGAAATTTTTCTTAACTATATTGCCACCATGCATATTTTAGGTAATACTGTGAATGTGTCCGATTTTGCATTGCATATCTAAGAACCTTAAAGAACCTTTTCCACTGTTAACAGATATTTTTCACGTGCCTGGATAGTACTGCTTTAGAACTATTTCAAATACAGGAAGAAAGGCTGAACACGTGGATTGGAATTAACAGGAGCTGTATTATTGACTTTTTAAAAGGAAGGTTGGCCAAAATTTGGTGCCATTGTTCAATAAATTACATAGCAGAACACACACTGTAAAGCAAAACAACCAGAGCTACGAAATAATAATACCAGGGTTTCAGATAATATCTATTTAATTATGAAAATGCACTCACAATTATTTGTCAAATTTAGGCCCTGCTTCTGCAAAGAACTTCAGTTTCAGGCATGTCTCAAAATAAGTACAAAATTATTTCCTGCTTTAACTTACCTGATTGCTGGAGACACAATGTGGCAGAGAGTTCTAGTCTAGGAGGTTTCCAAAGTGCATGTAAGATAATTTCCTGACACAGATGGTGAGGGAACCACCAATGGAAGGCACCCTGAGGGACCTGCTCTTTGCAAACAGAGAAGGACTTGTGGGGGAATGTGATGGCTGGAGGCTGTATTGAGCACAGCGATCACAAAATGATAGAACTTTTGATTCTTAGAGAAGTAAGGAGGAGGGGGGTCAGCTGAACTGTCACTTTGGACTTCCAGAGGGCAGACTTTGACCCGTGTAGAATGGTTGACAAAGTCCCTTGGAGGGTTGCGTTGAATGGCAAATTTCCTTTCTTCCTCCCATTCCTGGAAAAAGGTGCTCCAGCTGAACTGACTTGAGGATTTGTTTTGCTCTCCAGGATATGGTTTCCTTTCTCTCTCTTTTAACTGTCAGTCTCCCACTCTTTCAAATTCAAGTGTCTAAACACCAAAGTTTTTGTCAATCTGCCAAGTCACGGGGATGACATTGTCATACAGTGAGCTTTTTTGTTGTATTACCATTCATTTCCTCTTAAAAGGGAGCTGACAGTGAGTGTTCAGAACAACTTCAACCTTTTCTTTTTCCTCCTGATCCTTCTAGGAGTCCCCCCTAGTTAAAATAATCTCCCTATGATTTCTTCCTCGCTTTCATGAGGAAGAATACTTGTTTCTTTTTTATTAACTGTTTTAAGTTATGAATGCCATCTGTATCTTCTTATTTATATTAGTTTTCTGTGCTGCCATACCTAGGTATAGTCATGACAATATTAACAAAAATAATAATTGATTTGCTTCTCACTATCTCTTTGTGCTAAGCATCTTGTTTCTCTCTAGGATACCTAATTACACATTCAGCTTGATTCTTTTTTAAATGAGATTAATAGAAATTGCAATCTAATTTCATAGTAGTAGTATTGTGTCAAGATGAACTTCAGAAAATCATGTCCCTTTTAATGTGTTTTAATATATCTGTCTCTATAAAGTTATGCATGCAAAATACACTCATCCCTTTTGAAAATATCAACTAGATTTTAAGAAAGCTAACAAAGATCTAGACTCATGCTGAATTCCTAAAGCTATTAAAACCCAGATTTTTTTCATCACATTTAGGGCTATTTAAGATAATTATTTTTCCTTCTACTTTTCCCAAAATCATAATTTGATGATTTTTCCTGAACATCAATTTGAGTTCAAACAAAACTTTAGATGGAAAAGAAAACCTACATTTGGAAACTGTATCAATTGGTTTAGAGGAATCTTTGTGATTCAAAATGCTGAAGTCTCAAAGACTGATTCTTTTCTGTCTCTGTGAAGGTAGACAGAAGGAACAAACTTACTTTATAAAACAGACATGGTCCAGGGGGGCTACTCAATTATTTTTTTTTTTTTTAAAAACAAATAAACCCACCCATCACCCCTCAAGACAAGACAACTTGTTATAAGGCTGTCCACTAAATCTTTATACTGGTAATTCCAAACAATAAACATGAATACATGATAAACACTTGGGTTTTTGACTTGGACTTCTATATTCATACATTTATTCAAAATGTTTAAATATGTTGTCAGTTATGTCATACCCACACTAACTAGCCAGTAGTGAAAATTAAACCAGACTCAGGCAAAAATGACCTACAAAGACATCACTGCTAAGCAGAGGAACATGGAAAGACAATATGTGGACTTCAGGAATCTAAATCAGTGCAATCAGACTTCTTAAATGTAGGTCAGAAATCCCAACATTGCCATAATAATACAAATTGGTCAATTTTAAGCTATTTGGTAAATAGGCCTCTCTGCATGACAAAGCTAATATTATCCCCAAGGGAGACCAGCATTACTTATTCTCAGCATGGGTTGCAAATGGAACGTATCTAAAATTTAGGAAAAAAATGCATGTGTTAAGTGTCAGTAATTGAATAAGTAGCTTTGTGTTGTTTTCTATAGTCAAATCTCATGTATGAAGCTGGACTTGCCAAATTATGGAAAAATTAATGGAAACCTGGGCTAGTAAAAAAATTGAAGTTATTTTGCTGTGTAAATCAAAAAGGTAGTAGGAAATTGCTGTACAAGCAGCTGTATGTTGTGAATTGAAAAAGAAAGAGGAGAGGATTTAGAAAAAAAGAATTTATAGAGTTATTGGAAGTCTCTTAGTTGGTTGCCCTTGAAAGTGGAGTAGGCATTGTTAGTCAGCAGAAATTATGAATAGAATGAGAAAAAAGGTTCAGTTTATGGTGGTGATATTCATATAAGTAAGGTAGGCATGATACCAATTTTGCCAGAATTTTTTTGTAGGAGCAGAGCATGGCAATTAAGTTCCCCCAGTTTCCTCTGCATAAACTGGGGAGCGCAGCATTGCCCAGGTTTTAATTTTTTTTTCTCTTTCTAGTTAGATTGTAGGTTCCTAGATAGAATCATAGAATTTTTTAGGGTGGAAGGGACCTTTAAGATCATCTAGCCAACCATCAACCTAACTCTGATAAAAACCATGACTAACACATGTCTCTAAACACTATATCAACCCATCTTTTAAATACCTCCAGGGATGGTGCCTCAACCACTTCCCTGGGCAGCTCATCCCAAGGCTTAATAACCTCTTCACTGAAATTTTTTTTTTTTTTTCTAATCTCCAATCTGAACCTCCCCTGCTGCAACTTGAGGCCATTTCCTCTTGTCCCATCACCTGTGACTTGGGAGAAGAGGCCAACCCCCCCTGGCTATACCCTCACAGTTTTGACCAGCTGATTCCTGTGACGATGAAAACAAAAGTGATAAAGGAAAAAAAAAACAACAAAAAAGTTTTAACACTGTATTTCTGACCATCTCTAAAAACAAATCCTCTGGGGAATCTTGTGTCTGCTGCGCTTAACTTATTTAACTTGTATTCTAAGCAAAGAAATATGAAAACCTGAAAGCCTGAACAAACACCGGATTGATTTGACTGGATTCAGAAAACTATTCATGAAGTTACATAAAATCAGGTATTTATACAATACTGCTAATCAAGGAAATTTATTATTTTTAGCCTTGTCAACTTCCTGTTATTTTCTAGCTTCAGCAAATCAATCAGCCTGGGCCAACCCATGCAAAGGCACAGAAGAAATAAGCACCTGAGCTGGGTTTTGTGGAAGAGCTGTGAAGATGCCAGTTAGGAGGCAGTTTTCCATGTAAGTAAAATGTGATATGTATATTTTATTGAAGGATGTCTTCTGTAAATAGTTGATTTGAAATTGCATCTAAGGGCAACCATTGTACTGCTGCTTTCACAGGAGCAATCAAACAGATTGGAGGTGGAAGGTAGGAAAGGGAATGAAAACCTAATTTTCTGTCAAATCATGGCTTTAACTCTCTAAAAAACATTAGCCCACTCGAGGTCTGACAGTTATAATCTCCTAGGGGAGATTATGATCTTCTGCAGCCTACATGCAAAGCACCTGAATGTATATTGCATTTCAAATTGATAACTCCAAGCAGCTGTCAAGGCTTTTCCACTTAAAGCTCAGATATACTTAAGTTGCATATATTAAACATTTCAGAGCTGTGTTTGCGTGTTTATGGAAGCAAACATCACCTGCAAGTGACCGGATACATGAAAAAACACAAGTGATCCTAAACTAACCAGGTAAGCATAAATAGAATAAACGGAGAGGAAGATTTTAGTCTTTTAGTGTGTGTCTAAAGCCTGTAAAATGAAAACTGAGAACCACCATCGTCAATGGCAGATGGTGGTTTTGGCTCTTTTTCTCACCAGATGTATCTTTTCAGATAAACAAAGGCTGAAGTCTTAATTCACACCTGCAAAAGGAAAGGAGCTTCTTTGCTCTCAAATTTCAATAACTTTCTCTTACGTTTAAAAATAATTTAGAATGAAATACACAATAAATTATATCACCTAAGGAAGAAATAAAAAGCATGTTGTGTGTTTGCAGTTCATTGTCCCACTGCACAGCTCTGTGAAAGAAAAATGGAGATGGCAATTTTTGCTTTGTCTGTTCTCTGGTTTGAACTCCCCTTAAAAGAACCAACATGGTAAAAGAAAGCATTCACTATATTTGATGTAAATGAAAGGATTTGACTTTTTTTTTAAGTTCTAACTGATGAACATGAGATGGTAAACAAAATCTCTCTTGGTTTCCTCATTGGCATTGTTAGAAATAACTCTTTGTGTTTAATAATAAAGGTTAAAGTTATTTTGGAGCTAAGAGATCCTTAGAGAGTGAAGATAAAAGGTACCTGGACATACAGCCAGTTACAAAATCAGATTATATGCTCCAATGTTGCCTGCACAATAGGGTCTTTAAGGACACACTTATACAGGTAAATAAAATAGGCCATGACCCATGTTTTAGTCCTAGGTGTAAACAATATTGCTTGACATCATAATGCTAAATTCTCTGCCTTTGCCCAACAAAGTATACTCAGCTTTATTGTTCACTGAGAATAGTCTGTAGTTCACTCTGTCCTCTTCCTTCTAAACTATTAGAACTGTAAAACCAGAGCAAGCAAATATCATTTCAGAGATTCAACACATGCAAAGAACAGGAGGTTAAGGAGTAGCAAAAAGCAGGACAAACTTAATTGGGTTTAGTATAAGCCAAAACCATAGAATGATAGCAGTTTTGTCAAAGAAACAGAAAAATTTGAATTCCATTCACCACAATTTTACAAAGAAGCCTTCAGATGTTATTTATCAAATGTATGTGTAAGTAGCTGTCTATTTCAGGATTCAAAAATGTTCTTGTGTAAATACTAATAATTTAGATATTCAATGCCTTTAAAAATTTGAAAAAAAACCATATAATGTGGAAATGTATTTGGAGGTAGACAATGAAGGACCAACAGTGGTGAAACTTTTCATTCAAAATGAAATATTAGTGTTTGAGTTATTTAGGAATGTCTAATGCACAGTATGCACTGTTAGTATTGATACATCAGAACATGACACTAGTAGACTGTAAAGGTTGAAACATTTAATTTCTGATTTATTTTGGTTTTAATCTATTTTATATCTTTATTTTACTTTGCTGGTTTGGGGTTTTTTTTTTTTTTTGGAAAGTCTACTACTTCAATGTACTGATTTTGGGAAGGATTTATCACCGCTTCATGAGGCTGATAAAGCTTGATCCATTGCTTATTGTGATCAGTCTCCTCCCAGTGACCATAATACACCTCTACTGACACTTGAAAACCCACTGGTACGTGACTGGCAGTAGTAACTACAACCAGTAACTACATTTTGTTCACCAGATAGCACTGTGCAAATATCCTTCCTGTACAGAAGGTAATTTGCCTTTTTATTTCTTTAAATTTCCTCTTTCTTTTTGCTGAAGGACAAAATCATGTTTTATGGAATGAATTGCAAAAAAATAGTACAACTATTATAGGTTTAACAATTGGTTTTTCAGAGATTACTGTGGGAGTAACCATCCGTTATGAATACAAGTGTATACTATGTAAGAGTTTTAAAATGAGAAACACCAGCATACAGGAAATTATAGAATTTAACACAGAATGTCCTTCCTTCTTGTCTTCTCTGTGTCTACAGTATTCTACACCAATAATAGTGGTATTTTTCAAACCAAGTGTGATTTTTTTCCTAATTGAAAGATATTTTCAAAACACTAAAAATTATTTAGACACTAAATTTTATATTAGCACAGCTAAATTTCTGTATATCTGGTCCAAGCCACATCACAAATGAGCAGCTAATAAAGTACTAAATGCTAATGCACCTTAATTTCTTCATAGAATTATGCTGAAATATCACAAAACTGTGTGACAGAAAGTTCTACCTTACCTGTTATAACTGAGTGACCAATATTGAAGTGCCCAAGTTTAGTTCCCCACTTCATTATCCAGGTTATATTTCCTTTTTCATAAAATAATGTTTCCCGAAGAATGAGGTTACCATGATTTATGTCACAGTAAGTTAGTATTTTTGGTACATATTCTGATTAATATGAGTTGAATACATTAAGCTAAAGCTTGGTAAATGTTCTTATATGGAGATCTTCTATCATTCAGCACTGTATACTCTGCAGATCATTCTTCAGACTTGAAATCTTTATTCCTAAAAGGAATACACTGGGGGAGTATAATAACATCAAAATACCATCAGTGGTTATTACAATCTAATTCAGCAATATGTTACTGGACTGGCCTCAAAGCACTTTGACAAAATTCTCAGAAATTTCAACAATCTGGGATGTACGACAAGAAAAGGGTAATCACTGAGAAATCCGTAGAGACATCAAAGAAGAAACCGAGTAATTCTGAGCAAAATATTTCCTTTAGTACTAATTTTGCATATTCTCAAAATTTCTGCTGCTGGTTTAAACATCTTAAACAAATATGTGTCGTAACATCTGAATAATGACACCCATACAATATGTTTTGTAAGCTGTTAGCTTGCAACTCTGCTGACAATACAAACTATGACTGAACTGGGCGACCTTTCCTTTTGTTAATATAAATGTTAAAAATCTTTGTTACTAGACCACACTTGTGATAAGATATCCCAGGTTGATACAGCTACCAACAGTTTCCCCGTAAGATGTCTCTCATCAGTTCCAGGGTTTTGGTGCATACTGACCTGGTGCTGGACTCATGTCCATTAGAGTCCAAAAGAAGATGAGCACAAAGAAAGATAACAGAACTGTGGTTTTATTAGAAATCCAAATTCAGTCTAAAATCCAGCATAAGTAGGTTTGTTTCAAAATTGTCTTTGCTATATATGAGTTCCTTTGTGGATTTGGGCCTAAGGGCCTTCTACTACTAGCAAGGTCGATTAGCTACAAATGAGAGAATAATTCACAAATCATATATTAAATCCTTTTTATAATTGCTGTGAGATTTTGGACCAGCTATACAATTTATTATCAGGGAATGTACAGAAAATAATTTCTGGTTCATCCCTGTGAAAGTTGAATTTCTGACATGGTGTTGTCAAGATTAAAAATACTGTATTCAAATGACTGCTATTACCTATATTCCTCATAGTTATTTAGTTTGTTAAATGTTTTGTGTTAACTGAGAAAAAATTGGCCATGCAGTGCTGTCTGTTTTACTTTTAACATGACTAGCCTTACTGCCACAATTCTAATTAGCTGCAACCTATCAGTCACTTTTGAGATTTATTGCATTCCGTGTGGCACCATGTAGGGTTAGGATGATTACTGTAGGACTTAAGCATAATACTCAGTCCCTTCAAGAAAACACTTCCTCAAGAAAGTAAAAAAGAACACGTAGATAAAATTCATTGATGACCTAGGGTGCTTTTCACACCAGGTTTTCCATAACCAATGGAAATACCGTAAGTATGAATCTGAATTTCAGGGGCATTTCAGTCACAGCACATTTACTCATGTACCAACTGGTGATACTGAAAAGGGTAAGAAATCTGGCCTAAATTTCATTGGCCCAGGAAACAGGAAAAAAAAAAAAAGGCATCAGTGCAGTGTCCTGACATACAAATGAACGTTTTCTTCATTACTGTCAGAACTGAAATCTGAACTCTGCTGCCCTACAGAAGTACTAACAGCTTCAGGAGCTCACTTCAGACACTGCTTGTCAACATGACAAGATGGCACTGTAAATAATATTTGGAAATACAACTGTGTTTTAATTTGAGGTTGCCAAGCTAGGCTCTCTATTCCTGTGCTTCTCAGATCTTCATCATCCCTCATCAATCCCCTTTGCAGTCGAGCATGATTTTCAAGGAGACATTGACTGAGTGAACAATGCCTTCCAACAAAACATCAAAACAAACTATCCCTTCAACAAAGTTCAACAGATACAGGGCATCAAAAGTCAGAAATTGGGGTGAAAACTTTGGAGTCAAGCTCAACAACACAGTGTAAGAAAGCTGTCACGTTGCAGAAATCATAAAGAATTGGTCCGTGCCTCAAAAAACTCCAAGTGTCTAAATTCTATTATTGAAGAAAAATACCATCCCACCCGCAAAATCCAGAACATAGTTGCTTATTTTAAAGCCTTTGCTTCTTGATCATTCAGCAGACCATTCGGCTGTCATTTTTTTATAGACATGGGGCACATCTGCTGGGAACAGCTGAGCATCTCTTGCACGTGAAGTAGAGACAACAAAATGGGTGCCAACAGTGCAGGCTGGGCATCTTTCCCCTTAGAGCTGTGGCTGCCCTGAAAGATGAAAAATATTGACTACCTTTCTCAGTTATGGCAGAAATAGTTGGGAAAAAGCTGATGGTAGAGAAAGATCTCAGAAAAACAGAGAGATGCTAAAGCGAGTCTCCCAGGAATTTTTATTTCCAGTGCCCGAAATAAATAAGGGCACAGTTGCTGCACGGGTATCATTTTGCAAAGATAATCTTGCTTCCCTACTAAGGTAGTCATTCTTTTAGCTTCTAAAGAGTCTTCGGAGCTACAGCTTCCATGCTGCTTCCCTGTGGCATTTGTTGTTCTTTTCAGAGCTGATGTAGCACGTGTGGAAGAGATGCCCCGTGATTTGGCATGTGAGTGAGTGTTATTGCTGTAAGAATCTAGGCAGAGAATAAAGAGCCAGAAAAAGCAATGTACTTGCAAACTGACCTTGTGCTACCACATAAAAGAAATTTAATACATTGTTCCTTTCATCAGAATAGTATTTCATCAGAACTCTTGCTGTTTATCAGTTTGTTAAACGTTGGTATTATGTGTCACTTAATTTAGAAGAACCATAGCTTGGTATGGTAAATTAACTTGAATTAAGAAGAGGATCAGCTTGAGTATCGGCAAGACAAAGATGGATTAATATAATATTTTAAATCAGAAATATTCAATCTTGTTGGCAATGTTTTTTTCAAATGAAAATTTATCATCTTCTAATATATATTTGTGCACGTTCACATACACATGCAACTGCATGAAAAAGTATTAAATTTTCCATGTATTAACAAATTAAAGCTTTTGGGTTTTTTTCTTCTATTTGAAGAAAAGCATGACATTATTTCTTTTAAAGAAACTTGCAAGAATACTTCTTTGATCTGGTAACTATTTCTTAAATTTAATTTTTTTTTTATTTTTCAGCTGAACTCAACAATTTTCCAAAAGGAACTCCAAAAAAAAAAAACAGTCAACTATAATACTAGATCACATGGTTTGGACCATGTATTTCTTTCAAATTATGGTTTAGGTGCTGTTTCAGCAAGTTTCTCCTGACTTTATCAAGAGATTTTCAGCAAGTGAATGAAAGAACTCAGGATAGCTTATGGCACCATCCATCATCTTTACTAGCCAAGTATCGGTGGCAAAAAAATGTCACAGAAACTGATTTAATATCTGGACAAACAAAATGAGGTAAACAATTGTCTTATACAACAGAGAATTCACACTGTATAAAACATCCTCTTTTCCACTGCAGCTCCATGGATCTACAACTAGCATTGCTTGAAGCTGTGTTCCTTATGTATTGCCTAAAAAGTGATTGTCATGCTGATACATTTGTGACAAAACAACCAAATATTAAAAAGATTAAATGTAGATTACTTCATTAATAGCAAAAAAATAAGGCTAATCTATTTTGCTCCCCCATATCTTCATGAATGTCTGGAGAATTAGGTTGACTGCTCCACACTGTAAATCTCTGGGGACCAAGATAAGAGATCTAGAGGGAGAGATAGATCCTCATGAGCTTCTGGACACGTTACAGAGCAAGGGCTTTGTTTCAGTGTTGGATTAAAGTTTGGGACAGGTATGCATAACTCCTTACCACATCTGCCAGATACAGAGAGCTAGGATGCAGGTTCTACATATGGAAGTGTAGAGCTTTCAGCTCTTTATTGAGCTCTGTTGCGATTGTAGTTAGGTTTGTGATAAGACTTAAGAAAGGTTATAATGCTTAGGGTTAGGTTTTGGAACCAAGAAGTAAAATACACACTTTTCTAGTTTGGCAGGATCCATTAATAACAGCAGTTGAGTGTTGGTTGAATGGTTCCTAATTAGATGGGGGCATAAAGGTCTGTCATCGTTATGGTTAGGAGCAGGGTTATGGCTTGGGAGACAGTGCTAAAATGCATAATTTACTGTTAAAATCTCCTTGATCCATGCTGTGAAAATAAGAATAATGCAGTAGACTTGTGATTCAGTACCCTATTCCTGCAAGTGATCTTTCTTAATTAGTCCATTAGGTAAAACTCTGTTTTTTAATATATGCCATATAGTCACAAGCAAGATTGTTTTGCTTAATTGGGAAAAAAATATGTGAGGAAAGTCTTATGAATTCAGCAAATGTAAACAGATAAACAGCAGGCAAAAATATATAGTCAAACTAAAAATAAAAAAGAAAGAAAAATATTATTTTTTTCAGTGTTCCTTGGTAACGCTTTTCATTGTCAGAACACACTTTGTGGAAGAACTTTGGTGTCCATTTTCACAATCATATATTTATTTGTAAACAAAATTGCATGCCGGATTTTGGCATTTAATTTTAACTGAACATAATGATTCAAAACAGTCTAAGTAAAATGTCTGTGCAATGCAACATGTATCAATGCTAAAATCCTCAAAACAGTGGACCAATAAACATAGTTGTACTCTAGTTTCTTACTCCTGTCGAGTTTCTGAGCAAGCCAGTTGTATTATCATAATATTAGCAATTGTGAAAAGTTGGATTTGATGATAACAGGGTATAATCTTGTTTTAGCAAGACACGCATAATTGTACTGACTAGAATTTAAAATAACCTGGTGAAATAGTTTAATTTCTAGTTTTAAAATGAAACTATTTCATTCCCTGTCTCTATATTATTCTACGTTATTATGAAATTCCAGCCTTTTTCTCTCTTAGGCAGCCATAGCATGGAGCTACATCTAAATATATTAAACTCCATTTTATAATCATTTAGATTTCTTGCCTTGCTAATGAAAGCCCAACTTTTTTCCTCTGATGGTCATAGCTCTCTTAATATTCAGGTGATATGATATGTCCCTATCACTAGGGACAGTTAAACGAAAGTACACATATTTAACTTTAAATCAAAAAAAGTTTGACCTTTGCAGATACCAGTGTGAATTCCTCAGGATGCATCTGGCTCCTGGACCAGCAAACACCCTCCCCAGAGAGGTAAGGTGTTGGCTGTGCGTTACTATACCTGACGAGGAGCAGGGTAAATTGGTTCCATATTGCTCTGGTTAAAGAGCTATATGTCTCCAGCCTGTCTGGGGTGTCTCTACACTCTTCTGAAGCCACCTAAGACTTTTGTCAAAGCAGCTGCTAGTGTTAAGTATATATTTTTTCATAGACAGATGTATTTTCCATCTAGATGACACTGGCTATATCGAAAAACCCAGCCCAACCCAAACCAAAACCAGTCAAAAAAGACAGCAAATGAAAGCGTTAAAAGATAGGCAAAAATAGAAGCAAAAAATATTTAAAAGATATCATTGAAGCAGTTCATGCAATATGTGCCAGCTGGAGTTTGAAACATGAAATTAAAAAATGTATCTATGTAATTGTAACAAAACAAAGCAATATAACAAGTTTTCTATTTATTTTGATGATGCAAACCTACCAGCAGAAACAGAAAACTGGATAAAACCCAAGGAAATCACTACATATGTTACTTTATTTCTTGCAGCTTTGAATTTGTATTGCATTGATGGACCAGTTAATGGATTCTGTAATATTGGTCTAGATTCAAAATTGTCTGTATTTGGTTGTTAATGATTAAATTATGAATAATTCATAAAAACATGAAAATTAATCAACTAACTCTGATTTTAAAGGCCCTGTTGAGGGAAAACAAATTCTTCACATGGCTGAGTTCTGTTAAGTCTCTGACTTTTTATGTATAACCTGGTCCTAGAATTCTATGTATGATACAAGATAAACAAAGTACTGTTTAAGAAGGAATGTTCCCTTGACTAGCCAGAGTTTAAATGCATGTTAAATTATATATGGATATTAAACATGATTATGAAGAAAAAAACCTTTTTTGTCATTTTGATCTAGTTTTTAATGTCAATAAATTCTAGTTGGTATCAATTGATCACTGCTAAAAGGAGAAAATTAAAAATAAAACTAATGTTATTAATGTATTTCTTATAAAGATAACTTCCAGTGTTAGTTGAATATTTTTTCAGTGGTTATGGCCTAAAATTGAAGATTTCCTGATCTTTTTTTAATGCTGAAAATTTCTATTTTTCAATTAAAAAATGTAATTGTCTGACTGTGAAAAGACTAACATTTATTGCAGGAGGGACATTGCATCTGCATTCACTGGGAATATTTCTTAGATTTGCTCTCCAGATTAATGTTCTAATCCTGCCGCTTTAGGTTTGTACTGTCTCTTTTGGACAAAAATTCACAGAATTACTAACTACACATCATAGGCCTGGCAGACGCTTAAAAGCAAATTTATATATGAGTTAAGAAGAAAAAGGATAGATTTTTAGGGTTTGGTGTCAGTTTTATCCATAGCCACACCTCCTTGGTTGCAGTCTTCTCAGATCTCTCTAGTGAATACATCATGCAACCAGGTCACTAAAATGCCACCTCTCAGACCATCTACTGATTTGAGTGAGTGGAAATGGTGTGGATCATAAAGTGCTAGAAAGTATTGGTCATGGAAATATAACACATGGATAGACCATATTCCACGTTCTGCTCTGATTTCAGTTGTTTTCATCAGTGCAGCTGGAATTTGAAGTGTGTCACATTTCAAAAGACTGGTCAACCATAATATCACAAGTAAATTTTTGTTTTTAAGGTCATCTGCAGTTCGGTGTATTCACATGTATTTTCTGAGATACAACTTTCATACTGTTTTACCTAATACCGTTTTTCGAAGGAAGAAATCAACTAATTATTCCCATGTGTAGACTTTCTTACAGTTCCTCCATATATTCAAACAGATTTACATATCAGAGTAGCTATTGACTAAGGTAGCTACGTAGATATTTTGGTCTAAGAATAAATGAGACTAAAACCAGACAGATGGAGTCTATCACTAATGGAATGCATAGAAACTAACTTTCACAGCAGTTGTGAAGCTTGCCCTTTGATTTTTATTTATGAATTTGCCTAAAAATTAATGCCATTTAACTAAGAACTTATTCTCAGTATTCTAAACAATTTCCCAGTGGAAAAGGAACACGCTTTTAAAGGTTTTAAAATAGCAAGCAGATATTTCTTGATTTAAATTACTTCCATTTGAAACTCTAAACGACTTTGCTTTTTTTTTCTATGTTAATGCCAATTATAACAAAGTGCTTCTCCCTATATTCATCAGAATCACAGATCACTCTACTTAATACATTCCATTTTTAAAGATGTCTCTAGTTTCCATCATTTTAGATTTTTCTATATTTTAACTTTTAAACTACGATTAAGTTTAACTCATAGAGTTTCTGTCAGTCTTCAACATTATGTAAATTTTGCTATCATGTTACAGAGATGAAAGAATACTTTCACCTTTCATTGTAAAGATATATTGACTCCAGGCCTCAGAGAATGGTATAAATATGTTGCACTTTCTGTGATTCCTTAATTAATATCCAAACTTGATTTATTATTTCTTGTAATTCTGTTCATTAATTCATTTCTGTATTCAAGTAGCTACTCGCTGAAATCACCAAACACTTCTGACCAACCGAGATTTCAGCAGCACAGAACTTCTGAGGTTATCTGAACTTTCCTTGTCCAGGGCTCTAGGAAGGCATTTAACTGCTCAAGACATTCCCCAATTTGTCTTCAGTTCCGTGTAACCATGACCAGATGCTGCTCAACCAGCACCAGCCTTCCTCCAGGACGATGGCCCGCCTTGACAAATGTGGAACGAGAGCGCAACGGGATGGAGAAAACACAAAGCTTACGGCACAAGAGGAAATTAAAGACATTGTCTTGCTGAGACCAGGGAAATAGAAAGGTTAAGAAAGTTTAAGATTTTTGTCATTACATACAGGGCAGGGATGACAAACAGTGCAGAGCTATTGCAACTAAAAGCCAGTATCAGGTATGAACTGGCCACCAATGAGTTCAGAGGTTGACAAATGAATGTTGCTGTGTCACTCCTAAATATTACTCTTTTACTGCCAGATTTTATTACAATAAAATTTCGAGTGCAACATCCTAAGGAGATTACCAAGGAAAAAAGTCCTGAATATTTCCTTTAGGTTTGAGATAACTTTTGAGGTGGAATTTGTCTGGTATGGTCCTTGAGGTAGGAAAGGACTGAACTGACATGAGATTTTTTTCCCTGCTTCTGTATTCCCAGATAATCCAATTTGAACTATCCAAATGCTGGGGCTGAATAGAGGTTATTCTGCCATTTAAGAGATGCCTTTAAAGGTGGTGTGATCTGATGATAGACTGGCACCAGGAAGATCTGAGCACGATGATGGTGTTAACAATGATCACATTGATCATAGAGCTGAAGAACTGAAAAAGGCTTCAAAGTAGCTATGGACAACACGTTGTTTCCTTCTTTGCTTTCGTGGAAGTTTTTAATGCACTTGAGGTCTGGTATCATTTCATTCTTCCTTCATTCTTGAGGCTAAAAAAACACAACCCTTTAAGCTTTCCTAGAAGATTTTTCACTATGATTCCATTTACTCATTCAGTCGCTGTACATCTCATTTGAAGTATAATTGCCAATTATACTTTTTTTTTTATTTTTTTTGTATATTGTATGTTTTTTATTTGGAGTCTCAGCAGCTTTTTAGAAGGGGGACTTCTTGCTTTTTGACATCAGTGAAATTATAATTCATGTACTTGAACAGTAAACTTTTTGAAAAAGGGCCTCTGACATGTTTACACAATCACAGAATCACACAAAACTGCTCTTATATACAATTTTAGGTTCTAAGCCAACCATAATACATCTAGAGTTTGTGAATGACTGTAATTTCTACTACTGCTTCAAAGTTATTTAGAAATTAAAAAAGCTTTATAATTTAAAGCTCCCTCCCCTCAAATTCACTGGAAATTGCTGAGGTGTGAGCTGCCCAGTAAGACCTGCCATCATTTCCAATACAGGCACGGAGCGCAGGCAGGAGCTGGTCCAGCACACTGGAGAAGGACTTCTGCATACCTGATGTCATGCTCATCTAGGTTTCACAAATTACTGTCACTTGGATTATCAATTTACTTTGTCTCATCTTAGACATGCTATTGTCCATGAAAGAAATATGTAGGGGAGAATCCCTTAAATGAGAAATCCATTTTCCCTATATTTTGAGATCACTGTGTGATCTGAAATGGGGGCCAGGAGAGGAGGGAAGCCATCAGGAACCAAAAATTCCATGTTTGCCGTTTTCTGTGAGCAAGTGATGTGTACTTTTTATTTGCAAAAGAAAGACTATTTTACTTAGCAAAAGCCTACAGATATTCAAAATAAGGGAAAACAAAGCACTTGAACTAGAGGAAAATGGCTTAAAAGTTGTCACTACATCTTTAATTCATATAGTTGTAGGTTATTCATATTAATGTGATTAAAGGAACTTACCCAACCCTTATCTTCTAATTTCCTATTTTTACAGGTTTGTGTCACAATGTTACTGTTATTTAAAAGTAGAAGGTTGCATTTAATTGCTTAGTAATTAGTTGCAGAGCCTTTGAGAAGATTAATGGCAGACTGACAGAGGGTGATTATCTTTGATACATGTCGCCTAGATATAGCCAAGGCTATACTGTACAGAATCAAAGTGAAATATGGAGTTACAGGAGATTTATTCAGTTTCTTCCATTCCCAAATACCGCCACTACATTAATATATATATGTGTGTGTGTGTGTGTTTGTGTGTATATCCATATGTGTATATATATGTATATATACATATATATGTATATGACCAGTAGTACTGAAGCCTTCCCAACAGTGATGACAGAGTGTAGATTGGTTTGTTATCTGTGCCCTGCACCAACTCTTTGTTCTCTTTAGGAAGAAGTCTATACGAAACAACAGTCAAAATAACAACTTGTACTCATTAGTGCCATCTCTTGCTATGGTTAGTGAAGAGGCATCAGTGTTGTGCAAGAAAAGAATATTCAAAATATAATAATTCATGGATGTGGCTGGAAGTGATTATAAAGCAAAGTTCATCCCAGATATTGACACTCTCATATGGTAAAAGCGGCGGAATGGGATGGAGTTCCACATCTCACTCTCATTTGAAATTAGCCCTGATTAGCACCAAACCTGCCCTCGATTCACAGGTTTCTCTTTTTCACTCTTTCACATGAATCAAGACCACACTGTTAAGCTATTTCTTAATTATTTCTAAAAGTAACATCTTGTCTATTTCATGCCTCTATTGGGCATTGAAAAGATCTTTCAATGGCAAAATTTCTGCCTTGTGGGCCAAGATAAATGCTGTTCTCTGTCTTCAGTGGCTCTTAAACACAGCTCTTAAGTCCTGTCTGAAACCTCAGTCCAGGGAAAACTGGGTTGTCCCACTTCTGGATTTACACTACAATCAACAAATGAATGCTTTATTCTGACAGAAGCTATAGGGAACTAATCTGTCAGTATAACGACAATAAAACATTCCAGCTTAAAGAAAACGGGCTGTGTGAGTGGCTAAACAGAATAAATGGATGCATTGCTAAATCAGGTTTTAGGATTTTAGTTTTAAATGTTCTGGTCGTGTTTGAGATTAAAACAATATTCCCACTATCCCTTCCACTCCTGTACAGGAGATGGATCTCACTATGCTTCCAGCAGCTGACAATGAACAGATGGTAATACAACAGGCTAGACTGACAATTCTTTAAAAGGAATGCCTTCAGGGATCACTAACCTTCTGGAATTAGCAGTCATCTTCTATTATATCCCATATATCATGGCTCCAATGTACTTAATGTTCATCTAAGTTTAATTTTCAGATCTTCTGTTGTATTCTGAAATGCAGCTACATTTTATTTTATTTTATTTTATTTTGTTATTTTATTTTATTCTGTGAATTCCCTAATCTACTGCAGAATTCTCACCGCTTCAGGATGTCACGTATTGTTGAATTTTCTGCCTGCTACTTTGCATACGATTCATCTTACTGCAGCTCCGTTCATGATCTACGAGGGAAATGATTTCACCTGTCAGCTCGCGGTGCCTCACAGACCCCCTGACAACGAACACACGGGAAGCTGAGCTCAAGGAACCCTCTGATTTGGTTGTTTCTGGGCTGGATCTAAGGTATGCATCATTCCCCTCCGTTTATATCGAATGCTGCTGTTTCATCATCTGGCCCAACGGAACAAAACGCCTGTACGAGGTGTTAGTTTGCTGCTGTGAGGCACGCAGTGCTGAAAATAAGCAAGAAAAAACCAGATTTTCTTTCTTATATATAAAGCTTACAGGAGTGGCGATGTGCTAAATATAGCCGATGCACAGAGCTCTGGATGTGACAGTTTTAATATGATCACCCCGTTGTTAGGGGCTACATCTGAGAGGTGTCTGTGTTTATTTAGGGATCAGATGAGCTGGTATTTCAGATGTTACCAGCGACACGACTGTGTGTATTTATATAGAGAGAACTAAATGAAAATGTTTCTTTCTATCCCACAAAATATTTTGAAATTATTGCCTGGGTGAGCCTGGAACTATTCTCTGAGGAAAGAGAGACTCTTCTCTCAGGATAAACAAAAGCATGGTTTATGGGGCATTAATTTGGGATGTGGAACATATATATATACGTATATATATATATATATATATATACACACACAAATCTCTTTTTGCTATTGGAATAAACAATTCATCCAGCTTTTTCTGTGATAGGTAGATATTCACAGCAAAATTCCCTTCATCTTCACTCAGAGCTATTCTATTTCATAAAAATAATGGAGTGTTCATTGAAGCGAGGGTACAAACTTTGTCTTCCCAGATCCTCTCAGAGTGTCTTACATCCCCCTCCAGCTCTGTACTGCCAAGCTGCCTTGTCTCTCAGCTGATGAATGTTTTACTGATGGCACAAAAGCCAACAGAGAATTCTTTACAACTTCTCAGTACATACCAGGCACCCAGCTTCAAGTACACATTATGAAACCCACTGGTTTTCCTGGCCACAAGCCACTAAATTTTTGTTTACTTCCCCCCCTCCATTTC
Source organism: Gallinago jamesoni (assembly GCA_025769975.1). Lineage (NCBI taxonomy): Eukaryota > Metazoa > Chordata > Aves > Charadriiformes > Scolopacidae > Gallinago > Gallinago jamesoni. The sequence goes on from JAOQGH010000012.1 coordinate 125,059,743, forward strand.
AGTTTTGAAAAGCAAGTTTGTTGAGGAGCTAAGAAAAATGCCAAATAGAAGTTTTTCTACAGCAGGAGTGGCTTTTATGACTAGGTAATAAAAACTGCATTGCAGAAATGTTGATTAGCTACAGTTATAAATTAAACACACTCAGGGAAATTACAGTGTTTTTACATAATTTAAGCAATATATATGTGCCGTATATGTGTTTCCAGAGTGACATAGATTTGACTGAGACGTTAAGCCATAATTCTGACACCATCTGGTACCTGGTGTTTAAAGAGTTGATCAGCTGCTGACAGGAAGGACCCCCTCAGATATTGATAAATCTGTGCTTGTGGTATTTCCGTGCTTTCTTCAGGGACACAGATCTTGTCCCCAAAACACCAAGAGATGTCAATGCATTGAGCAGTACAAAAATAGAAATACCTTTCCATCACCTGTACTGGGAGTGATGTTTATTACGCCACCTCCCAAGCAAAATCATTTTGGGTATTTTTTCTACTTTAAGATTTAAAAATAAAGTATAAAATACTTGCATGAAATTATTTTCTTTGTACATGATGTTAAGGTGTAATAATGGATTTATTAATGATGAAGTAAGGATATTATTCATAAATCTTTTCTCCCCTAATTTATCTTTTTATGTGATTATTCTGCCTATCACTCACAGTAAGTTTTCACCAGTCTTAGCAACTACCAAAAAGAAGAACAAAAATCTCAAAGATAAGTCCTCCTTTGTCCCCTTGCTCCACTTCCCTAAATAGGCTGTTGAAGAGAGAGAGTCAATTCGTTGTTCTTGGAAATAAAAAATTGAGAACTCTGTGATTATCCATTTCTTCTGGTAGCAGCAGTTAGCCAATCACCTGTGCAGATCCTTACATGAAAGAAAATTAGCACGAACCAACAAAATCTTCTCTCTCTTAATAAGGATGTCACACTCATGATGATGGGGTGACTTAGAGGGAGGTTAAAGGCGAAGAACCCCAAATCTCTAGGGCCCCAGAGTACACTATTGAGGCTACATCTGGAACAATCACTTTTGAGCAAGAAGTTTTGCTGAAGTCAAAATACTTTTCAAAAACTTTCCAGAGGCATTTATTCTGACAAAATTTCCAGCGTAAAGGTTTTGTTCAAGAACAAACACTCAGGAGACAAAGCCTTGCATCAAAAAGTTGACCTTTTCAACATGAGGCAGATATTTTGACACACTTTCATTTTGCAATTGCATTTAAAAGGCTTTGTTTTCATGCCAAAGCAGAATAACAAAAATCTGGAACTTGAAAACTGTCAGAGAACCAAATAATTATTTTCTAGCAAGCTCTCCTTATTGCCTTTAACTAGAATAAGTTAATTAACTCAGTGCTGGCTTCACCAAGCAATAATTTACCGTCACCCAAAATGTATTGCCATTGATCTCTCCCTACCATACCACCTTTTCACTGCATGGTCTTAGCTTGCTGGTATGTTTTGTGTTTTTTTTTCCATGCAAAGATGTTCTGCTCTTCATTATATCAGTGAATCTAAAAGCAACATTTCCCTTCTTTTGAAATCTGCCCTTCCAAGGACATTAACATCATGTCTTAATTACTTTCTCCAGGCAAAACAAGAAACTCCTTTGCCTAACAGCACATAGTGACAATTACCACAATAAGAATTGTCAGAGAAATAAAAATATGGGTCCTAGGTTTCCTAAAATAATATTCAATGTTATGTACGTGTAATAGCAAACATTTTGGATATGAATATAATATTTTTGTATAAAATTTGTAATTCATTATAAATAGCAAGCATTTCTTAGATTCTATCAAGTCACTGATCAATTTCACTCCATCATTAATCTGTATTTGTTATTTTAAAAAAGCAACACCTGTTGCTTAGATTGATGTACCACTGAGAATCCATAAGCAGGTTTATTTTTTAGAACGCTGAGTGACGACTCAAGTCATGGACAAATACATAACCTAAATAATCATTGCTCAAATCCAAAAATATTTGTAGGGAAAAAAAAAGGCTTTGATTATTCTTTTATAGTTCTCCAGCAGTAGCTGAAATCCATTTTCTGAAGTGGATAGTACTAAGCTTTTGAAAAATGCATCAGGGTAGTCCCAGCTGAACGGTGCATTCAGTCTTTGTTGATTTCTGTGCAGAGATTGTCAAAATGTATAAGAGTTCTCCACTGAAAAGCTCACACTTTGAAAATCTTACCTGGAGCGTGCAGGTGCACAGTTGTTGCTAATAAAATGAAAAATACATTTCGTAGGATGTGTAAAAGTTTATGCTTTGATTTAAAACTGGGGTCTTTGAGCGATTAATAGCAGAGATTCAATACAGTAGTGATTTTTAAATTTTATTTTAAATCAGTAAGAAAATAGATTTTAGCAAGTTTTGCAGGCAGTTTGTTTATAAGTGCATTTTCAGAATAAGAAACCTTTGTCTATAAATTTGTTTATAAAGGGTTTGACAGAAAAAAAGGTTTACTCAGAAGCAAAAGCTGATACACAATCTATAACATTTGTAGAAAAGGTTTGGAAAAATTCCTGTCTTGCAATTTTTGCATTTTTTTAGGAAGACAGAAAAAGAAGAAATAACATAGGATATATGGTTAATATAATACAGAGATAGTTCTCTGTTTCGGAGCCTAAAACTTCTATGGCATTTGAGTGAACATCAAGCCTTCAAGGTAATTTTGTAAAAGGAAAACAGCTGAATTCAATATTTAAATCATCCAACTCACCAGCAGCAAACAATCAGCATTGTTGTTTATTGTTAAAAAGAAGAGGTCAACTAATGTCTCTGTAATACATCGTTTTGAAGTGGTCCTTGTTCTTGAAAGATTCAGATAATTGAAAGTAATTTTTTTGAATAGCAAAGGGACATGCTCATGCAGCAAGTTATGTGTTGCAGAACATTCCTCTCCCCTTCTTGTCTTCTGCTCACTTTCCAGTTTCACCCAAATGCCTAAATATGCTCATGGAGAAAGTGAGGAGGACAAGGAAAAAGCTAGGGTTAGGCTGAACATTAGGGCTGATTCTCTAAGGGTAGCTGCAATGTAGAACATCTGTTTTGTGAGCACATCTGGCTGAAAGGAGAGGACAAGAAACAGGAAAAGCAAAGAAATCTGAAGAGAGAGATCCAGAGACCCTGCTCCTTAGCAGTAGATAACGAAGTCCATACCAAAGACCTGAGCTGCTGGATGGGCTGTTAACGGCAGCAGGGAGATGGGACCTTGGAAAGAATCAACCACACCTGTGTAATGGGTTCAAAGGGAAATCAGAGTGTCCTGGATCTAGAGTGAAAGAGCAAACCTACCACAGGACATTTAAGGGCAGTCATGGGAGTGTGTAAAGCATCTTATGGGATGCTTGAGGGGATTATGGGAATGTGCAAAACTTGTAAGGTGATTAAGAGAATGATAAAATGTCTGAAAAAGGAAGAAAAAACAGAGAAGAGAGGCAACTATAGATGGTAGTCTCATGTAACCAAGCTTCAGGTCAGTACCATTGTCTGACTCCGATCCACGATCAGTCTGTCCTTGCTTCTTGGTAAGTTCTAGTCCTGTTTCTATCCGTAGAGAGAACTGTGTGAGTGCTCAATCTATTTCGTGTTTGTGAGAGATGTCAGACTAGCTGGCAGGTAGTCTGGCTGGCTGCTCTTGGAGCTGGATAACGGAGGGACCAGGTCTGGGCCAGCCTGCAGAAGATCAAGCCATTTGTGTCGTTTAGATGAGTGCTGTTTGTGTTTACCTGGTGCATCTAAAGGCACTCTTCTTCTGCCTTTGTTTATCAGCTGGTGGTCCATCATGTCTAACAACACGTGTGTGTTGGGAAAATATGCTCAGCCTTATCACTGCCTGGATCTTGGTAGAGGAACCTCAGCAGCTCCAGATCGCCCTGGGGTCCTGAGGTTCACTGGGTTCACTTTCTTTCAACAGGAATCATTTATGCTGTTCTTGAAATGCTTCAAATTTTGCTTATCTTCAGTTTTCTTGCTTTTTGGTTGTTTTGGTTTGGTTTTTCTCTTGAGAAGTAGTACACCTGTATATGCTTGCACTGAGGATTATTTGTTTTCAATAGAGTGATGTATTTCTACAAATATTGCGATATGTATCGTCATGCAAAAAGGTTTTTTTTTTTGGCTTGCTCTTTTTTTGGTGATCTTTTTTCCAGGTTTGTAAATATGGCCTGTGTTTCCCTCGTTGCTGCTTGTTATTTTCTTATTATTTGGGGACTGACATTTCTTTTAAGTATAATCTAATCCTTTCCCTTTACATCATTACTAATTTAGTAACTAAATAGAACCTTCCTGAGTGTAGATGTTGGGAGAGCTGCTCTATTTTTTTCTTTTTCAGAACATAATGCATTGTGTGTTTTTCAAAATGCACATCATGTAAAAGGTTTCATATAAGTTTATATATTTGTATGTTCAGTATTTTGCACATGTGAATAACACCAGAAAATTATGTTTGAGGTGACCTATTTTCCTATTCCCATTTTCCACAGGATGTTGACCCCATTTTTCTCATTTTATTAGTGATTATTAGAGTACAGAGGGATTATTTTCCGCTGGCAATCACTCCCAGATGGAAAGGAGGTGTTGGTGCGTGCAGCGTATGAGATATCTGCCCAGGAATCATCTCATCAGAAATTGTGTTTCTGTTTTGTTTTATTTTTTTAATGTTCTGTGGCTTACCTATTTTTGTACTAGTTAGCACTGCAGAGAGCCTAGTGATTTGCCTTTTAACTCTACCTGTTTTCTCAGAGTCTTTGCAATTTTTTTTTCACCCTTGAACATGAATTGCTGTATGTTTGTCAAAATTGAAGATATTTATGAAAAGCTCATCTCTGAAGGCTGTATTGTTAGGTGAGCTGTTCAAATTATTTCAAGTAATAAATCTGTGAGAGCTTATCTATGTATACAAGTCTACTTTCTTTTCCATTTAACTCTAGCCTAATAATCGTTCTAAGTTCTGAGTTGTGAAAAATTTTCCTCTTGTGTCTAATTGGAATCCCCTGAGGAGTAACCAGTAAGGACAAAGCATCAAGATTTAAACATAAGAGAAGTTATATTCTGACATAACATGGATGAACACCACACGTCATTAACATTCGGAAATCAAATTGATTGAAAACAAATTATAATCATTGTTGCTACCATTCTAAATTACAGTCCTTACCTATAAGAGCTAATTTGAAGACAATTCCTTTTCCATGGTGAGAATTGTTACCTACACAAGTTGGTCATCTCAGAGGAGTTATATCTGAGTGGTCATAGGCAACGTTTTCAAAAGCATGTAAGTGCTTTAGGAGCTTCAGGTTTTTAATTTTCAGCTTGATTAGAGTCTTAAATCATATAGATGTGTTTACGTAAAGTAGCTTTACCATTCAAGGCAAGCTTTCTGGCATGTATTTTTGATTTATTTATTTTCACATTTTGTTTGAATATATTTAAATAAACAATCCACAGGGCAGGGAAATGGAGTTTAGATCCCAGAAAAAAAACAGTCAGGTATTTCTCAAAAAGGCAATTTCAAAACAGCAGTATATGTTGAGTCATTTGAGACGAGTCAAGTGTATTTTGCTACAGCATAATAATCTAATCTCTAAAGGTCTTCCCTGAAAGCAGAGGTTGGACTCACAAACCCTAATGTGTTTTTTCGTATAGAAATCTGATTTATGTTGGAATTGTACTAATATACACATTTTAGTAATGACTGATGAGAGTTCCTTCAGTAAATTAACATTTTGATATCTCCTCTCTGCAGTCAATCTTTTACAAGTAGGATTAGTAAAAGTTAGTTTAATAATATGACAGGAGTTTACATTTAATAGCTTCATTATGGACAAGCAAGCCAATTTGAAAACACAGAATTCCTTGCCTAACCCACAAAATTTTGGAGTAACTAGTTATAACAGAAGTATATTTTGTGTATTTTTAAACTACCAGCACTACTCGATCAAGTCAATTCCTTTTGGGTCATGTAATCTATAAACCTCCCTTGATGTATTTAAAGCTGTTTGCCTCAACTGAGTGATAGGAGAAGGTCAAAGCCAGCCCTCCTGTAGCATTTAACCCTGCAGGAGAACCCAGCATGGCCAACGTAGTGCAGAAGGATCTTCCATAGGCTTCCATAAGAGTGACAGAAGGGCATCCCTGAACTCTGCTGTGAAATGTTATGAAAAAAAAAAAGCTTTGACTCATTTGTGAGAGGCTGGAGTATCTGACAAATGAGTTCTCCAGGTAACGCATAGCTTTGTAGAAAGAGAAATACAAACAAAGATAAAACAGGCACACAAACCTATGTTTATTTAGATGTTTAACTTGCTAAACAGTATCCCAAAGTGACTATCGAAAACAAACAAGCAAACAACCCACAAAAAGGGAAATGTTCTCATGCAGAACAGATCCTTCTCGCATTGAAGCAGAGACTTCAAGGTTCCTCAGTGGTTTTTCCTGCAATGGAGGAGAACAGGCAGCGTGTCAATGAGCCCAGGCAGCTCTATTCTAACCATTTTGTCTATAGCAACCAATTATCTTAACAGAATAAAATTGGTAAAATCCAGTGAGATAGGACAGAATCGAAACAAAAAAATATAATAAGTCATATACTCATTTCAGGACATAGCTGGGCTTAGAAAATTATTTTGCAGGTGTTTGTCCTGGTAGATCCCAAGATTCATGGCTATCACAGCCTCTACTTTTGGAGTATTTAAGAGGATAAATGTGTTCTTTACCATACATACACAATATAATCTTTTTAATGCCCCCTTCCTTCATATTTGTTATGAAACCTCTTTCAGTTATCAGAATGCTCTTCAGTATAAGATCAAATATTGATTTGTTTTGAACTTATTTTAAACTTATATTTTAAACTGAAATAAAGATAAGGAACCACCAAAACGCAACGGTTAAAAGTAATTATGGACATATTTTATTGCATGCATATCCAAATATTTTCATTTATATTTAAATATAAATGAATATTTTATGTTACTGTGTTCTGTGAAGATTATTTTTATCTTAAGGTAGTAGCTATAAATTCTTCCATTATACTAGCATACTGAATCCCTGCAAATACTAAGTTTAAATATTTAAATTCAAACACTTCTTTCATGTGAGTGAATCGTATCTGGATGTTTCCTTTTCTTAAAAATATTTTTATGTCATTGTTAGCTTACTGCTACCAAATGTGTTCCTGCAGAAATTTACCAAGCAGTATCTTATTAAGCAGAATAATTCATATTAAACTAAACTGTACGTGAAAGGTTAATTAAATCACAACTGCTTAAAGTTATGTACCCCACTTCCTAAATCTGCACTGACTGTGTAAGATAATTAAGACTAGAAAGTTAAGACTTTGTCCCAGCAGCTCATTTCTATATGGCTTAACACCTTAAGCATGTCTAATGTAAAATATGTGCATGATTTAATGGTGCACTTAAAGATATGATGAAGTTAGGTTAATGTTAAGGTTTCTGAAAACAAATGGAGTCCTGCATATGATTAAATGCTTTTCTGGAATTTGGAAGGATTATAGGCATAATCTTCCACTTCAGAGTAATTAAAAAAATTTTTATAACATGAAAGGACATTTTTCCCAACTAATAAGAGAAGGAATAGGGCTGGCAGATTTTGTACCATGGTATAATAATATTTTAACTAGTTATGTTTTTACTCCACACCGTCATCAATTAACAAGAAAAATATAATTTTGGCTTCATTAAAAGTCCAAAGTCTAACTCCTGTAAAACATAAGTAGATATACAATGAACTTAAGAATGGTGCATTTTTTTTAAGTCCTGTCTACTCCAGTCAAAATAATATTAAGGTAAGGGAGGGAAAGGGTGGTTCTTTAGCAGCTCAAATGGCTTCTAATTGCTTTCAGATGTTGTTCCCAAACTAACACAGGCCATCACTAGGCTATTTCTCCACCACCAAATTCAAAATCTTCAACAAATTCTTGTCATCAAGAAACTGTGTTTTTTGGGGATTTTTATTTTTATTTTTTGGTGTAGATATTGTCTTACCAAAATGTCGGATGTAGTTTATCTAGTAAATCCCATTATACTCCCCTGTGAGCTCTTCTTTAGGAGTCTAGCACTACAGCTGAATGTGCTTTTCCATTATAAGGCTGTGTTTTGAAGCACACATAATTTCAGCGAGAAATTATTTGTCAAGAGAAGTTTTAAGAGAGAAAATTAGTTTTTCAAGAAGGAAAGGCAAAATGACTTTGTATCCGTGCGTGTGTCTAGAATATGACAAAGCTCTGCTTTGTCACATTTGATCTGCATAAGTGTGAAATGTATCATACTCCCTGCAGCTTTTGGATTCCCAGGGTAAAGCTTCTTTTATGAAGCAAAGTTTAACCTTAACTTCTGCTTAGTCGAGGGGTTGATGTGCATATTTAGGTGTCTAGGGGGGTATTCAAACTTCAAATGTCCTTTTATGGGAATTGTTTGAGTTCTGAGGGTGTTCAAATGTCTCCAAGTGTGAAATGTTTCCTTTTCAGTTGGGTATTTCACCTCTGGGTTACCATGCAGGGAGGAGGGAGCAGCGTGTGACTAGATGTGGGTGTGATAGGACATCGATGTTAACTGCTAATAGTGAAATTTATACACTCAGTCTGATGATCAAAGAATACTAATGGAAGATGGAAGCACATATGAAGTTCTTTCAGGCTGCAAATTAATAACTGAGGTTAGTTTCTCAGGTTATCTCACTGAAGCCCTTACCAAAGATGCAAAGAAAACATGTATTTAGAGGCAGTAACTGTATTCTTCAAAGAATGGTGAATTTAAAGTCTAAAATTCATATGAAATCCATGAACACAGAGACAAGAAGGTAAGCGGGCTGTTGTGAAAGCACCACCAAGTTTACCAAAATGGTTGAAATTGAGAAGGATGAAGGATTTCCAGACCGAAGGCTTATCAGATACATTCACTGTCAAAACAAAAAAAAATCAGGAGGGCACAAGGGCTTTGCATTTCAGGTCACTTTTGAAAAGGTCCTGGTTATATCTCACAGTCTGACCTCCTTTATAGTAAAAAAAGTTCACTTTGGTTCTGACAACATGCCCAAGAGCTGGTGGTGCTGCATCCACTGCTCTTCTTTCTGCCTGTCTGGTCTGCATTTCTCCTTGGTGAAGGGACTCTGCCAACCCCAACCCTTCACGGCCACGAGCCCTTATGTGACTGCTTTACAAAATAATGGCAAAGATGATTTTGCATCGCACTTAAAGTATGATAAGGTGAACCACTAGAGGATAGAGAACTGTAGACTCCTGCAGCTCCGAGATGATTATTGCGATGAAGACATTGCTTTCAAAACTCTTAAAAAGGAGAATTCATAAAAAGGCAAAATAACGTCTTCTCACTCTGTCTACAGTCTGTACTGTATAAGCAAATAGCACATCTGGCAGCTGACAAATATATTTTTTTCTCTAATTATATGTGTTTTCATGAACAGGAAATGTCTGATTGGAGCGTGTGCTTCTAGTGACGTGAATTTTAAAACGTGTGTCAGAAAAGCTTCCCTGATTCATTTGGGATGGACAACACCCCCAAAATACAAGGGGTATTGAAATTTGATGTTACGTATCTAAATCTGATGGCTATGCAGAGCTGGATTTGCAAATCTCAGAGAAGCTATCTGTTTTATATGAATTTATTTTTAACTCTTTCATCTGCATTTAGAGTCTAGTAAAAAAAAATGGCACTTTTTTTCCCCAAGTTTCTTGGTCAACAAGAATAAAATATTAAAGTTTGATACCTAGTGCAGTTTATATGTTAGGCTACATATTCAAACCTCATTGTCTCACTTAATTAACAGTACTTGAATTATTGATACATACTAGCTGATCTTGACTTAATAAAAACTAATTCATCACGTGATACAAAAATAAATAAACAAACCACGGTGTATTTATTCACCCATTCTGAATTCTTGGGAAAAAAAAATCTTATTAAATCATTGACTAGCGTATATGTTTAGACAGTTTCTGATACTCAAGATGAGTGATTTAGAAATATCTCATCTCTCCACACTGCATTGTGCAGCATAGTTCTGTTCTTACATGGTGGAAAAATTTGAACACATGTACATGAGGAAAGTTGAGTGAGGACCAAACTGTGAGATGATGCTCAGAGATGCTTAATGTGCCCGTTCTTACTTTGTATTTAACAAAAATAACAAGGGGCAGGGAAGCAGTTACTGTTTGTCTGTTGAGAGATAAGTCACTTCCAATTAAGTGACCATCACTTTTAAGACCTTCTTCATGTGATTTGTGCTACTCAAGTCTGTGTAAAAGCCTTTTATTAATGACAGTGAAACTATTCCTTTAAAAACAGAGGCAATCTTTTTTCCTGAAATTTAAAAATCTAAAGTGAAAGGTCCTTAATCTGTGTTAGTCACTTAGAAGTCACTGAACTCTGACTAGGAGGTGAACCCTGGATCCCTGGGTAAATTCCCTGCTGATGTCAATGTTACTGATGTCAACTATTACAAGCTTTCCAGTAGCTTGAATATTTTACTACAAGAGAATTGACCTTTGCTTGAAAAATCAAGACCATCATATTTCTCTCTAGTTTTTTAACACATCAAGGACTGAGCAGTATAATTATTATAATGTTGATGCAATGATAGTAATGACTTCCAAAGTCTGGTTATGTGCCATAAAGTGTTACTTATTTCTAAAAAATGTAGTTGTCTTTTCAATTACTAGTAGATGTCCCAGTTCTGACTGATGTTCCAGTATTAGAACAAATGCCGATGTCAGTGAAAGATCTTATTTCTCAAACTACTCCAGAATCAGGGGTATTAAAGGCATTAGATCCACCAGCTAAGTTATTAATATGGTCACGTGAAACAATCAAATTAAGGCATTATATTCCAGGGCTAGTGCTGGCCTTGACCTCATACTTTATTTTCTGTATGGAGCAAAGTAACTTCAGTGTTGAAGTTGCCCCAGGAAACAAGAGGAACCTGAGGTGAACAGGTTGACCTGTTGCTTTAATACACCTGTATCTATGTTTTACATGCTCTATTTTAGGACATTTTAGGCACTTCTACTTCCTCACGGTTTTCAAGATAATTCACCGTAATTTTCTCTTCTCCATTGTAGTCATCTGGTTTTTATTATTCTTGGCAGTCTTCCCCAGTATATTATTCATTGTCTGCAGGTGATGCACTTTAAAGAAATATCTTATGAACCCTGCCTGCTCTACAGGCTCGTTAAAATCCGTCTCTTCCTGCAGCACATGGTCAGCAGCATTTTTGTGAAATCCTTGTGTTACACCGAGTAGCAGATTTGAAACATTTTATCCTTCTTTCTCTTCAACTAATGTTAAAGGAATTCAGGGAAGAGAAGGGGAAAGGCGAGTGGGAGAGTGAAGAGGAAAAGAGAATGTCAGGGACTATCCTTCATGGAGGCCCTATAAGGCCATTTATAGAGTAACTCCATATCAGTTATTCTTATTACAAATTATTTCAGGAGTCCTACATTCCAGGCTCAAAGCAGAAAATAAACTGGCAACATTAAAATCCTGTTTTTTAGTGAGCAATAGTCAATAGATGGTGTCACCGAAGTTCCAACACAAATCAAACCAAAGTTCCATCAAGCTCAATGTTCTGTGTCTGGCTTAATGTTGTATCATGTGTTTAAGGCAAGCATTAAAGCAAGGCCAGGTGTATGTTAAGACTGCTCTTGGTACCCTGTCTGTCCACCAGCCAAGTTTCCTGACCTGAGAATTGCGCTCACTCAGCCATGCACTGTAGTGATCAATACATCCTCTTCACTGAATATGTCTAAAACTATTTTGAATCAATTTATGCTGCAGGTTTCAAAAAGATCCTTTGGAAAATAGCTTCAGTTTCATTAAGAATTGTATCAAAATGAGGTCTATTTCCCTTTGGCTTACATCTACTACTTAATTTTTTCATTGGGTGACCCTTAGTCCTTGCAGTCTGAAGAAAAATACAAAATCATTCCCCATACCACTTCACTATATCACAATCTATTTCATATATCTCTGTTTAACTTTCCAAGCTAAAAAAAATATATCTTATTTAGCCTCACATGCATGTGATTATTCAGCTTGATGGGTTGACTTCGTATTCAGAATGTTTGAACAACAGGGTATGAAATGGCCTGTGCCACATTTCTGCCTCCTATCCCAAGTGCTGGGTTATTTCTGTGTTTAAGGAAGTTGCATGACTGTTTTTATCAAAATTTCATTATGGAATTTCTCAAGCAACATTGTATGAAAAAATGATATTTCTATGGAAAATACAGTTTAAACAGAAATAAAATATAAAATAAAAAATGTTTTGCTGAAGCTTGCTCCTGAACGAACAATAACAACTTCAATGAATGCCTAAAAAAAAAACATTTTGTCCAATTTAGTTTCATTCCAACCACTTTCTTTTTGGAATCATAATTTGACTTTTCGGCTGCCTAATCTTCTGCTCCCCAACAACTCAAGAATGTAAAAGAGCAGAAAAATAATTTAAGGCCAAACTGTGCTCATGCTAGTTCTCTACCTTGTGCCCAGAGCACAGGGCTAGGAGTTTGATCTCTGTACAATAATCCAAAATCTTGTAGCAGTTAATGAAATCTAATAGCTACATGTTATTTTAATGTTTTAGTGTGTGTGACATGCAGTTCATATAATTGGTATTTGTATCAAATAAAACCTGTCACAGATAATCCAAATGATTTACCTTTGACAAATGTGCCACATGTTGTCAACTTGTCTTCCATACTGGAGAAAATTTTGTTATTTGAAGCAGTATGTTTTGACTAGAGATACAGGGCTGTGTTAGACTGAACTCATCACCTACGGAACAGCAATATGGTCTGAAGGGTTTACTCATGGGATTGTAAACTGATGTTGGGTCCTCCTCCTACAGAGAGATAAATCCGGTTGCAGGGGGTGGGACTAGGTGACCTTTAAAGGTCCCTTCCAAAACAATCCATTCTATGATTCGATGATCCATTGGTGATACCATAGACATAGTGAGACAACCAAATTGTGCTTCACCTGCCTGGTTAGTCAAAGCAGTCTCTAGACTCCATAAACTGTGTTGATCAGGACCTCAATTCAGTTGCCTAAACAATGATTGTAGTGAGGAATGAAGTATCAAGCAAACATTTGTATGCATGTATACACCTACACAGAATCATGGAACCATCTAGGTTGGAAGGGACCTTTAAGATCACCTACGTGTACAGGTTTAATTTATGTGTCTGTGTTTTGAAACAAATTGAAACCAAATTATTTGGGCAGGGGTAGCCTACCTGCAAGTGTGACTCAGACACTGGAAAGAAGCTATCCTTTGAAGGCAGAACAAAAAAATACTTTTTCTAAGGTCTTCTAAATGTAGGCAGGTCTGATTGAATATTTTTCTTCTTAAGTTATTTGAGTTATCGTTTGGAATTTGCTTGCATTAAGCAAAGCCAGAGTACTTTTAATGACAATGTTTGTTTTTAAATTGAACATTAGCTGTCATTTTGAATGATCTAAGTATGAGCTAAAATAATGCGCACAGTTTTGGAAAAAATCATATGATAAATGTCAAATAATAACAGCTTATGTCAACAGGTTACCCAATGCTGCGTAAAAGACTTTTTTTTTTTTACTTCATTGTAGGTAATTTAAATATCACATTCTGGTTAAAAATTTCATATAATGTTTCTAACTTTTAATTGTTGTTTTGGCTAATTTATAACCAAAGCTTGGTACAAATGCTGCGTAAACATGAGAGCTGAAAATCTGCTTTTACTGAGGATGTTGTAGCCTGCAGGGAAAGTGCTGGGGGTTTTTGTTTGATTGGTTGTTTTGGATTGGGTTTTGTTTCGGGTTTTGGTTTTGTTTGGGGGGGAGTGGTCTTTTTGGTTGTGTGGTGTGTTTTTTTTTTTTATTTTTATTTTTTTAAATCACATAGACATTGTCTGGGAGCTGCCAGAGGGAAATGGAATGCTGAGCAAGGACCAAGAACCTTCTCAGACCTGTCTCATTTCCTCCTAGTGATGGTGAAGTCCCAAGCACAAAATGGAAATGAACTCTGAAATTTCATAGGCCAACGAATGTTTGTTTCTCTAAGCACTAGAAGAACCGAACTAAGTATGTTTACACTGCTACAGACAAGAAGACATTGAATAACTTGAGCTTTTGAGGATTCGTGCTGCTGAACCGTTGGCTCTGTTTTAGACCACTTCAGCTTGCCCTCTCTGTGATGAAACATGAATATTTCTTGGGAGATTTTCAGCACGAATCGCTCCCAAAGCACAGACTGAGCCAGGTTTGGCTCCCTTCAGCTCACACGGCAGAGCTTACCCATCCATACGCTCCACCTGCTTCCCTGCCATTCCATAGAGCACGCTACAAGCTCTACAATTTCACGCTGCCAAACCTGCAAAATAGAGTGCATTGCTTCAAATGATCTGAGCAGAGGAAAACACGTCTAAACCACCCAAATGATATGTGGGAGTCATAGAGGAGGCTTCAGAACAATTTCTATGTTGTGGATGCAACCAGTCCCCTGTAAAGGTAATCAGACCTAATCAGTGTGGCTGAAAGCCAGTCCACACCATTTGCTTGGGGACCAAGGTCACCCTATACCCCTCTCCTGTTTAGCACACAAATTTTTGTGCTAAATTTAGGCTTACATTTCATGTGCTTGTTTATATAATTTTTAATCAAGCTTTTACTCACAATAGCCTTTTTTCAGTATCCAATTTAATTAAAAGAAAAGTTCAGAGAAGTTAGCAGGAGGGGATCCTTTGTCACTGAGCTACTTTTGTGCGTATGAGGAAAATTGTATTTCCAATTGCACAAAGAAGACAACTTTCTTCTTGAGGTTTATCTTGCAGAGCAGGGATGTCTTTACTGAAGTGAACAATTTGGAGTCAGTGAATTTGCATGTGTTAACTTTTTCTTACCCTAATAACATTTACAATGTTGGTATGACATTTAGTATCATCCCACCTGCTGGAGTCAAACTTTCACGTAGGAAAGTCAAGGGATTGTTAAATAATTTACTTATGGGAGGAATAATATTCAAAACTGCAGGTGTTATATGTGCTATAAAATGATAAAATTGTAGCAGTTCATTTATGTTTGTTATCCATTTTATTAGAAATGAACTGTTTAAACTAACACAAAGGAAGTACAAAATAGTCCTGATAGCAAATAATTTAAACCTAGAGTGATTACTCATGTATCAATGCATATCTGTTAATATTCTCACTCGGGGGACTTATCTCGCTGTCTGGCTATCCAAAATTTGGTTGAATTTAAGTTACTAGCTTAGTCTCTCTTTACAGACGAGAGAAAATGGGCAATTCCAGAGGATAAGTCATTCCAACCCAGGACAGCAAATATATATATATATATATATCTCTTTTGGAAGTGCCTAGAGGTTCTCTCCATTAGTTTGACATGCAAAATAAACCAATTGAGACTCTTTGCCTAAATTTGAGACAGCTGAAGTTGGCTGAGATTAACCATTGTCTTTAAAATATGCATGCTTTCTTTCTTACTCTTAAATTTTATTTTTCTTCTTAAACAAAGAAACGTTCTTCATACCCAGGCAAATTGAGAACATTCACTACTCTTCACTTCAGTCCATAATGAGAGACGGGGAAAATTCATCATCATTTAACAATGAAATAACTCCCCTTTTCACTGAAAAATCAAAGTAAGGAAGAAAAATAAACCCATATCAACCATGTATCGCAGTTCAGACTTAGCAAATACCAAGACAATCTGTTCATTTAAAGAATAAAAAGCTTGAGGATGACAGCCAATTTAAAGAGAAGTTTCTTTTTTGTTGTGGTTTAACCCCAGATGGCAGCTAGGACCACGCAGCTGCTCGGGCACCTCTTCCCTTCCCTCTAGAAGAGCAGGGAGAAGAGGGAGAAAAGAAGGGAAAGAAGGAAAGAGGGAGGAAAAAAAGGGGAAGGAAAAAAAACCCTTGTGGACTGAGATAAAGAGAGTTTAATAGAACAGCAACAGAAAAGGAAAAATAACAACAACAATAATAATAATGGTAAAAGAATATACAGAACACAAGTTGCTGTCACCACTGGTGAATGGGTGAATTGGCACCATCCTGAGCAGTGATGGGGAGGAGCCCACTCCCCCTGGCCAACCCCATTTATATGGTTTGGAATATCCCATTGGCCATTCCATCGTTCCGGCTGGGCTCCTTATCAGCTTCTACGGGAAACTGAAAAAAGTCCTCGAAGAATATAAACCTGGCGACAATTTAAAC
>JAOQGH010000012.1:125094135-125129801 GCA_025769975.1 Gallinago jamesoni
GCAGGGGGGTCGGACTAGATGGCCTTTGGAGGTCCCTTCCGGCCCAGATGATTCTATGATTCTATTCTATGATTCTAAAACTTAATATTTAGTTTACCCTCTGTATGAGCTAATTTACTACATAAGAAAAAAAATCAGGGGTCTGACCATTAATACCGTCTAAAACACTCCCAGAAAAACTAGAAAGATTTTTGAGTGTGATGTAGGTAAAAATTAATGAAATTTCAGGAATCCAAGGACATCTCACCTTGTTTACATCACCGCTACAGAATTCCACAGACCAAATTCCACAGACCTGTCAGTCTGCCAGACCCATGAAATAGTGCTGATTACAATAAGGCACTGAAAATGGTCATAGCTGCTTTTGGTGAGGGAGTCACATTCTGTCTACCACTTCCAAATATCTGAACAAGTTCTCCAGTGGAGCACAGATTCAAAGGTGAGGAACATTTAGGAGACTATAAATTCAGAACTTGATAATCTCAGCTTCATCCTCAATCCCTGCAAGGTGGAAAACCTATTATGAATTGGTATCTCACTTTTTTTTTTTTCTACGTATTTTGAGAATTATCTGTCTCTAGAATTTGGAGGAACTTCCAAAAGATAAAGGACAGATGAAAACCACTGATTTTACTTTTGAATGCCAGTGCTTTGGGTAGAAAAACTTACAGGAGAAGCCCAGAATCTAATGTAAATGTTTGCAGTTGATAGAGATGGATAAACAAGGAGCTCCTGCATAAGATCAAAACCAAGGAGGCCTATAGAGGTTGGAAGCGAGGATGGGTAGACTGAGTAGAATATAGAGAAATTGTCTGAGTGGTCAGGAACCAGGTTAGGCAAATTAAAACCCAGACAGAATTAAATCTGGCCAGGAACATCAAGAAAAACTGCTATAAATACATCAGGGCTAAAGGCAAGGCTAGGGAAGATGTGAGCCCTCTCCAGAAGGAAACAGGAGACCTGGACATATATATCCTCCTGGAATCTCTGCTACATTCCACAGGACACAAATCTGTCCAAAACAATCATTATCTATATTGTTAATGTTATGAAAACGTCACTGTTCAAAAAGCCTGAAGCATCTGAGAAAGATGCAAAGAATACTAGATGTTAGGTCAAAACACCTTTACACTGAGGTCAGGGAAGTAGCTACAGAAGAAAACAGCTACAGAAATAAGGGTAGGCTTGTTTTTTGGTTGACAATTTGCATCTCCAAGAGCAGCTGGAAAAAACTCCTGCATTACAGTAATTCAATATCTGTTCCGAAAAACATCGCAAGGTGGTTTAAATGACAGAAATTGTTTAACTGCAGAATAATATTGCCAGTTAGTAATGAACAGTAAAAAGGTAATAAACAAGTGTAAAGGGGCTTTCAGGAGGCATCAAATGTGCAGGGAATGGATAATAAACGAGTACTGTGTGTGATGCTGAGGATCAGGCATGCCATGGAGACCGTATACGATGAATGTAAGTCTGATGTATGCACGAGCAATATCTGATTGAAAGATCAATGTATATGATTTAACCTTTATTTATGAAGAAATAGAAAACAGAACAAGGACGGTTCTAGTTTCACCATTATTATTGCCCAAATAGAGCAGCTACGCTTGAAACACCATTAGCATAAAGTTAACAATGTGAAAACAATAATAATTACCTCAAAACACATACTCCTCGGGTGAACATCTAATTCTGATGAAGCCAACGACAAAACTCCTGCAAGCAATGCACAGGGACTCGCAGATGGTGTGCTGAGACTGACCGCTGACATATTGCCAAAAAAATAAAATATCTTTGTTTCGAGGTGATCTTAATAGATCTGATGCAATAACACCAAGAAACAACATAGACTGAACACAGCAGAAGTACAGGTAAGCAGGGCACAGTCCATGCGAGACCTTGTCCTAGAAGACACAGTTTTGAAGGAAATAATTCTACTAAAAAAGCTGAAACAAAGCTGTGAACAGCCCTGAGTATATTCTCACCCACCCACCCATATTAAATATTTACAGCTGTTATAAATTGTTTAGACTGTGACCTTGATAGTGTAAACACTTCCCTTGCAGTCTGCTATCAGACTTGCATTTGAGTAATGATTTTTTACAGAATATTTTATTAAAGATATTAAAATTCTAACATATTAAAAGTCTGGAGAACGCTTGTGCAAAAATAACATAATGATAAACAGAGCCTTACAAATATGTACTGGAAATCCATTAATAAAGAAAACGGGGTATCTGTTTAAATTAAACATTTATCTCTCAGCATTGGTGGCAAAGGTTTATATCCAACACTAACAAGAAGAGGTAAACTATTGGCCTCATCACTTGCTTGAGTAAGCTGTTGTAAAATGAATTTCCTGAGCACACTGGCTGGCTGTTTGCAAAACATCTTTACAGCAACGTAATCCGTAGTCCTCATTCCATCCATTGATGGAATTATTGATACTAATGGAACCTTCAGTCTAAGCAATATGGGACAGAGTGGTAAGAGCCTGTGAGAATTAACACATAAAGTCATGGAGATGGTTTCACCATTGCACCTGCAATGCTGACTTCATGGAAAAGGAAAGAAGGTGAGGTATAAAAAAAACTTGAATCCTGCAGGATTATTCAGAGTACAAAATCTTACATTACTTCACAATTTATTTGCGGGATTGGGATTGTGCAATGAAAATATACTATTTTAAGGTATATAGCCTGAAATATAGTAGAAGACCTGGATTTTCCAATACAACAGAAAATACCTAAAAATAAGACACTATCACATCAAGTACTGCAGCGTGGGAGCCCTTTTGTCTCTGCTTCATAAACTAGTAAATTTTTACAAAAAGTTATGACTGGTTATCAATCTGTGGCCTATTTCCTGCACAATCACTTAATGCTATGATAGCTCCCTGCATCACTCGGTAAGAAAAATGATCTTGAACACCTTCCATGTATCCCAAGTAGCTTAGCCATGCCTTTCTGTCAAAACTCCCTAGAAGGGAAAGAAAAAACTGCTTGATTTTCTGAAATGCTAGCCATGTACCGGTATAACTGCATTCCAAGACAGTTGAAGATGCCTAATAGGTCAAAGAAATCAAATGCTACTTCATTTCAGCCCTCTTAACTAAAAAGAAAGTATTGCCTCGGTGATTTTTATCACTCTGTGAATTGAGATTAAACCAAAGGTTATTTGTTATTATTGGGTTTTTGTTTTTTTTTTTTTTTGACTATCACAACTATTTCGTCGTCTCCGCTAGATCCTGATTAACAGCTCATATAGATTCTCCACCCTGACAAACTTTCCCTCTTGTCCCACTAAATAAACCTGTCCACTCCCCAGTAAACATGGCACGGCAGCAGTCCAACCGTGGGAGTCCCTAACAAGATGGGACACCTGAGGTCAACCAAATCGCTCTTTAATGCAATAATCACATCTTGGCTCGGCAGTCAATCACCTGTCCTTCTCCCCAAATGAGCAAAACAAACCTTCAGGAGAAACCACTCCTGGGCACTAGCTTGCACTGAAATGGTGGCAACAGTTGGTCCAGCAGATGCTTCTCACGTGATTCAGCACCTGTGGTTTTGCATTTCTGCAGTAGGCCATGCTAATAGATATTTCTCTCCCTTTTTTCAAAATCTTGAAACATTCGTACCTAAAATAAATGCTCCTAGGGATTTAGCAGAATTCTACTTCTGTAGTTAGAAGGAAAACATCCAATTGTAGAAAAGAGCCTGAAGGAGCACTAAAAGTCTGTATTAGTATAATCTCTGTGCTTTGTAATTTATGCGTGATGTAGATTTGAGGCTCCTCGGTCCTCCTCATACCCTGTGAGACTGAAACACATGGGGCAAAGAAATGCAATTAACCAGAGTGTTAGCCTCACCTAATGGAGATGAGATAGGTACATATAAGTATTTTTAAAATTAAAATTCTTGAGAGCTTTTGATTTGGTAAACGCACACTTCACTATTAGTATAATAATTTCTTACTGTCTGAATAGAACAGTGGGGCTTTTCTTATCTAACATACATGCTAAAAATGTAGGACAGTGACCCAGTTTTCTACTAGAGGTATAGATGTACAAAAAGTATGTGCATGTGAAAATCCTCTGTCCTTAAATAATATTGTAAATCTTAGTACAGCATGGAAACAGATATTCATGACTAACTAATGCACCCGTTTGGAAATCTCATGATTTCAAAATGTACATCTCAGGAGTTGGACTCGATGATCCTCATGGACCCCTTCCAACTCAAGATATTCTATGATTCTGTAATTGTACGTTGAAGTGAGCTTTTCTTTTTTCCCTTTTTTTCAAACTGTTTAACTAATGAAACTCAAGGAACTATAAAAAATTAGATTTTTTAAAATATGTTTTAAATTTTGTTTGGTTTTTTTTTAAATAATATTAACAGTCATTGTTAATGGCAACATTGCTTACTTTTCAGAAGTAGCATAATTTATAAAAAGCCCATTTCTCAGGTAGAAGGCTTAACTACTTCCCGCAGTAGTCAGGTAATATTACAGAATCACAGAATCACAAAATCTTAGTGGTTGGAAGGGACCTTTGAGATCATCGAGTCCAACCACATTAAAAAAAAATAATAATAAAAAAAATATTCTTATAAAGGAAGGTGATACTTCTGATAAAGAGTTACATGTATATTGAAAAGGAAAAGGAAACAAAGAAATCTTTCAGGACAGAAATATCTTGACATAAAGTGGAATTAAATGTCTTTCTAAATTTCTTAATGTTAACTTCTCCTTACTATGAGAATATAGAACATCACAGATGAAAAATTTAACAAAGGTGTCTGGAAACCTGCAGAGCACCTTTAAAAAGGATGAGGGCCTAAACCCTATTAAAATTTTCCATTTTTCATTTAAAGATTTGTTCTTTGAAAATATATGAACTCAATCTGTGGCAGAAGCACTCCCTCAAACATTTTCTTCCTATCTGTTCATAGACAAAGACTCAGTGATTGTTAGCCACTATCTAGACATTTGATGACCTCTCTGTTCTAGAAAGACTTGTCAGTTCTCACATTTCTTGCTGATTTTGTTAAAATAGGTAACAAAACAATTGAAACAGCCCTCAAATGATGTGCATCAAAGGAGATTAAAGTGACTAAAGTATATTCTATCACTCAGGAAAAGCAAGAATAGCTAGGGAGGAAAAAATTACAAAGCACTAAGTGTCATAAAGTGCTTCTCATACATTTATAGAGGAGATTATAATTTTGAAAACCAGCTTTTGCCAATGTTTTTCCCATTCTGTTATAAAATGTATTCTCTAATACTTAGAAATAGCAGTGGCTGGTAGAGGCCCACTTTGAGTGGCAGCGATATACGTAGTTTCACATCAGCTAAGTCAACTACATAGTTAATTAAATGAAGAAGTTGCAATATCAATAATTTCCCGTGGGATACTGATGGGAAAGCCTAAATCTGAAACACTTGTCCTTTCACATTTGTCCTCGGATATGCCTAAAATGTACAGTAAACTCATAAAAAGAAAATCTTATTCCTTATGTAAACTTGTTTTTCTTATAAAACCATCAGGTTTATGGTAAAATCCTGAAAAACATCAAAAGTAACCTGGTTCCTAAACCCCAGTTACAACATTACTCAATCATTACTCAAAACATGCATTAGCATCTAGGAGAATTGTCAAAATTGCTTAAGAAAGTGCCATAAGCTTAATATATTTTATTTGTAATATCACTAAGTACCTATTTGAATCTTTAAATAAATATTTTTGTTAAATCTGACTCAGACTCAGATCATCAACGGACTTAAGCATCTAAATCAATGGAATTCTTGGAAATTAATTAAATACTTCAATGGAAGTTACTTAGATACTTTGAAAATATTTTCCCTAAACTCTCATTAATTGCTAGAGATACTGGAAAACCAATTTGGATGACTTTAAAATAGACCAAATTTGAAGGTTTACTGAAAATGAAAGTTCTACAGCTGTCTGCAAAGGCTGACAAGCAGAATCACTAGGGACTCCTAGAAAACTAGGCTGTTTTTTTTCTTTAAAGACTTGAGTTTTTACTATTAAAAGCAGATTTGCACAGTAAATACTAAAGCCAAACTTGTCTGGCTTTATGTCCTGAACACTAAATGAAAATGTGAATCGCGGACAATTTATTAAATTCTTTATTTTATGAGTAGTCATAGTAAGGCATAGTCAAACAACTATGGATGTGTTGTTTGTAAATAAAAATTACTTATGATGGGTATAGTAGTCGGGCTTCATTTGGGCTGCTGGCATATACTAAGATATGCAGTCACACTGAGGATGTTTTTCTTTCTGGCAGTGTTGACATAAAACACAGCTTTCTTTATCTAATTGTGTCATGCCATGAGTTGTCAGAATTTTTTTTAAGAAAAATAATCCTATATGAATACAGCCTTTTTTCTTTCCCTACTTGATTCGTATAAAATATTAGGAAGGAAAATTATTTATCCACTTAATTTTATCCATTTTACATTATTTTGGGAACACTGTGTGATTTTTATGACCACTTCTTTTTATCCTTTAGGAGCAGCTTTTTGAAACCTAGTTCTGTCAGTGCGTGTTAGATGTATGGCTAAGGTGCCACCTGAGCCTGCAAAGGAAGCAGAGTATTGGAGATACCCAAAAACCTTCTCACGACCAACGTAGAGTACCGACAACTTTGAACTTACTGTGCTACTCTACCTTCGGATCCAGCCCCACATCCCTCATATACTAACAGCTTCAGATTGACTGCTCATTACTCTTGATGTAGTTATGGCTTTTTTTATTTTTATTTTTATTTCCACTACAACGATAACTAACGCATATTTATTACAACAAAATGACAACGCCTTGCCTAAGCAGCAGTGTAATTTATTTTTGTTGTTCATGACTCGAGTTGCCAGACTGATACGTAATTAAAATGTGCAGCTCGCTGTAAAGCAGAGTACTGTCATTCCACATGAAAAACTACCAGTTGTTACCATTACCAGGCAATAAAATTTGTATCAAATACTTAGGTTAATCAAGAATTAAAATAAACAAAAGAAAAGAAATAAAAAACCCCAAAGCAACTGCCTTTAGAATTATAAAATGGCAGAGGAGGTTAGTTTTTTAATCAAGGAATCTACTGCTTAAAAAAATAAAATAAAAAATTAGGCAGCCAGACTATAGGGAAAAGTGCAAGTTATCTTCAGGGATACAACTAAAATTACATTAAAATATGATATATTAATGGCAAATCAACTTGCTGGATGCCAGTATACAGTAATACTGTGACATTAAAGTGTGGCTGTAAAGTTTCATGCTGACATACACATTTATTTCTACATGCAAAATTATAATTTGACTGAGCCAGGTGCAAACCTGCACTTTTAATTTTGTGAAAATTTAGCAGCATTCAACACTTATCAGTCAGTTGAAATTTGTTGGGGAGTCCACAATTTCCTAGTTTTAAATAGGGTTTCCCTTTCTGTTTTAGAGCTTATCATCTTTGCTACTTCTTCCTTGCTCCTGTAGTCATTTTTCTCCTGAATCTGTTTAGAGAGCCAACCGACTTTAATTTACATGAACGTGTCTATCTAGTGAAGCAGCACATATTCCATAAGATAATTAAACTATTTTTTAAAAGCAGTGTTAATGATGTCAGGAAAAAAACCCCTCTGACTGAATGCCTGAGCACTACACAACCAAGCACTACGTCGCGATGCTGCTGTTAAGCCCAGAGAACAGGAATTATGATGGAATGACACACTGCACTTCCAGAAGCAATGGAGGAACCTTGGCATTCACCTTGCTAATCACTGTTCATTTTCTCAATGAAAAAAAAAAATAAGGTAGATCTATAAAGATTTCTTAAGTAAAAGAATTTACTCTAGAGCTGGAACCACTAGAGTATGATGAAAGCGAAAGACTGAGATAAAAGGCAAGCAATGAGCAAAATAATAAAATGGACATGTGACGAATATGAAGTGTTTTACTAGGATATGGAACACTTTACGGAAATTAAAAGAGCAAGACATGTGTCTGTGACCACAGAGACAAGTGAGAATTTCATCTGGAGTTGGAAAATTCCCAAGAAAAACAAGGACCTGCAGTGACATTGTGGCCCCAAACAATTTTGTTGATAAGGATGTTTATGTTAATCATTAAATTCATTGTACTTATAACCACACCGTGCCTGATTTTTTATAAGTCTACAAAACCTAAAACCAGCATCAATGATATCTAAAGAAATTATTCTCTCTCACATTAGCTAATGCAACCTGTAACTTGTGATATAGGTCCGTGATTTTATTTAATAAGCTCCATAATTCAAGTAATTAATCTTTATAAACCTATGACTGGCTTGAATCTTTGTAGACTGCGTTTTAACTCAAGTAAATACTTGTAGCTAAATTGTACCTTTCAAATAAGCTAACGCTGGGAAAGCTGGTTCTTACATGTGCCGTTGTGCTCGAGTCCTGTGGAAATCTTCGGTGCTCATCTTACTTCATTAGTTCTTTTTCCCCAGGATTATTATTACGCAAACAGAAAGATGGCAGGTGAATCTAGAGATTAATCCATTAGACTGTACGTGCTTCCATTTCAAAGTTTGTTAATTTTCTTTCTCCTTTGTCAGTTTTAATTTGTCACTAAAACCAAAATGAAATAATTGTGCCCAGTGTCTAAGTTCTGTTGCGTAGTTAAGGTTTTAGTGCAGGTATAAAATTGCCTTTTGGATTCAACTGACACTGGTTAAATGATTACACACTAACACATGTTGAGACAAGGCTCCTGACATGTCAAATTAAATCAAAATTAGTTCAATCGCAGTCTAGTGTCTATGCACACTGGTAACATATCTTGTAAAATATCTATAAAGATACTGTTTACAAAATATTACAATGAAATATAATCATTGCCTTTGGAAACCAATGGCAAGGAATTATAAACAGCAAAATTATTTAGACTCATATTTTGAAATACATTTTCCTTCTATTAAGTCACTACCTCCTTTAAAAAGAGACTTTACGAAGCAACTGTCTGTCACATTAATATTCTATGCAATGATTAGGCACCAGCACTATCAAAGTCATCCTAACCTTTCAGAACTCTCTTTGGCTAGTTTCCCACATTAGTCATAAAAACAGTACAAAGAATACTTCCATTCAGCCTTTTACAGCTATTAAAACAAATCAGAACATTTAATTCACGCTCTGACATCCTTACAGAAGAGAGCACAGGCAAAAGAATTCTCAAGGCTTTTGTAGGAGGTCATCAGATTGAATTCTAAGGCTAATCCATATGCATAATGAAAATAACATCTTTCTTTCTGAAAATAGCTATGAAAACAAAAGGATCACATGTTCATTTGAGTATCTGAAAATAAATGGCAGGACTGTGATATCAAATTGTAATGCTGTAAGTCTTACTGCTGCAGACAGACACAGATTTTTAAATGCATTTAAATATGAAGACAAGAAGATTAAACCCTAATAAGACCTTCTATTGAGATCCCTAACCTTGACAGAAAACAGCAGGAATTATTTTTTTAACTTGTTTTAGACATTTCAATAATGTTATCTGGAGCTTTTATATATGAAACTGATATTAATATTTTTACCTTTATGAGTATGAATTGCTCATGAAATTAAGAGCTGTTGAATCAAGACTTTGATTTCTAACAAGTGTTATTAAGATTGATAAATTAAAGATTCATTAAGATTCTGATAAAATTCCCAGTGTCTTCAATGGAATCAAAGCCGAGTCTAAAAATGAAAATGCAATTATTGCTCTCGAAGAGGCAACAGAAATGTTCATGATTAAAAATATTTGCCTTACTTCTGAGCTGTCCAAATTAAGTTAAATGTATTGCTCCTGCTAGCTTAGGCTATCTGGGTGCCCTTCAATTCATGCGTCTGTGTACTCTGTGTTTGCTGTTTAGTGAGAAAATTCTTCCACGGAGCATCCCATTTCATTATCTGATGCACCGGGTGGTGCCTAAATGTCCTTTAGCTATTTGCTGGTTGGTGCTTTACCACCGAATTCACCAGGAGCCAACACAGGTAAGGAATAATAGGTCTCTAATTTCATCCTCGGGTTTTCTTACTGCTTTGGTGATAATTGACCGTTCCGTGGCTGAATACAGCAAAAAATTAATAATTCCTATCTATGAGATAGCACTTTTATATATAAAGTAGGTCAATATCAAACCCATTCAAAAAAGTCGGGAGACCAAGGCACAAAGAGTTGAAGTGACCGGTTCCAAACTTTTGTCTTCAAAACTTTCTCTAAGCAGCTGTGTCCAGATGTGGCTTGTGTGTGGCAAGTCTTGCCTAAATGGGCGAGCTGAGAACTGTCCTCTGGCGTCGTGACCTCCTCAGCAGCCACAGTAAGTCATTTAAATCTACTTTGTTCAACTCTAGCAGTGCAAGAAGGCCTTAAAAACGATCTTTTGAGAGGAGATTATGTTTTAATCACCCTGATGAGCTCAAAGCACTCATGTAGGACTTACTGACATCCTTTCCATTATAGCTTTACAAAAATCACACCGCTTCTTTCTATTTTATGGCATTTGCAAATCATAATTTAAATTTGGTAAAGCAATCCTGTTTATTTCTAGTGTAAAAGAAACATGCCAAATTCAGAAGTGGTAGGAAAGAAAATAAATTAAATCCACACGTATGCATCCAAGGATGAAAAAATCTATTATGACATTCACTCAATTGAAGTATCTGAAGTAGCAGAGATTCCAGTGGGGCAGGTGAGTCAGACTTTGAGGCAGGGTGTCTGGTGTGTAAGAATGAACGCTCCTGGGACAAGACATCTTCAAAGATACAGTTTTCAGAGACAATTAAAAGCCCCTTCCCAAAGAGCTGCTGGAGAAAGAAAATGGCTACAGTCGCATCGCAAAAAGGTTCCTTGCAGCTGCTCATAATACATAAGTAGATGTAAAGATACTAATTAGAATCAAGAACATCCACAGACCTCCATTTAAGAAAATATTAATTGTTTAATATGCTGAACACAGTATTGTAACACCGAGATTTCTCTAGCTAGACTCCATTAATAATGAAAGGCTTAGCTTTCTTCTAGTATGCTTTTAAAGAGGTTCTAGAGTTCCTTCTTCTCCAGACAGAAGCCAGATTTTCTGAGGTTAATTGGTGAGAGATGGGTGCCAATGTAACCCCACACTGTGTCGTTCACATCTCTTGCTCTTTCTCTGCCTCCTACAAGGCCTGTCTATTTTCTTTCATAGCTACTGAAGTTCAGGAGGGATTTCTATGTAATTTGGTGAAACGGCTTACTTTTTATTTACAGCAGTTGTAGGTTCCTTCGTTACTTGTAATTATGCCTGACAATAACACCGGTGAAAAAACCCAAACCTGACATGTATAGGGTTAGAGCATGGATGTCAGTCCCCTCTTTCTTTGTAGGACGTTCATTTATATTCTCTAGGAGGCACTGGGTTCACACGTGAGAACCCATCATTAGTCTGAGGGACATTATGACATTCTTCTAATTCAACATCCTTCCACAATAATCAACTACAACATTTTTAATTAAGTTCCTGATCTACACATTTTATCCCAATTTGCTTTTATGGTATACCGGGCATATTAGAGGTTATTATTAATTAAGGAATTTTCTTTTGATCTTCTACGGCAAGTTGGTGAATATTCAACTACAGGAATTCACCCTATGCTGATCATACTTAAAATTTCTTCTGTGTAATCAGTCTTTATAGTAAACTCCCTTTAATTACAGATATGATATGATATGTATATATACACAATAATTAGATATTTATATGCATATATAATTTATATAATAATAGGCTATTATCACTGAGGTATATAGAACTCAGTCTGGAACAAAATCCAAAGAAACTCAAGCTGATTTTATTGTTACCAGTCTTCAGCTGCTGATTTTCTGAGCAAATAGACCCTCTCTTAGAAGGTTCTTTTAAAATAAATCCTCAAGAATGGTGAGGAATAGAACAGGTTAAGGGGAGGTGTTTCTTTTTATTTTATTTTGGATTTGTTATCGTCCAAATAAATGCTCCTAGAGTTCAGCCCAGCTTGGGCTCTGCACCTGGGCTTATGAAACTTGCAATTCTGTTCTGTCTCTCATTTCTTCCTTACAGAGCTGTGATGTTCAGGTAGAACTGCAGCTCCTGAGACCTTCAGCCCTTTGTTCAGCACTTCAGGGTGACGGGTGCTGGTGTGTTCAGCTTCTGTCAGAGCCTGAAAGGATCCATGCAAAGTATTTTGCAGTCAGTGAACCCCAATTTTCTTACAATTAGCTGTTTCATCCTAAATATAACCTATTGCTTCTACTTAAAAAAGATAAAACAAAATTAAATGTTCTGTGACTTCCTTCATTCAGAAGCAAAGTGACCTTTCTTCACTAGCTCAAGGAGGATTAAGATGAAGTGACCCAAGACCACTCTACATCTGAATTAAAGCACCCATACAAAGCTTTAATGCTCTGTAGCTAGTGTGCGATGGCTGTCCTGTGCCTTTTTGATGTTAATGGCCTTGTTCCCCCATTACAAACCTCTTAATAAACTGTCATGATTTACCAAGGTACTTAAATATGTGGTTAATTTAAGGCACGTGAGTCCATTCGTTTACAACAACACTTCACTTGCCCTTTAAGCTAAACATAGGCTTTCTGAACTGTGGACTGAAAGTGAGTCTGTTAACAAAGGATGCTTTTGGGACATCTTACTTCTCAATCCTGCAAGGTGTTAATCGCTCCGCTCCTAACCACCCCAAGAGCAATACTGGATTCTAATATTTCTCAAAATTTCTCCGCACCTCGCAGAAACAAATCTACCCTCTATCAGTCAGAAAAATCAAAGGCTGATTTACACGTTTGCCTGTCTTCACAGTTTGAGGCAATTTTATGCTCACAAGTCATTGACCTGGATTCATGTGCCTAAAGTGAATGTGAGCACAAATATTAGCTGTTACCTAATCACCCAAAGAATATTTGCACCTGTTATGAATTATGCATGCAGAAATTCAAGCTCAATTATTTGTATATGCAAAGTTGAATACACAAAAAAGACCACTTCTTAAAATCTAGGACAAGATGTTAAACTCCCAATATTTTATACAAGTACTGACTTATCAGAATACTAAATATTTTATGTCTGGATAAGAGCATATGCTTAGAAGTGGTAAAATATAGATTAATAGAAGATTCTTCACGTAAGAACAGGATAACATTTCTTGCTTGAATTCTAAACATTTTGAATGTATTGGTAAATTTACTCAAAGACGACAATAGATTCTCCATCAGTAGAGAGGATAAATTTTTGTGTTTGTGCATGTAAATTACTGTGTTTCAAAACAAGATCTTTAAAATGTCAGTTCAATCTAGGCAGAAGGAAAAGAGGCAGAAATCTTTATGAAAGTGAAAAGAAGCAGAAAATAAACTGAGCTAAGGTAGCAAAAAATTCTCAAAGAAAGAACATTTTCTAAGATGAGCTGTGGTCTTGTCTTGTTTCCATTGGTCTACCTGCTACTGCAAATGGTCAGTGGCAACAGTATGAAACAAGGAAATACTTTTCCCATCATTTCTTTGCTAGGGAGGTAAGTCAGAATAATGCCTACTACCAGACAAGACAAGGCAAAAGAATTATCTAGAGCCTCAGGAGAGTATTCATGTTTTGACAGGTGACAAGGAGAGATCAAGAGGGAGAAAGAATTGAACAAGTAGGAGGGGTGGAGAGAGTTACCAGGAATCCTACACAGCCCTTCCAAAAGACAGTTACACTTGGAATAAAAAAAACTTTGTAAACAGGGATTCCACAACATTTCTTCAGCTGCATAGTTGAATCTCTGATGCCCTGACTGTGCACCCTGTTTAGCTCCCTGCTACAAATTTACAGCCAGAGCCTGGCAGTGTAAATGATGTGCTGTAATTCTAGCAGCGAAAATGAATCTGGGCGTTCTATTTCTGTCAGTGACTAAGTGAAGAGCTGTTTCAAGATAACAACTCACTTCTTTATATTCAGGCTGAAAATAGGGTTTTGATTTCAGACATGGGATAGGCATATCTGAGCATACATGACCCAGAATCACACGTTTCTATGCTATGAATTTTGTTCTCCTTGATGCACAGTGAGCAATGAAAGCTGTTCTGAAAAAGCTACTTACGGTGCCTCAAAACTACAGTTGAAAACTTTGCAGACAAATGACCATTAGAAAAGCAGTCATTACTTTAAATTTTGAACCAGCATCACTTTTAAAAGTAAAATATGAAAAAGATTTTATTTTCTGCATATCCTCCCAAATTGTTGTCCATTTACTGTAAGAATATCTAAATGCTTCAGGTCTAAACAGGAGAGGAAGAAATTCGTCTGAGCTATTTTAAGTTCAGAGAAATCTTTAGGCAAAGCAAAACACCCTAGTAATTGCCAAAGATGAAACAGAAGTGCTTCAAAGAAATACATTTGCAATTTTCAGTCTATTTTTTATTTAAGAATATGTCCTAAAAGTCCTGTAATTTTGACAGACTTGCATCAGCTAGCTGCCTGCAGCATTCCCCTGGGCCTGTTTTTCAGATGTTCTCAGGTTGGGATCTGTAAGAACACTGCTTCACATCACGAGCACAAACAGCTTTTCTTGCATACTTATCTCATTGCTGTCTCGGAAACTGTATGCACAGCACAATAGCTTTTCAAATATTGAGGGGACATTCAGTTGTTATGCTATCTCCCTTGCAGCACTCCCTCAAAAAGCAACGCGAACATTTTCAGCCCCTCCTTAATGTCATATATACTGGATTCTTACTTTCCATTGCACACATTCAAAGCTAAAATAACAGTTGAATTAAAAATAACGTACCAAGAAATAAGTTCTTAAATCCTCTAAAAGACATAGGCAAAATTTTCAAAGGCAAGTGACTCCATATTACTGACCTTAGATTATGACCAGGACAGACTCGATGGGAAACTCCCAGGGTTAGTACCTCAGGTGTTTCTACACAGTACAATGTGATTGCTTAATTATGCAACCTTTTCCTCCACAGCCCTTTGTTTTAGAGATGTGCCCATGTGGGAAAGATTGGCAAGGTGATTGTACCAATTGCCCAAATGACTTGCAGCTGGGGTGTCAAAGAACATATATATCACACTAATAGTTATTTAGTCTTGTGTGCTTGACAGGTAGAACATCTGCATTTAGCTCTAATGTAGGCCTGTGATTGACTCAAAGGCACTTAATCAAACACGCTTGAGATTCCTGCCCTGCTGTCAGAAAGAGAAAAGCACAATAGAAGAATATGTTTGTTTGAATCCCTGACATACAGGTAAGAACAGCGAGTTTGGACTCGCTCTCTCTCACTAATAAAAAACTCTCTAGCAAGGACTGAGCTCCACGGTGCCTGTGTTCCCACTTGGTGCCTGTGCCCTGGTGCTGCTTTGGAGATCCCTCGGGTTGTGAGATATCCAGACGAAATTTACTCTGAATTTCACCTGAGGTTTTGTTGTTCCTGCATCTTGCCTGTGGTGGCTCAGGCAGTCCAATTTTAGTGATGGTTACAGGTGTGTAGTATAGGATACCTGGTAAAAACCCCTCTGTTTGCTTCTGTGTCAACCAAGAGTTCAATTAGAATGCCCAAAAAGGGTATCTACTGCCATTTCAGATGGTAGGACAGCCTGCTGTGTCTGCTGGTGTCTGTTGGAGAGCGTGGGGATGTGCGTGAGTCTCAAAAATTAACAGTGAAATCTGTCTGACAAATCTTGGGACTGAACGCGTGTGAGCTACTAACTCACACTAATATCCACAAGCATTTCTTGGATTATTTTTTTCTTGGTGTTCAGCTTCTCCGCTTGTTTATAATCTCTGGCTTCAGTTTTAAAATAAATACATTGCTTAACAAGACTATCCTGCACTGGCTGCGGAGCTTTTACTGCGAAGCGGCGAGTGAGAGCTCCCACTGTGTCACTTTGTCTCCCTTGGTGGCCACAGTTTCAAAGGATTTCAACAAACTAGTCGGGCGCGATCTTGATCTTTTCCTGAACCACCTTATCGGATTGTTTTTCTCATGCATCTCTTCCACTTTGATCTCAGGCTTTTAAAAACTCTTCAGTTTTTTAAAAACTGAAAACTACCTACTTTGTAATTTCTTTAGGGCTGTCTCTGTATGTCTACTAGCCAGTTTAGCACCAGGAAAATATTAATCTGGAACTGTTCTCCTGAAAAATATTATCTTCTAGGTATGATCCATGCTCAGATATTTCCCTTGGTGTTGCTTTGTGTTGGGATCTGGGATTTTGGTCTTCCGCTGCAGACAGGCACGTAATCAGGAGTTACAGAGCTGCATTGACCAGAAGCAGGTACACCCAAAAATGTCAACAGATGTGAATTTTAGGTAAACACAGAAGGGAAAGTTACAGTATATAACCTTTTCCCATTGCTTGCTGCATTCATTAGAGGGGTGACAAGGAGGGTCTGCACACATTGCCGCTGCTGTCTCGCAGTTAATATAGCAGAACATCACACTGGATGCTTTCTTCTGTTTCTCTGACAGCCTGGCAAAAAGTTGGCTATCATCAGTCATCTATGAAACTTCTGCTGTTAGAAATTATATAGAGTGGACAGATGGATCATCTACCAACTTTCCCTGCAATTTTCCCTGACACCTACTTGTGTACTAAGGAGGAGACCTAACTAAAATGTAAACTTACAGAACACAAAATTCGTTCGGTTTTACCTCAAACCGGGACATTGGGAATGGCTTGGATACCTTGAGTAGGTTTAAAAATCTTAAATATGCCAACACCATTTTAAATTTTGCAAGGTAAAAGATTAGAGCGAACTCCAACACGTGGAAGGCTGGCTGACATAAGGGTATTGGACATGCAATTGCAAATATAATGCAAAAGTCTAAAACCAACATTTAAAATTCAAGTTTTTAGTATATATATATTAGGAATAATACATTAGCAATTTTGTTTGTTTGCTTTGTGGGATTACACATTAGTTTAATGAAATGTGTGTGATATTGGAGAAAAAAATCTTAACGTTAAACTGCAGAGTAATGTTTCAAGATGTAAAATGGTGTAAGTTCAGAATTATCCAGCAGTAACTGTTTATTCACTTTATTCTTTGCATTGTAAGATTTATTAGATTGCTCACCTACCATGCACATGTAACTACAGTTTAAATTTATAAGGCTGCTTTGTTTAACCATGCGTGTACTAAAAAGTATAGGTATACTCTATTCTCACAGACGTAGGTAATTGTGGTTATTCAGTTTATCAAGCAAGAAGTGAATCAACAGTGTCACTAGGTTTGTTTTTGGCTGTCACATTCTTCCGTTGCTGCTTTCAGAGTCCAATGGTTTCTGAGCTAAGAGGGCAAGAACTTAGACATTCTGAGCAGCGAAGCAAAAATTGCTTTTTGTCATTAAAACCAAACCATCCTGAAAAATAGAGTTTTGCTTTTAATGGATTTTTTTTCTTTACACAGGTGCTCACATGCATCAAGCTACCTTTAATTTGAGTGTTTTAGGATTTTGCAGAAGCACAATGAATATATACAGCTGTTAACAAAGAATAGAACATTGATGTGTTTACTGATTCTCCACTAGGAACTGACAATTATTATTTTTTTTATAACTAAACTTGCTATACTTTTCATTTCTCTGTAGTGGCATCATAAGTGCTTCATTTTGCAATCTCACAGTTGTGGCTTGTGTTATATAGTCTTCTCTTCACCTGTAGGATTTCAGAACAACTGTAAATATTTTCTGAATTTGCGCATACGCTTTTCTGTTCAAAAAGTGGTATATCGGTTCTCCCTCAGAACTGCTAAAATATTTATAAAATGACAGAAAGGCATCCATTAAAAAAACCTGTACCTAGCTGTTCACTTGCTTTCAGAATGTAAAGGTCAGGTGTAACTATTGATATTTGTTGTTCAGGAACCCTAAGTCATAGCAAGACAGAAAGAAACAGAGATGCTATATTTTTGGTGACAAGATTTGCTACTTCTTTTCTGTAGCTGCAGACATGGAATGCTTTTGTGAAAATATGGCAATAGCATAGAAATGATATATGCATAACAATTCTGTCCCATTGTCACTTCTGATCTTCATGGTACCTTTCCATGGTTAGTAGCTTGATGTGCTACCAACGCTTGGTGGGCCCAGCCTTGGCAAAGAGTTGAGAATAGCAGCATCCACCAAGACAGGAATGTGCTTGTAAGAGCGTGAGTGAGTGGGATGCCCAAATTGTCTGAGTGGGCATTTGCCCAAAACTGATCTTGGTAAAGAGGAAGACAACAATCAGTCCAGTTAAACAGTAACTGGAGAATTAAGAGATGTCTGGGAAAACAGATATACAAAGGCAACACAAGGATTTGTAGCAGATAGGAGAAGAGGGGACAAGGGCAGCAGTGGTGCTTGACGTTATTTCCAGCATATTTGATCACTTTTATAGGCTTGAAAGTCTAAGCCTGTTGTTCACACTTGGCTGTTTGCACTGAAGAGTCGGAAGAAACTGAATATAACAGCTAAATCACTCCCCTGAATGTTGAGGTCTACAAAAACTGGTGCATGCCTTAATTTGACAAGTCTTTAAAAACCAGTGAGTTTGAGGTTTCTATTGGCTTAAAATACATTTAATAGGCTAAATAACTTGGCAAACCTCTGTAACTTAATTTACCTAATTTACACTAATGTGTAGTTGTGTAGTTCAAATATTTATTTTGCCCTCTACCTACAACACTGCCAAACTGATATTCTTTATCAGAAAATAACTTCTGGAAGGTCAAGCCTGAAATCTGATCTTTAAAATGATCTCATTCTTTCTACACAGTTTCCATCCTTATTACATTTAGCTTTTGCAAGTGTATGCTTATTGGTATAATGCCCTATGAACTTTTTTTTTTGTAGGCTATTATCTGTTCTCATGTTTCTTCAGCATCTACATCTGTCTTTCCTCCCTCGGTTATTCATTTTTGAAAAATGCTCAATGTTTTCATGTTAAAGTACAAGTAGCATCATTCTTTATGTCTGCTATTTTATATCATCTTAAATGTAATTCTTATCTTCATTTTTATATGTGACAAACTCTGTCAATCCACATATACTGGTTTCACTACATTCTATGCCATAATTTTTCAGAATTCATTATTTTATCACTTTCATTGCATTGACTATTTGGAATGAAAAATTGCCCTTGATCTAGTGTTAAATTGAAGTTACAGAAGATGTTACTGTCTCAGAGTTGGTTAATATGCCATCCTTACTTTGAACGGCAAACTGCCCAATAGTGGTGGATTGACATATAATTTAACTGTTACCCATATTGGAGTAACTTGCATCTGTTAATTTTTCACTGATGACATTAAAATGTATCAGAGTCCCAAAACTATAGTCAGCTTTCCAGACCAGGGGATCAGATCTTTAAAGCTTTGGTTTACGAATCCATATAACTACCCAGGGAGGA
Organism: Gallinago jamesoni; assembly: GCA_025769975.1. Classification (NCBI taxonomy): domain Eukaryota; kingdom Metazoa; phylum Chordata; class Aves; order Charadriiformes; family Scolopacidae; genus Gallinago; species Gallinago jamesoni. The sequence goes on from JAOQGH010000012.1 coordinate 125,113,581, forward strand.
CTGAAGTCATCTGATCCAAGCACATAATGGAAATTACAGAGTTTCCTGCCTTAGGATAGACTACGTCTGAGGGAGGGGGTGGGGGCAGGGTTTGAGCCTTGTGATTATTGTGACAGAAATCCCAAGTGACTATCAGGTGCTTCAGAACCAGCACAAACTTATATCACTACTTTGCACTTCTGGCATAGTAATTGGAATGTTTTTTACAGGAATCTGATTGGTTTTCTTTCTTAATTTTGACTCTTAACACAAGGGATATTTTTTACCATTATATTCTATCTTATCTACTCTAGCTGTGCGTATTCATCTTTTTCATTATTTTAAATCCTGTTAATCTCAGGATTAGGTAATATCTCATAGCAATTACCTACATATGCTATTTATGTGTTCTGTAAATTAGTTCTCTTCTCCATGTTTAGAATTGCTTCATAATTAAATTGATTGAACTATGTTTCCTTTTTTTTTTTAGCTCTATCTTTTAATTTACTTCCTGTAAAGTGTTCTTTCTTTGTAGATGTATATTTTCTACTTGTTAGTTATCTTATCTTCGAATGTTCCTAATCCTTAGAATACCTCCCTCCTCTTAAGTTTTTCTATATCACATGGGAGAATCACATGAGGTTGGGAGGGAGCTCTGGAGATCATCTAGTCCAACCATCCTGCCAGAGAAGGTCCACCCAGAGCAGGTTGCACAGGAACTTGGCCAGATGGGTTTTGAATGTCTCCAGAGAAAGAGACTCTTCCACCTCCCTGGGCAGCCTCTTCCAGGGCTCTGCCACCCTCACAGGAAAGAAGTTCCTCCTCATGTTTGGGTGGAACTTCTTATATTCAAGTTTGTGCCCATTCCCTCTTGTCCTGTCCCTGGGCACCACTAAAAAAGACCAGCCCCATTCTGATACCCTCCCTTTAAGTATTGATAAGCGTTGATAAGATCCCACTCAGCCTTCTCTTCTCCAGACTAAAAAGACCCAAGTCCTTCAGCCTCTCCTTGTAAGAGAGGTGCTCCAGGCCCTTAATCACCTTTGTAGCCCTATGTGTCTAATCCTTCGGGACCTGACTGAGTTCCCACAGTGGGAAATAATACTCATGGCAAGTTTGATATTCTACTGTTTTTTAAAAGATGAGTGACCATACTAAAGAACTTCAAGGAATACTGTGGAGGAATGGCTGTCTGCAAGAGGATGTGACTTGATTGGGATGAACAATCCAGTTCTAGATACGGGATCAGGGGAGAGGCCTCAGCCGTAGGCCCAAAGCCTGGGCCTCAGGCCTGCAGCCTTAGCAGCAGGCCTCAGGATGGCATTGTCCTCTCCCTGAGCCCGCTTATTTTAGGATAAGCATATCTTTTCTAGCCTTTGTTTTAAGATTAGCAAAATGGAACTGTGCTTGGGAACTAAGGGAGTAGTGTTGTGTGTAGGAAGCAACTTTATATTAATTATGAAAACTTAAGCCGGGTGGACAAGAGCCGGTAGCCAGTCGTGTGAACGCCTGCTAGTGTGTGTATCTGCTGCTTGCCTATATAAACTCTGCTAAAACTTGCAATAAGGGAGAAAGACCATACTCATATTAAAATTCCATCGTTACTCAGGGCCCGACTTCCCACTCCAACTGTATACATTCTAACCAGAAGATCAGAATACATATTTTTAGCACATTCTTGTCAAGCTCCTTCCACAGATATTCTAGCACTGCAGAATTGCAGAATCACAGAAGGATTGATGCTGAATGGCAACTAGTCACCGAGTCCAATTTGCTGCTCAAAGCAGGGTCAAATAGAGGAGGATTTTTAGTGCCATGCCCAGCTGGGTTCCAAATATCTCTATGAATGAAGACTGCACACCTTCTCTAGGCAACCTGTGCCAGTGTTGAACCCGCCTCATAGGAAAGAGAAAATTCTTATATTTAAATGGAGTTTCCTGTGTGGTTTGTCACCATTGCCACTGAGCAATACTGAAAGGAGCCTGGCTCCACCCTTTTTGCACCCTCCCTTCAAGTACTTATATATACTGATTGAGTTTTCTCAACTTTCTCTAATATCCTTTTCAGTCTTTCCTTGGATTCTGTATCTAACATTAAGAAAGGAGGTTATTTTACAGTAAAAAATAATCATTGACATTGCTCTACTGCCTGTGACATTTTTTTGTATTCTCTTTAGGTAAATGCTCACTTGTAATAATAAATAAATGAAATTAAAAGTATTCCTAGCTAGAGAAGGAAAATGGAGAAATCATTTTCTTATGTTCAACTTGTCTCTGGAGAACTAGAAAAGAGATTTTTACTGATTCTCAGTGTAGCCTCTTAGAAAAGCAAGGCTCAAACTGAATTTATATTAGTGTGTTTCAAGGTAAAAGGAAGTCCTTGTCTAACCTTGGTAGTAGGTGAGGAAGAAGGGAGATTGTATGGTTAATAGTCATAGGGAAAATGCAAATAGCCTTGGTACAAAATATGGAAAGAACAATGTGTTTGAACCCTGTTCAAACAGTTGCATATAAATTTTGTGACTTTATGTATTTTAATTCAAGGTGTTTTTATTTTAACTTGCTCAGATTGTCCACTCGGAAATAATCTTTAGTTTTACTTATTGCTCTACCTGGTTTATTGCTGCAGAAACACAGAAGTGATCTACAAAAATATTTTGTTATATCTCTGAGTATAAGAGTGAAATATGCTGATTGTGCCTCAGTCATTCTACCGAGGCTCCCATAAAGGTCAGAGAAACTAGAGAGTGGGAAGGCAGGCTCCTCAGCAGAAAGGTCATCCTGCCACTCAGAGAAGAGGAATGGCAGGACCAGCAGAGAGGCCACTCCTGTTAAAGGAAGTTAGAAACATCAGACAATAGCACAGAGTGTCTAGTTTTCAGATTGTAACAACTCATCCAAAATACAGTACCTTTTTCTTTCTTCCCAGCTATTGTAAGGAACGTTCCACCTTACCGAAAGACTAGTTCCGATCATTGGGCAGAAAAAAAGGAGACTTTTATAGTGAAGGAACAAAATTCATAAATGTCAAAAATGACAGTTAGATTTTTAAAGTGAACCTGTTTCTTAACTGACTACTGTGATTTCTTTACCTTGAGGAGCAGCTGTTCCCTTTGACATTGACCTGTACCAGGTCAGGGGAAAGCTGAGCAGGAGACCTATGGCAATCCAAGTTAAGAGCCACTTCCGTCTCCCAACCCACATCTATGGGCATTTTGCATTTACAAATTTCTACCTTATTTGTGGAATGGATGCATGAAAAACAACATCCTTGAACAAGACATCGCAGTTGAAATTGTTGGAGTGAACAAAAAATCACCTTTGCATGAGCTAGTGGCTCCAAAGAGATTCTCTTGAGATTTCTTGAGAAAACATCTTGTGAGATTTTAGATCAAGTTTCCACTCCAGCTCCCTGAAAGGCTCACCTTGTACTTCTATTGTCAGCAGTCCTGGAGAAGACAAAAACACTCAGCAGTGGAGGGGAAGGCTGGAGGAGGGCAAGGTGAGTTTACAGCATATGAATTTATGTCACTGTAATTGTCATGAAATACATTGCTCATGCTTTGGGTATCTGGGAGAACAGACTAATGTAGAAACAAAATAGACCTTCCTGTGTTGCAGCTACAAGTTTTACCAAGAGCCCTTCAAAACTTATGACTCAATATTAGTAGAGATGGGCTGAGATATTGGTGCGTGTTTGATCTCAACTCAGTCCCTTCATCCATCATCCAGCCTTGCAACTGTCCCAGCAGTGGCAGGAAAGACTCTCAAGTGCTCTTTCCTCTGCATTTCCACCCACTTGCTCTCTTTTGTATACAGTGTAAAGTAATTAAATATGAATTACAAAATGCTCCCACTTCTCACTGCAACATCATAAGTAGGGGTCAGTTTGGGGACCTCTTGTATTTAGGTATTTTATCAGTTTTAGATGTTTAATCATTTTTCTGGCACTGTGATCTTCGTGCTTGCTCAAGTCAGAGGGAGTTAATGAAGAGCAAGTTACATATAATTCTGTTCTGTAATTCTGAATGTAATAAGTTATACTCAGAAAATGTCAGCTTCTCTTTGTATTGAATGAGGTGATCAAATGGTTTATCCTTATATTTGGCTTTTGGGGGGACTGTTGGCGTAGATATATGAATTAAATTGAGCAAAGAAATTGTGAGAAGTTGGCACAAGGAGAATTGAGCCCTTTTTCTTTCATGTCTGTTTATTCCTTTTTCTCAGTTTAAGTGTACTTTTGAGGAATTCTTGATTCTGGCTTCTCAAAAGAAGGTGATTTTTTACTTTTTGTTTCTTTGTTATGTATAACTGGAAAGTCTTAGGACACTATGGATCATCCAGATTCCTTAGATAGGGAACCACAAAAACAGAAAAACCAAGAATTTACTTTTCTGAAGTGCCTTTATTAGCATGTTTCTATCAACTGTTTCTTTCACAATATAAAGCTATCAAAATATTAGTTTATCCATATGTATTTCTCATTTTGAGTTCATTCTCTTAGGCAATTGAAATCCAAGGTGTTCAGCTAATGGCTTCTTCAGCAGAACATTCTTCTTCTACCTGCAGTGCTAATCTCCCAGTTAAAATTCAGAATGAGATATACTTTTATTTGTTCTGGAGGGGTGGTCTAGTTTTGTGATAATAAAAATAATCCTTTATTTGACAGCATTCTGTAACATCTATTCCATTTTCAGCAACACCTCAAATCATTTTTCATAAGAATCTCATTTAATTTAAGGATGGCGTGTACTACAGAAGGACCCTGAGCTAGTAAGAACAGAGGTAGTGGAATGTGATGGGACTGGTAACAAAGCCTGTCTGTTGATTGTTATGTTACTCTTGGTTTTTCTAGTACTGACCATTTTCTGAACATTTCTGCCCTGGAAATGCACAAAGATCTCTAATTCCTCATGTTTATCCCCCATGTTGTGTGCATTAGTTTACAAGCACTTCAGAGATGCATCCCAGCATGTTAGTTTCCCAGAAATTATCCGGGTGTTTTTTTCATAATGGTGCCTAGTAGGCACTTTCCTGCTGACATGCAAATGCTTGAGGAGACCCTGCTTAAGCCTGACTTTGTTGATCTCGGGATCCTTTTTGTTCCCATCACTCCAGGTGCTTTCCTCAGCAGCCCTGTCCACCACTCCCCCAGAGGGTTGCTGGGAACTCCCTCTCTTCCCTGCCATCATCAGCCTCTGTGAAGGCTTTGTGTGACTTTAGCAATACTAAGAAAGCTTTGGTCGTGCTCTCTAGGAAGGTGTTTAGAGGGGAGATGAATCAAATTCCAAGGATTGGAACCTGTGAAATATATACCCTCATAACCAGGCTTCTTAGAAATTGTCAGATTCCCCTTCATCTCAATAACCTTTGTCTGGCTGGTCATGCTGGATGCTTTACTGGTATTTTTCCAGGGTCTGATCTTGCATTCATTGGAAATTAATGTAAGTTTTGTTATGAAAAGCAGTAAAAGTAAGATTGATCCCCAAATACTCTACTTATTCTTGCTTCTATGCAAACATTTGCATAGAAATTGATAACAAAAGACAACACATCCAGACACATAACTAATAAATTCCTTATTTTGTTATATATACTACTTCTACGACTACAAGAAAAGCACTTTAGCCTACCTTATTTATGTGCATATATTCACACTTCAACTTCGGTTGTCATGCTCACCCACATTTTTTTTGATTATGTGTTTATTTTCAATTTACTACAAAACCAAGATTGTATTAGAAAGTAATTGCCAGCCAGAAAGTTCTCCCTAAATCATAAGGTGGGAGGTCATTGTCAGAGCTTTCCCAATTCAATAAAGTCTTAATCCGCTACATTTCACTTTGCATTTCAAATATATGAAACTTAAACCAGAGAAATCAATTTATTGAGGAGAAAAAGCAAATATTTTTGTAATGATATTCCATTTACAATTACTTTCTTTGTTTGCTTGTAAGTGCAAATTTATTGCAAAAATAATTTTACAGAGGATCCCAACTCAGTCTTCTCTATAAGTTTGTGAAAGAGCCTCTATAATACAGGTCAGACATGATAACAGCTCCTACGTTACTCTTAAATGGACTGCAAGAAACACACATAAGGAACACATTTATATTCCTGCCATAAACCAGCTGTGATGGATGGAATTTTAATCTCCTGTTTGCCAGTTGAGGCTGCTTTTGCAAATACAAAATTTTAAATGTGGCAAAATAGACCTGCCTTGGTTTTCTTAAGGAATTTAAGATATGACTGTGCATGGAAATTAAATGGAATAGAATGTTCTTGGAAATTAAGTTAAACCCCTCTGTACACCCACACCCATAAACAGAGGAGAGCAATTAAAATACAGTACTTATATGACTATTTCTAACTAAAAGCTCTCGTGGTTGGAAGTGATAGCGTTAACCTAACCAACTTACAGACTGTATCATCATGCCTTCCACTGCTTCACATTAATGTTTCATATCATCTCCACGCAGACTAGCCCGAAGCTGGCCAGTTTTCTATTTATATGAAAAACAAACAACAAATACGCAATAAAGCCTGTAATGTTTAATTCAGTGCAGTGGCAAATTCGTCTAAAGTAGAGGAAATCGGCAGTAGAATGAGTTTTAGATGTAATTTAGGAGAACAGTTGCAAAACTTTTGGCAAACTGAAGTTAATTTGATAAATGTCAGCACACCAGAAGGACAAAATGCCATTTAGTAAGTCAAAAAGTGGCCTTTTCTGAACACCAATGGAGCTTTTGCAGTTTAATAATCTTTAGTCAGCTCTTTTAATGCACTGGGTTTCAAATATTTCTTGTAGGCAGCTTTAGTCAGAAAAGTATTTTAACGCATTTTTTCATTATATTTATTTTATGCAAATTTAAAATAAATGGAAGATACTTAAAATGTCTGCTCCAGAATGAAACTGAAACTTACATGAGTTTTTCTGTTGACCTCAGAAACTACTGGAATATTTTTAAGGTATAAAAGGTATAAAATTAAGAAATGGAATATTTTATTGCAAAAGTAAATTTGAGGAAAATAATTTCTTGATACTCTAAAATACAGGCTATTTATTCTGAAAAAAATACTTAATAGTGTTAATAAGTATATATAACAATTTTAAGAAACTAATGTATTCTTACAGAATTTCATAAATTTATAGAAAGCTTGTAATACCTATGAATTACAATGTTGAAAAATAATTAATTAGAATATGAAAACATAAATGATATAATTATTACAATGAATGATAATGATCCAATTATCCATCATTCCATATTACAATTTTTGGTTTTTTTTTTTCACATATCAAAACTGGAAGAAGAACAATGGAAGAGATAAATTATTTCAAATTTGCCCTCACAGAGACCTGTGTTAGTGCAACCAGACTGCTCCTAATATTCAAGTATTCTTACCCTGCAATATATTCTGTGGGATGGCTACATTTTACAGTACTGCATATTCTCCTATGCCTTTAACTAAGGCTCTGCACTGGAAGGGCAGCTTAAACTCTGCTTGTAGAAAACAAAAATTCCACAAATTTTTGTTGGAAATGAGGAAACCTCTTAGTCATTCATATTTGTTTTCCACTGAAATTCTACCAGTGTCTCCACATCTTTCTTATATTGAAATTCCAAGACCAGAATGCAGCATTTTCCAAACCATGTGAAAGAAATTCCTTTCTCATCCTCATTTTTACCCTCCTGATTCTCTCCCCCATCGCAACTAGAGGGAGTGAGAGAGTGGCTGCAAGCCACTGTGAACTCACTCTCTGATGGAATCACAGCTACCAAAGGCCAAAGAGACAATATAGCATGAAGGACCACGGTATTAGCCAAAAAAGTTCTTGGAGAGGACTATTTAGATGCTAATGGAGAAGGCCTTGAAACCTCATTAGTGAATACAGGTGGCCATCGCTATCGGACAACTTTACAGAGATGATGACATTTTGGTAACAATTATCATGGAATCATAGAGTGGTTTGGGTTGGAAGGAATCTTAAAGATCATCAAGTTCCAACCCCCCTGCCATGGGCAGGGGCATCTCCCACTAGATCAGGTTAATTAGAGCCCCTTAGGATGTGCCAACTAATCAGTGAATGGTCTGTAAAGTTAAGCAGCCTTTGTTTGGTCCCATAATGACAACACTGTCATTTGAAGCAAAATACCTTAAAAAAATAAAGCAATAAGGAACAAGTTTTATGTGGAATTACTAAAGTTTGGAAAGTTGCATGGAAGGAAAAACTATTTCAACTTTCTGCATATAATAATTTTTTTAAATCTTTTTCCAAAAATATTTCCCATTAATGCCCATATCTTCTTTTGAGATTAATCAGAATCATACAAATAGATTCCTTAGTCATCACTTTTTACAGGGTTTTGTAAAACGGAGTTTTTGTTTCTAGTTACTACCATAACCATAACCATTACCATAAGTAATACAAAAAAACCTACAAATAAACTACCTACGGTTTTATTTTTATGTATATTAAAGCAATTATGTGCCACGGTGACCTCCTGGAGTAGTTCATCGATGCATTGTTTTTACACAAAGTTTGTAGCAAAGCTAGGGCTGAATCCACACAGGATGCTGCCTCCTGATAACACAGTTCCATAATCCAGCTAGAATTCCCTATAACATCTCTCTCTCTGCAGCTTTATTTACTGATCAAAAGGTCCTCCAATTCTGCAGGGTAATCATTTATCTAGATGACCTCTATTAACTTCCTTCAGAAAAATCTGGATGAAGAGGATAAAAGCAGTCATCAGATTTATAAGAGCTGAAAGCTCTTTTGTTTGCAAAGGACTGTAAATATAAGGAATGGCTTTTTGTGAAAAAATATCCCAGAAATAAAGGTGAAGTTACATTTACTAAGGAAGAGATACAGACTTAAGTCTGAAAGAACAAATTTCAGTGGAAGTTACCCTTGACAGAAATGCATGTTCCCTTTCCTTCAAAGTTCAAAATTTACATTTTGTTGCTAGTGACCAAATAACAGATTCATATGGATATGTTTATTGCCTCTTCTCTCTTGTGATGAAAAATGAAAGAAAAACATCATAAGATTCTGTTTTACATCAACTGTCTCGTCCGATTTTTCAAATCACTAACCACCTCACTCACTCTAATCTCGATAAAGGAAAGTTATTTCTTTACTTGAGGCTTATTATGTTTGTACTTCGTTACCTTTTTCCATGTTCCAGCTGGAACTTGTCAGTCATTAGGAACAGGCTGTTAAGTCTCAGGCCTGCAGCATCTTTTAGCCAGCATTTCTGAATAAAAAGAGGAGAGCAAGATACCACTGCATTATAATGGGAACTTAACTCCTGAAATATGGAAGAACGGTATGTATCAGTGTGCTCTTCATAAACTGATTCTCTCTCCCTTAGAAAAGCCTGGACAAAAGCATTTTGTCTCCACCATAAAGTGTATTTTGTGTGTGTCTGTGCTTTCAGAATACGTTTCTGCTCACTGGTTCACCATGGATGCATAATACCTCAGATATTGCAAAATATGATTCTTTGTTTCAGCATCTGTTCTTGATGTTAGTTGATTATCACTCTATATCCCCTAGAAGCCAATTTGATAACCCTGAAATTTTATCCAGCCTAATGTAAGTATAGATGATATTCTATCTGCCTTTTAATCTGAATACTCGCTTCAGTAAAACACAGCAAGCTATTATCTGTTATAAAGCAAAATTATGTTATAAAACAATGTTATAAAAGCAAATTACTCTTGGCCACTCACAGTATGAGCCATTTCTGTGTCAATTTTATTTGCTCTTTTTCCATGGAATTTCAAGAAAATATTTCCTTAGGCTCAGATGAGAAAATACAATTGTAGCATATGAGGAAATGATAGGCATCATGTTTTAATGCTGAATTGTAACAGAACATGCAATTTTCATCAGGGCTGGCCTGAGACTTCTTAGCCAGATGGACTAATTTTACCTTCCCTGGGATAAGGATCAAAAATCTGACTGCTGCTACCATGGAAAGGCAAAAAGAGTAAAATCAGAATGTAAAGACTAGAGAAAGAAATATGGAAATCTAGGAAGTTTGGGCTTCCTGTTGGACAGGGAAGAACAAAGGATGTCAGCTACTCTTTCCCAGAAGACCTGTCTATTCTCTTCTCCATCAACAATAGCCATTACACTACATACTGTGCATTTTTATTTCTATAACAAGAAAAGATCAAAAAACAGGATTATGTTTTATCATTGGCATGCCACCCTCGGCACCTAGCTCTTTTTTCATAAACCTGCAGTATGCATTGTTTTTTTCTAACTGTATTGAAGAAATCCTTTTTTATATGAAATTATAGGTGATTTTAAATCATCATCTTGTCTCTGGAACCTAGGATCACAGACTGCTCAAATACTCATGAGTACACACCTGAGTAAGTCTCTTCAGGAGCAGGATCACCTTCCCATTAAATGTGCAGTATATTTCTTCCCAAGAAAATGATAAGTACTGGGATCAGCATAAGCTATTGTAATACCTTAGGAGAGAGTAACTTTTGCCAACTGAGAGATTTGTACTGTGAACTTGGGCTCATTCTTATCTCTGATTTGCAGTTCCTTCCTTCACTTGTCTCTTAATTGCCTCTAACATGCCATGGTGACAATTGACCTAGTAACTCCACCAAATAAGGGCTCTCCAAACAGCTACTTCCCCTCCAAAACTGCTACCTCTCCTGCTTAATGAGAGGAATCTTTAAATCTGTTTTCAGCAGTGCTATGGTGTTGAATCTTAGATTTTAATCTAAGGCATCATCTCTAAAGTTTTCTTTAAAAAAATGTAATTAATTCAATCAGCTGAAGTAAGCACATAGAAATTAGATCAAAATATAAACATTATGACCACTTAGAGTTGCCTAAAAGATAAATAAATAAATAGATAGATTCTATTTTAATATTTAGAGAGAACATTGAGAATAATTAACATTTAAAAAGAACAGTACTGAAAAGCAGAGGATCCTTTGTATCATGACATGTTCCATTTGAGTTAAGAACCAGACTGAGGGAGGAGTTTTTATCCAATTAAAGTAATTAGATTCTGCAGCCATTACTGGGTGAGACTGGATGACGTGGTATCTACAAGAGGTGAAATCAAATCTATCAGTTCCTCTTGACATCTGATTGTTTCCAAACGGATATTTGGCTCATCATTTTAAAGCAGATAGCGTTGAAGACCTGCCTATAAAGCTCTATTTACTAGGTAAATATATTTTCCCTCAGCTCGTCAAACTACCTTTTTTTCTATAAGTCTATCTTTCAAATCCTAAAGAAAAAATGCTCTGATTTGTTCTCCCCCAAGACTTAATAATATGCCACATGAGGCAATGGATAAGCATCAGTGATTTGTACTATGCTCTGAAGTGACATTAATTCACAGGGATAGTGGTCGTTGATTTTTATATTTGAGATGAGAATGAACAAAACCAATGAAACTAAGCAGCTCCATACTTTGAACATTTAGTGAAAACTACTTTCTTTATAGACCTTGCTCTTCTGTTTATAGTAAGGACGGACAAAAAATAGCAATATGAGTTTCCCAAAAGTAATGAGATGCAGGTCCGGGTCTGGAAGTGAATTTTGCAACTTGAGAAAATCTGTAGTGTTTGTTGTCAAAAATGATGTATGAGATAAGTTGAAAAACTCTCAGTTCTTTACTAGGCAGCCTGTCTCCCAGGAAAGATATTGTCACACAGTAACCCACTTGGATCAGTTTCCCAATCTCAAATGCAGATTGACCTATATAGTGAAATCTTAGCAATTTACTGTTTAAAATACTCCCAGGGCATTTAATGATATATCTTTCAAGAGTTAACTTCCATTTTTTATTAATAATACCAAATGTTTCATAGAATGCTTTGCAGCCCCAAAGTGATGTTCTTTGATTACCTATTCAGTCATTAAACTTCTTCAGCATTTGAAATGCATGACAAAAACTAAGATACCTGGTTGTGAATTAATGTATTTTTCCCTGAGATCGTATTGTCAGAAGAAAAAAAAATTACAGTTATTCCATTTCAAGATTATTTGCTTCAAGCAGAATTGTTTTAGTCATGGGATCAATATTTTAGAGTGTGTAGTGGCTCAGAAATAGGTCCTATGTTTAAAAGTTAATCAATCAATTGAAGAATTAATGAATATTTCCTATGCACTTGTTAAATGTTGAATATACTATAAGCAATAGAAACCCTGCCATGAGATGCTCTTAAAATTTGCCTCCAGTAATTCTCCATTTAAGTTGTTGTCATTTAATTCATTATATGTATGCAGTAAAAATGTACATTAGCAGGGCTTTTAATACATATCGAAGCTGTGTCATGGTGCTATCTTAGCATGTTGCAAAAATAGTTCAGTTGCTGTATCAGCAACTAAACAATGCTATTAAGTCATTAAGAAAATAACATTTTTAGACGGTTTATGTTTCTTTATAACTGAGTGATCCTATGAAATTAATTAAGAAAAGGACAGCCAAATGAAGGAATGTATCTTATTTTAATTATTTCAATCTTTGTTCTTTTTGTTTCTTTTTCCTGTTGGAAATAATGTGACTTCTAAGACTTTTTGTAATGTTCCCAGATGTTCAGCTTTATACGATACTGACTGGCATTTACATATGCTGTAAGTCATAGAGCCCTGGAAACAAAATATTCATTACTCTGGACCAAAAAACAGGTCCAGCTATTATGACATCCTGTCTTCAACAGAACTGAGTGCCAAATGCTTACCAAGATCCTTTTTTAGGATTATTTTTTTTTTAATGTGGGAATATAGAACAGCTAAAAGCTGAAGCTATAGTCAGATAAGACTACTTTATCATCTTGATTTAAAAAAAAGAAGCATTATTCTTGATTTCATATGACTAAATAGGAAGCTTTACATTTCACAGAAAGAGTGCACAAGTTTAAAAAGACACAGTGTTGGATAAACATGGAGCATCAAACAAATAGGAATATTCTCTTCTTCAGCTTTCAGTATACTGGGAAATGGATGATACCTACTTTGCTTTCTAAAGGGTATAAAACCAGCCCATAAACATCATTTCATCTTGAAAATAGCTGGTCATCAATTTACACGTGCTTAATCCTGGGAACACAAGTGGCAGCACTGAGGATGATGGTCATGCTCAAGTCAACCCCACTGAATAGGAATCTTAAGTGCTCCTTCATTATGTTCTCTAAACTCTGAAGAAATGCAGAAGGGTATAGCAAAATGTGAAACTACTCAAAGGTTTAATTAAAATATTTCAGAATGAAAAAGATATTAACTTTTAATCATCCCCTTCTTGTAAAGATTTTTCTAGAAGGCTGAAATGTTATAACTGGAAAATAAGTAGTAAAATGATTCTGTACTGTCATCCTATTGTATAAGACTTTTGGGTTTTACCAGTGAATATTTAGTTAAAAGTGTGAGGTCAGACACCAATAACAGTAAACTATACTTTGATTTATTATTCACCTATGGTGTCCCTTTCATGCCAAGTGATCATAAAACTTTCAAAACTTAGTCTGAAATTTATTTTCGCAATAAAAGGTTAGATTTTATTTGTTGAAATGGTACCATAGACAGCCTGAAAAAAAACCCAAAAAACCAAACCTTATGAAAAGTATGTTTAAATCCTTTTAATAATATTCAAAATATTTTGAAACATGGGAAAATTATTCTGCAACAATAAAGTGCATACACTAATAGTTTTATTACATAAAAAAGGAAAGATGATCTTATAGATAATCTTATGTCCAATAAGGATATAAGTGAGTGTATCGGCTGTTAAGGTCATGCTTTTTTCTCTTACTGGGATACAAGGCCAGTAGCATGCGCTCTTCCCAGGCTTTTCTCTAAGTGGCTAAGGCATTTTCTTGTTTAGAAAATGGAATTAAACACAGCTTTTCTGCTCTGGGTAAATAGCCTGGTCAGCAGGTTTCTTACGTTGAAAGCAAACCAACTGAGCAGACAACCCAGCCACCACCACTGCTTTCTTTTGTCTGCATTTCTGAGTGTCTGTGGCTGCCAGAAGTGATGAAGACAGTTTATGCATCCCCACCAGCCTGTCTCCCGTGAGAACATGGACACCTCTGCTAAATGTCAGGCTTCAGAGGTGGTTCCACATATGTTCAGAAGTTTAATTTTTTTTGATGTCCAGGTATGACCAGCTGTAAAATGAATTTCAGCTTAATTAATATCTCTCAGGTCCCATCAACTTTTCATCTTTCTTGACATAGAAAAAATTTAGCTTAATGTTACTTTGGCATGGACTTTCTTTTATATTTAATCATAATAAGCTCAAGGTTCTTAAAAAAGCACTTATTTTACTTTCCATGTATAGCCATAGTTTGCTGTGCATTTATGGGAGTTATATATGAAAGTATTGAAAAAGGAAAAGGCCTGAATAATTTATAAAGGTGAGCTACAAATAAGTGACTAAAGAACCAGAATAATAAAATAAGCACATGGGGACTAAATTGCTCAAGAGCTGGTAATGAAATATGCAGCCCTTTACCTATGATGCCTACCCATGTATCTTAACTGGTTAATATATTTTTCTAGTCCCTCTAAAATGTACTATCCAAATTAATTATCAGTTATTTCTGTAAAAGTCTATTTAAAAATACACCTTTTCTATTAAAAAAAAAAATCATTTGTCTATTCAGAAAGCATAAATTGTCAGAATACTTGTTAACAGCCTTGTTTCATGCCTTCAGTTAACTTTAGAAATGAAAGCCTAAGATTCTCCTATAAACAGAAAATGTCTATAATCCACTAGGGTATAATGAAGCAAATGATTATTTCTGAAACACCTACCCAGCTTGTCAGCCCCTAAGCACTTCACCAAAGCACTCTGAGTCATTCTTATAAAGAGGTGGTGTGACAGAAGAAATGAGCCACAGGTTGGAGATCCTCAGGCAAACACAGCCCAGTGCATATGGTACATCATTACCAGTCTGATTTTAATGAAGTTTTAGAGCCTTAAATTTCACATCACAGTTGGCGCTCATACGCATTTTACTGTTATTGCCTTTCATTTGCCAAGTAAAGATAATTGATGATCTTTACTTGGAGAATTTGTAGATTTTGGAGCTGTCTATTTTTAACAGTGATTCCTAATATTTTTTTCTTTGTGTATATGTGCATTCCTTTATGCTGATTTTTATTGAGTCTAATGATTTTTTTTTTAGTGTTTTTAAAATAGAATCAGCAAAAGACTTCTTTATCTTTATCTTTATGCAACTGAGCAAAATTTCATTAACATCTCCACTGACATGAATGAAATTTTGTGTGAGGGAAGGTTACGCTAACCTTGAGTAAGAATGGAAGAAAATATGGTCCTTGCTGAGTATGCCTTGTACAAGCTCACCAGAATCTAATCTGTCGTGCTATCACTTAGCTGGAAGATTGGATTAAAAGAAATTAGGTTCTTGGTTTCTATTTAATGCTTTTTTATGAAGAAAAGAATTGAAAATATTGACAAGCGGTGATATGAGCAAGAGAGAAACAATCAAAGCTTAACAGAAAATAAAACAGAAGAAGAACCTAAAAAACAGGGGGAAAATAGTTAAAGGAAAGGAACAAATAAGAGAGTAAAGTTTCAACCATTCGCAATCAATCTCTTCTAGAGAAAGACATATTAAAATGACCACTCATGTACTGGGAAAATGCCTCACTTGGTGAGGTTAAGGACTATGGCTGCTGGTGTGTACATCTTCAGGAGACTATAAATTAGAGGGACTAGAGGGGAGGAGACACTGAAAGTTAAATATTACAATGGTCAGAGACAACATTTAGTGTCCTACCAGACATCAGTAATGTTAATACATCTGTGTCCTGAAAAAAAGCAGTAATATTTCCTTAGGCTACAGGGAAAAGTCAGGTAGCTACCTTTCATGCAGGGGAAGCAGCTGCTAGTGCTTTAGCTTGTAAAAACAATATATATCTTGTTCATTCATAACAAATTCATGTGTATTTAACAAAGCATGGCTGGAAGGGAGCAGAAATGGGTAGTGTGGCATGAAGAGGAAAAGGGGATAGAGTCTCGTTGCTTTCTCCAGCTACCTCACGGGTAGAGAAGGCAGTTTCTGCAGAGGGGCACAGTAAAAGGACAGGAATCAGCGACGGATATTCCAATTAGATAAAACGAACGATTCTTTCTGATGAGGATGGTGAAAGCGTGGAACCCAGAGAGGAACCTTGGCACGTTCAGAGAGCATCCCAAAAGGGCCCCGAGCCACCTCGTGTCAC
>JAOQGH010000012.1:125129901-125160541 GCA_025769975.1 Gallinago jamesoni
GAAAGCGTGGAACCCAGAGAGGAACCTTGGCACGTTCAGAGAGCATCCCAAAAGGGCCCCGAGCCACCTCGTGTCACTCTGACGTTAGTCACGTCGCTACCTCTCCTGCTTTCAGCAGCTTGTTGGGTCAGCTGCCCTCCAGGGGAGAATCTATCTATAGATATCTTAATTATACAAACATTGAGGCTTCCATGCTAAAAATGAAAACAATTTGTCTAAGAATGTAAGTCTGGCAGTCAGCTGCACGCCCTGTGCCGGCAGGGACTCGTCAAACTCCAAATTCAGCTTTGAGAGACTGATTTTCCTTAGAGAAGGCAGCAGGCTGACAGTGATGGCAGCTCAGGGGTGTGAGCACATGGTAACACTATGAGACCACTAGACTCCTGCTCTGGGTGACATTTTTAACCCTGGTCCCCAGAGAGACGACGCTAAAGCGGTCACCCACTTCCCAATTATCCCCGAGTCTCTGGCTGGGAATTGCTACAAGGATGACTCGGGGACCTGCAGAGAAAATATTTACTGAAGAGCCTGCCAGCAGAGGAGGAGGTGGGCAGAAAGGAGGGAACCACATTAAATAGAGATCAGCATAACTGAATTCCATTTGCTTAGTGATCCCGCACCTCTCTGCTTTCTGCAGGTATTATTTTTTCTGTAAAGATAATATTAGCTGCAGAAAGCAGGAAAGAATAATCGCCAGTGCTTAAAAGTATCTTTAAGTAGCATAAACACAGAAGGACAATGCTTAAATTAGTTAAAACAGAGGGCGAAGTATACCCCAGGCAGATAGTCACCCAAGGTTGTAGCCTGTGGCTAACAGCTAATGGACAGGTAGCCAGGGGCTATCTGAGAGCCTGAAAGGGGAAAACAAGCTGATGGTTCCCGTTGAATGTGTTTGTGGTTGAGGATTTGCTTCACAGAGTGACTCTTGGACTGTAGCCTCCTGCTGCGGTGTCAACACGAGAGACTTGGGCTTCACAACTGCAGCACGCAGTTTGTATCACACCTTTCCAGGTAAATTCCTCCAAGTCCTGGAATGAAGCTGGCAAAAAACCCACAGGGGAGCCAAGACTTCCATTGCTGTGTGGCTACAGACAATTTTCTTCTGTTCTTCAAATAACCAAATTGTACTAATCAATCTAATTGCAAGAGAAAACCCTGGGGCGATTGTGTCAGCTTCCACCTTTGGCAGTGGGTTCTGTAAAATGAAGACATTTTTCAGTAGAGAATCTCACAGTGTCGTAGACAGAATTCTTGAGCATGTGGGAAGATCTCTCCTTACCTGCAGGGGTGCACGGATTCACAACATTTGCACAGAGGGAATGGTGTCCCACACAAAAATTCCCCTTAGAGAGTCCTGAAAGGGTTTGGGTATTCGTGTGGCAAAGTGCAACGTTAAAAGAAACTATCTGCTTGCACCCTGGAAGGTGTATTAACCACATTCGATTCTGTTTCCAGGTTAATTTCCCCTTGTCTCTCAGCGGAGGTAATTACCTGGGGTGTGACACTAACATCACTATAGTGCTTCCAGTTTCTCAGCTAAATTTTGCCAAGTTGTTCCAGGAATTTTCACCTGGGACCTTAACGTCTGAGAAGAAAGCCAAGGCAGGCTGCTGTTTATTTGACGGGTACAGCCCAATGTATGACTTAATTTCTTAACTTGTGTGGGTCTGTCTGCACTGGGGAAAACTGCCCTCCCCTCTTATTTTGGGGGTTCAGGTTTTTCTTTTAACCTTTCTGCATGGATAATGAAACTTGGAGGTAATCCAAATGGAAAGTCAGTATGTGTCCCTAGACCCAGACTGTAAATAGGCTTTTACTGATACAAAACTCTGTATTTGGGTTGGTTGGGGTTTTTTTTTATAGTACTAACCTCTCCATATGGATGATTCTGAAATCTGAGGGTAATACATCAGGATATGGCACTAAACTCCCTTACTCAATACAACCACAGACCTTACCAAAACGTGCATTAAAATCTACTCCATAGAATACTTGGGCAGTTGAAGAGTTTGGGATTTATTTCAGGTCCAAAATCTGTTTGATGCCAGAGTTAAGATTAAAACCCCAGGAATTCCTGGTCAGCACTCTCATGTGCTGCCAAGGCAGTGAATCGTGCCTCTCTTTCCATGATTAGGTGTGCAAATTTGAAATTAGCTTCCCTAGCTCCCTGGAGGAATTAGAAATGCTAGTAAATCAGGGTTGGGAAACATCTGACACTGCTACACATGAGCAGTTGTCTGCTGGTATAAACAGTGGAGCTGTACAGTAACAACTCTCTAGTCCTGTATAATTTCCAGGCAAATATCACAAGCACAGTCCCCAACTTGTGGGTTTGGTCGCCAAAAGTATTTCTGCCTTTATGATAAAATTTTGCTCTGTACATAAACATGATGCATTCAACAATGGTCCTTGGCATCGAGGGATGGCAGATAGCTCCTTAATGACAGTGTTCTGCTGTCTCCAACTTGCAGTATAGCATATTTTCTCTTCATCCAGAGAATATTTTGTCCCTGGTTTTGTGTCAGGCTTTTCTCGTGACCAGACTACCAATATATACTTTTTTTTTTTTTTTTAATGTCCCTGCAAAAAGAGTATTAGACTCCAAATGCAGATCTTGGGAAGGTCACCTGGAGCTGGGACAAGCAGATCTTAGGAAGGTCACCTGGAACTGAGACAAGCAAAACACCAGTGGAAAAATGCAGCTGTGTAGATGCAGGGTTCAGTATTAAGGGTCTGCAGCACTGGACATTGGAACACATTTTTAAAAAGCTCCCTCAAACTGAGAAAAAAGAGCATCTTGTTACAATTACCAATTCCTGCTGCATTTAATCCATTTTCTTACTGCAAAGTATACAACAGCAAGACAACCATATGTCCAAGCAAACGTCCTATGGGATTCTGCTTCACATTCTTACAGAAAACAGCCTATAAAAATCAGGAAAAATACCTTTGAAAGCATTATTTCTTACAAACTCACAAAGATTCCATCAAGCATATTTCAGTAAGCAGTAAATGAACGCTGTTTGCACCATAAATCATTAATGTTTAATTACCAGCCAGTGCCTCAATAAACTCACTGGCATGGAAACTCTAGGATACTCAAAGGATAGTTCTAGCAAATCTGGCATGCATGGCTGGCTTGTGGGCTTAATTACTGTTTATGCACTGGCAGTATCCAAGCAGTTGTACGTAATAAATAGACCACTGTCACGCTGTCCAGATGGTTTTAGATTCAAGGCCTAGGGACTATGTTTGAAGATTACAGGCCTGATTTACTAACAATTCACACCAGCTCAATTGCTGAAAATCATGCTAATAGCATACATTTGAGCAATTTCAAAGCAGAAATAAATATACTATTAATGACTATTTAAAAACACATTTTATTTTCTATTTAGGCACTCTTCAGACGAGTTGTAATAATTTTATTTTGTTTTGAGGGGTGTAGCAGCTTTATTTCTGCAGTGTCTAGTAGGTTTGAGGGAAATATGTTATTTCACACAGAACAGGGGTATGCCAAGCAGATATAATCCAATCTGTTTTCGAAAACAATAGTTGAGGTATTAGAATCAGTATAGCCGCTTTACTGTGGAGATCTGCCTTAATTAATTTACACTTTCTAGAATTAGGAGCAGAATTACATGTCATCAGATCAAGAATGGAGTCATTAATCTTTTCTGTCTTCACGTATAAATATGAATCCAAATTATGGTATCATTTTCAAGCAGTCAAAAAAAAAATCTGGTAAATAAGTTAACAAAGAACTACTGTCTTTTTCATCCCAAAACTTAATTTTACCCAAATTTGTGAAATTTCTTTAAGTAGATTTCCTGTAGTAGGAGAGAGGAGATGAGACAAGTTGGGAGGAAAGAAAATGTTTTTTGAGAAGAGACACACTTTATTTAATAAATTAATTCTTAGAGGGTGGGAATAAAGACATTTGCTACAAAAGTATTGGTTTTTTTAAGAAATCCCAAATTAGTTGAAAAATGCTTACTAAATATTTCACATGAAAGGGCAAGACCAGTGAGAAAGGTAAGAGAGGGGAAGGATCCAAGTCTTAAAAGTTAATTGTCTCCAGCGGTTCAACTAGCTTTCACTCGAGCTGAAAAGGGATTTCCTCCCTCGGAAAGATTTTCAAAGTGCAGCCAAGTATACGGATCCTTAATCCACGGTACCGTTCATTTTCTCAGGCACAATCCACCACGTAACAGCACTTAAAGATGCTACTGAAATGGATTTGCTTAAAGGATCTGTCTAGAGGTTGTCATTTCTTTACATTGTTATCTTAGATCCGATAAGGTGTATCACGAGTCAAATGTATTCCTGTTGCCTTGTGACACTGTGCTTTTGCAACCAAGACAGGCTGATGAGATAACTGTATAAAGGTTTTCAGGAGGACGTAATGGAAAAATATCTTTCTGGGTCTTCTGAATTTATAGAACAGTTTTATTTAGTTGTAAAATAAAGATTTAAAATTGTCTTACCATAAAAAAGTATCATCTTTTTATGGGTAACGGTTGTATAGTAGTATGTTCAAGAACACAAGCAGATGACGCAGCATCCTCCAACATGTAGCATTGTTAAGTAACGACCTATAAATATTGACATTTGTAAGATATAAAAGGGCATTCTTGCACCAAAAACTACAGTTCTGCATTTATCTCCTTCCACTCTCTTCTTCAAATGAAGTTATACAACGATAGCATCCAAACGGCTATCTTTTGCAAAGACTGCAATAACAAAGTTAATAGGATAATTCTAAGCTGTCATTCTGAAATACTGATTAGAGCAATTGTTAAATTGAAATGGTTGTGCCTGCTTATAGACCATAAATTTGAAGGCAATTCTACATAAACACATTAAGAACTGTATTTCAATGGCATTATAGCCTTCCAAGGAACGGAAGACTTATAACCAGTAACTGATAGATTTAACATTACTGAGACTCATAGAAATTAATTAAAATGAAAGAAAAATATAAAATCTCATCTGCTATAAGTCTCTGAAATTTTAGCATATGTATTACTTTTGAATAACTGGAACCTATGAACTTTGTGCAGAAACATATTTTTAAAATACTATGGTAAGAGAGCATGATAATACTACAGGGATCTGTATGATAAGCAAATAAGAAGTAAGAGTGGGGAAAATGAACTGATTTATCAAACAATCAAAACTAGTATGAAGAAAAAAGAACTATTAGGTCTCAAATTCCCTAATTCAATTGAATTCCCTTGAACTGAGTCTCAGAAGAAGGTATGTCATACCAGACATTTCAATACTTAAAAATTATGCAGCTAAAATCAATAAGATCTAGACTGAATATAGGAACTGCCTCAGTTGCAGTGTAAGTTAAAAGTTCTTTTGTTTCTTAGCTAAAAGATATTCAGGCACAAGCTGCATGTTCTGAAGTTCATGGTAAGAGTGTCATCTTTTTTCATTCTCGCACATGATTTTATCTCTTTCTCAAATCACTCTATGAGACGAATGGGAATTCAGTGATGGACAGATCGTAATTCATAGCCTGCTTCTTTAGGTGTGGAATACTGATGCCACAAGGATGCTTCTTCTCTCCTATCGTAGCAGCCTGCAAATGCAGAGAATAATTCTCATAACACAGGCTGTGCCAGGCACAATTAAACTGGCGTGGAGGCAAAAGCTTTAGGACTGGCTTTTCTTTTCCAAAAAAAAAATAAACGTCAAGCTGTGATTTCCTGAGTTACAATTTGGTTACTGTTGTGCTGTCTGGGCTGTTTGACAACCTAAGCATGGCCTTTCCTTAGACCTCACAGTATATGTTATTTACCCCCAAGTTAAATCTTTACTATTCACAGGGCCTGCATCACTCAGTTTTAAAATCTGATTTTAGCAACATATTTTCATTTTAAACTCTGTAGGAATAAAATGAGAAAATAAAATGAGCAGGAGCATAAGCGTGGCTGCCTGCATTGGCAACAGACAAATATACTGTGCATTTTACAAAGATGTCTTCCAGGATTACAATAAGTCTTGTGCCCATGTCCTTTCCTGATGTGGGATGGTTAAAAATAGAAAAAAAGGATCAAATCTTATTATTCATTGTAAATTGTCAACTATTATAAATTATAAGAATCATTCAGGCCAATACTAGACTTATGTGACAGGCTTCCTCTCTATAAAATAATTTTCCCATTTTTAAGCATTTTTTTAAATCATGTGGTAGTTTTTATTAATTTAATTTAGGTAACTTTTTTTTTTAAATTGTGCTTCTACTTTCAGTGAAAGTACTATATAAACTTCCATTAAATGCACTTCTCAATAAAACGCCATAATTTCATTTAAAAAACGTATTAGATTTGTATCCTATTGGCCATAAAACTACACTGTTTAGCGTCAGTTTGGTTATGTTCTTTTAATTCTGCATTTATTGCTTCCTGATTCACTTTTTGCTTAGTTGGTTGGTACCCGTCATAACCCATATTGGTACCAAGCTCCAACAGGGTAGGTTTAGACCGGACATTAGGAAAGAATTTTTCACAGAAAGAGTGGTCAGAGACTGGAATAGGCTGCCCAGGGAGGGGGTTGAGTCCCCATCCCTGGAGGTGTTTAAGAGTCCTTTAGATGTGGTGGTGGGGATATGGTGTAGGGGAGAACTTTGTAGAGTAGGGTAGATGGTTGGACTCGATGATCCCAAGGGTCTTTTCCAACTGAAATGATTCTGTGATTCTATGATAAAGTGAATTACATCGTCTGGATCTGTATTTTGTTCAAGAAGTGGCACAGGTTCTTTACTTTGTTCCATCAGGCCTTAGACAAATAGTACTCATGATTTCAGAGAGCTTCTCAGACTCACGAGCAAATATTTTAGTAGTTTTCACTTCTGGTAATTCTTGACTTTTAGTTTATAAATATTTAGTGGTTGGTCCACACTGAAGCCCTTCATAACTACTGTATTTGCTCTTCTTTCCCAGCATGAAGTGGGAATTTAATTTGGTGCTTAAGGCTCTTTGGAATTATTGTAAACTCTCAGCTTCATCTATGCTAATAGTGATAAAATTGTTTGAAATTTCACAGGTCTGTATTGTATGCATGTCCTTAGTAAAGGAAATAGATCCTGTCCATAGACCGGTTTTCATGAACACTTCCAACTTAGTTGCACTCCCAGATAATTTCCTGCTTGTTATTTTTGTTAGGTTTTTAGTGACCACTTTCTCTCTTAACAGAGATAGCTTTTAAAATAAAAGACCTATCTTCTGTGAAAGCAGAATTGTGTATTTTATGAGGGATGGGTGGCATCTAATAAAATGTGTTCACTTTCTCCATTATCATTAACGTTCTTCCCACCCCATTTTGTAGCTGATGGGTTTCAGCATCAGGAAACTGACCCTTTTAGAGTAGCAAGACATTTATTACAGGCTGGGAATATGTTGCATTTTTCACTTAACATAATAAACTAGCATCCAAGCAAACCATCGGTTTAATGCAGCAATCAATGAGACTGTCTACAGTTTGAATTGCTATTACTACACTTTGTTGGTCTATCTTTTAGAAAATTACAAATCTGGTTTCAATAGATAATAGAGGCTTAGCATATGAGCTGTCTGGGATAAAATATAAAATATATAACTCTGTATGTAATAGGGATGGCCACAAAGATGATCAGAGGGCTGGAGCACCTCTCCTATGAGGACATGATGAGAGAGTTGTGGTTGTTCAGCCTGGAGAAGTGTCTGGGGAGATCTTATAGCAACCTTCCAGTACCTAAAGGAGACCCACGGGAGAGATGGGGAGGGACCCTTTATCAGGGAGTAAAGCAACAGGACGAGGGGGAATGGTTTTAAACTGAAAGAGGGGACACCTAGATGAGACAGGAAGAATTCTTTGCTGTGACGGTGGTGAGGCACTGAAACAGGTTGCCCAGAGAAGTTGTGGCTGCCCCATTCCTGGAGGGGTCTTTTGGACAGTCCTTTTTCAGGCAGTTATTTCTTTTAACTTGTTTGCTGTTTAAAATTCATTCTGTTGTTTTACACAAACTTTAAGAGTGAGTAGTCTTGTAACAGTTCTGCTACCCCAGTATTACCCAACTGCAAATTATGTGTGCAGAGAGTGTTTGCCACCTTGGCTACCGCTCTGGTTGGGAAAGAAGGATGAGGACTTTCATCTGAGGATAATTTATTTCTTCCCAAAGTGGCTGCCTATTTCAGACTATTTGCCAAAATTATGAGTAGAACACCAGTCAATGCGATTACAGAGCAATCAACACTGTGTATTCTTTTGTTCAGTGTAAAATTAGAAATCAAAATTAGAAAAGACTAATATACAACATGATTTCATTCATAGAAATTTCATTGTAAATATGTTATATAGATTACATAATTTGGGTACATCTCCAGGTTTATTTTACTTTCAGACGAACAGCTTCTTGATTTTCTAAGAAATGTAATACAAGGTAAGATAAACCTTGGGATCCACATAGAGATAATATCACTGCAATTTTACCTTCTTTTATCAAAAAGGCTTTGATTAATATGTGTTTATTTCCAAGGCAAAAAAAAAAAAAAAGAATAAAAGAGAGACGTTTAATTTGGATTTAAAACAGCACCTTAGACCATTTAGCCTTATATAAAACAAGTAAAGAAAACATGACTAAAAACTAATCCAAAACAAGCTGAAGTGAAAACACCATGGGAAATAGCTACCCACAGATCAATAAGTAAAGTGAAAAATCAAAAAGTCTTAACTAATTCACAGGCTGCATGAAACTCCAGTTACTACAGCCAGCCTTTTTGTATTATTGTTCTCAATTTAGGGAAGCAGGAGCAGCATGCAATTTTTTTTTTCCATGTGATTAGTTTCACTTGTTAAAGTGATCTCATGTTTTCTTGGGCATCTGCGGGTCACTTTGGACTGCCGTAACCAACTTCACAAACTGATAAAGTGCAATTATGGAAAGAGTGATATTGCACTCTAATAAGCTCCAGGTGGTAGAAGAATTTGAGATTTCATTACTGTTTACTGCTGGAACATCTACCACCCCAACCAGAGACCCAAACACCACTGTAGACAGCAAAACAATAGGATATTTCAGCATGACAGTGCCAAACAGATCAGACCTGTTGCTCCTGCAAAATTTTTGGCATTTCACGCCAAAAATGAAAAGGCTTTGCACTGACTCCTAACTGGAGGGCTGTGAACGCACTGGCCACCAACATATTCTTAATTCTGAAACAGCTACCCAGTTATATCTCTGTAACTGGAAGTCTTGAATTCCAACAGAACAACCAACAAAACTTCTACTGTCTTAAAAAGTGGCGGATTAGGGAGTATATTAATGCATACTATTACTATATCTTTATAGAATGTAATATCAGAATTCCCTTGCATATAAATAGAGCATCTCAGTGTTTATATCCTTGCAGGTACCCACGACAGTTTAGTCGTAGGTAAGATACAGTGTGCACAACCTCTGAAGTTGAAATGTAACATAATAAATGTGTAACAAATGAGAGAGAGCAAAATGAATAGTTTGCTGTCTCATCCGGGTACATGAAATACGTTATGGGTCTTTTCTGAAAAATCAGGAATGAGTCACTGCTTCATGTAAGATTTCCATATCAGCATTAGGATAAAAATATTGAAAGATATCTGAGTCTTGGAAATGATTAGAAACTATGAGCTCAAGAAACAAGAATATGCATATTGAAATGTACGGGAAGTATGAAAGTCTTAGGTAAAAGAACACTTTCTAGAATATGATAAAGTGTTAGTAAATGGGGTCATTCAAATAACTACAGATTATACTAGCTAAAGAAATATTGTTTAGAATTCTCTCTAGGACTCTCTCTAGTTATAAGTAATGTAAGAAATGCAATATTCCATTCTTATCCCAAATTCAAAGAACAAGGGGGGGGAGGGGGAGGGCTTATTTATTTCGGACTGTGTGGCAGCTGTGTAGACCATTATGCCAGCCTGGAAATTTAAATAATATGAAAGAAAAGAGTATGTTCCAGAACTCCAAAGATTCTTCTGACATTAGATAAGTGTGAAATTTTCATGCTTCTTTTCTGAAAGCTGAATACATCCCTCTTTACTGTGATACAGAAGTTCTCAAGCCATTTGTGTGTTCAGGAAGCCTTTTACCAGAAAGTTATTTATCTCCTCCTATAGCATTTGACAGAGTGATTTCTCAGAATATGAACTGATAATATTGTTCCCCAGAATTACAGTTTTTAAGAAATATCTCTCGACTGACATTCAATTTTAATAACTTTCCAACTTTTAGGCAGCAGGAGTTATGAGCTTCATTCCCTTTAGCAAATACTTCACTCCTGTTCAGTAGAGCCTCATGCAAACACTGCAGAGCTGCTTTTTGATTTTTCAAGGTCTGAAAAATTAGAATAAAGAATCCCTCTTGTAAATGAGGTGTAAAGTCTCAGTAAAAAACAAACCAAAAATATGAAGCATTTGCAGTATGGCTCAAGGTGGTAATTTTTTCAGTGTGGTTATTTCTAATCTACTGCCCCATTACAGAAGCTTCCTTTTTTCTTTTCTTTTTTTTTTTTTCTTAACTTCCCAATATTGCATGTAAAGAATAAAACCGAATTTCTAGTTTAAAAATGCTGGAATTCAGTTTTGGAGTTCTTTCATAATGTATGTTTCTAAACTGTTGCAAGACAAACTTTTTAACAAATTGTTTCTGTCCAAAATAAAACAAAACCCCCAAATATTATCTTCCACCTAGCTGAAATACTTAAGACTTTAGTTACAGTTTCACACATTTAATTTTAAAGTCAAGGGTTGAAAAATGGGTTCCTCAGGCTGTCTTTCTCTTTTCTTGCAGGTTTGTTGGGTTGGTTTTTTTTTTGGTGTGTTGTGTCTTCTTTTTCCCCCAATAAAACAGAAAGGCAAATTTTCCAAGATTGTGTTATAAAACTCAGAGATAATATAGTATTTCTGGACAGCAGGTACCTGACAAACTTTAACAGCCTCATCTGTCTCACATCAGACCTAACATAAGTGACAAGATATGAGATGCCAAGCAAGTTTGCCAATGACACCAAGCTGTGTGGAGCAGTTGACATGCTGGATGGAAGGGATGTCATCCAGAAGGACTTTGAGAACCTCGAGAAATTGGCCTGTGCAAACCTCATGAAGGTCAACAAGGACAAATGCAAGGTTCTGCACATAGGTCAGAGGAGTCCCAAGCACAAATGAGCTAGTAGATGGGGGCGGGGAGCACAGTGAAGCCCCCACAATCCAAAGGGAGATGGTGAGAGGGTGGTGAGACACAAACAGGTTGCTCAGAGAAGCTGTGGATGCTCCATCCCTGGAATTGTTCACAGCCAGGTTGGATGGGGCTTTGAGCAACATAGTCTGTTAAGCAACCTGGGAAGGTGTCCCTACTCAGAGCAGAGGAGTTGGAACTACATGATCTTTAAGGTGTCTTCCAACTCCAACCACTCTATGAATCTATGATACAGATTTCTCCTTCTTTTGAAAAAATAGCATCGAGAGTCCATAACCAAAAATGAGAAACATTTTTTAAATGGGTCAGTGAAAGATTCTTATTAGTTACAGGAATCTATGGTGACTGGCTCAGAATGGGATGTCCTCGTGTTATAAGGTGAATTCCTGAAAGTCTGAGAAATGAGCACAAGATTCTGACAGAGGTGAAAAGGACTTCCTTTACTGTTCCTCTCCATATGTGACCACAACTGTACATTAACTGGACTGGCTACAGTGTGCTGTTCTAAACTTTTTCTCTGGTATCTTAGAAAATTTATTTTGCAATCTTTTTCAGTGTTTTTCCACCCGTGGGGCACTGGTCTTCTTGCTCACCCGCTGCTCCCTGCTGCAGTTCTTGTATCGCAGATGTAATGCTTTTCTATTTTTCACTCTGAAACTCTTGGTGGTTATAAAATGCACTGAGTATAGTTACACTAAACATGTTTTGCACCTGTGATGTTTTCTTTATAGATGTCAGAAAATGCTATTTTTCTTTGTAATCTGACACTGAAATTAAGTGTCCATAAATTTACGTTATATTTATTTGTCACTGTAGTTAGAAATTAGTATTCTAGCTATTCGCAGTAAGATTGTTCTACAAATTTCACAAAACAACCATAGACTTTTATTGATTTATCCCCCTTCTTTGATAGGGTTCAGTAACACACTCCAAAAACCTACTGTGCAGCATCACCCATTGATTTGTAATGATTAGTCAGAGCTGCTACTGCCTTGTAACTCTTAAGCAATGCAAAAAATGAACTTAAGTCCTGAAGAAAAGTAAAAAACCTTTTCTGCTGCCACATAGAAAAAAAAATCCAGCTACACCAATATTTTTAATAGTAAGGAAAGAAGCATACATTAAATCATACAAGGAGGAAAGCAAAGGAACAGAAGTTTTCTCCAGGGAAATTAATAGATATTTATAAGAACATTTTACTTTGTGTAAGAAATGTCTCCCTTGCTGGATAAAAGTAAATAACTGAACATGTTCAAAGAATTTTTAAATTAAGCTATGAGATAAAAAGCAGTTTAACAGTTCAAAGATTCCTAATGAGTAATACATATTTCTAGAACAATGACAACTCCAAAGTTATTAAAAGCTATTATCAACAGATATAGCAAATCTATTGCTGACAAAGTGTAGATACTGTATCAAAATTATGCTAGTGTAGGATTTCCGCCTGCATAAAATTGAATAGGATTTTAGGATTTAGTTCACGCAGTGTTTTTTCTTCAGTAACTCATTTCAATATCTGCAAATGCTACTGCACTGAATAAATGAATAGTTAGGAACTAAAAAAACAAGAGAACATGACAATATATTTCAAGCTGTGAAACAGTGATTAGTCCCTTTTGGGCTCTCTTCTTGCTCCTTTACATCCTTTCCTATATGAGAGTTGCCGAAGCCCTGTATGCTTAAAAGGACAAGTCACGGTCTAAAAAAGGACCTAATATTCCTAAACTTCCTGCAACCAAAGCCTTCTGCTAAATTTTAGTGAAAAGTCTAGTTAGACCTTGAGAATTTCCTAAACTGAAATGTTTAGGAGACTTGGGAGACAAAGAACCTGCTGAGAAAGGCACATTTCATTCCCCGCTCTCCCACACTCGTGCCACAAAGTCTGGTCCAGTTTGGTCAGAGGCAGTAATACTAATACACTTGTTTCCTATGCAAATTATAATTTAAACTCAATATTTACCTGCTTTTCAAAATAATTTAGCTAGAACTCAGGGGATAACAGATGCTTTTGTTTAATTGCTGAACTAAAAATCAAGGGAAGAGGAGGTGAGTGACCCCAAACAGCAAAACTAAGCACAACCAATTAAATTTTGTGTCAAACTGAAATCTACAATTTAATTGTAAATGCAAGCATGCAATGCCTTCTTTATTTTAGATTGCAATCCATTCCTTAGTAATATTGCTTTATTTTTTTATAACATATTGGTTTATTTTTTATATATTTTTTTTTTAAGAGAATTAGCTGAATTCTATCCTGACTTGCGAGTAGTTTGAGACTTCTGATTCTGTATATTTCTGATGAATTTACCATTTTTTAAAACAGATCTGCCACCTCTATTATTATTAGTCCTATCTCCTAGCTAGGAAAACTTGAAATACTCTGAGAAGTAGCTTGTCCTGGCTGAGTCAGTGTTTCCCAACAGACCTGGGAAAACAAGAAAATCCCCTGGGGTTTCGTTATGAGCCCTAGCGGTGCCCTGCCTGCACATGGCTTTCAGCAACTCACCAACACGAAGCAGCTAAATAAATTAAATCCATTCAGGTATTCTGAGGTAATCTCACTTTTCTCTCTCTTGAAAATATGCCCAAGTTAAAATATGAGGTTGGCTTTATTTCCTGGCTTTTGATTCACATATTAGTAACCCTCAGGTTTCGTATTTAAAAGAAAGAAAAATTAATTTCCACAAAATCTAGAAGCTAGTTTTGGAGAAAATAAAGCTTGTTTTGCTTCCAGTCCTCTGTAAGGGCCTTATTTCCTTGCTTTTGTTTAATTTGATTAGCTTGTTTGTTTTTAATTTGTACATAATATTCAAAAGCTCTTATCTCAAGCTCTAGGCATCCTCACCATACAGTTAACAAGCAATTATGTATTCATTATAAACCCAACAATTTAATTTTAACTCCCACAACAAAAGATAACCAAACAAGAAAATTAATATAGCTTTTATCATCCTATAAATATAATTTCTTGTCACATACTTCTCAAAGATCCAGAGAAGAAAAAGTTGATGTCCAACAGATATTTTTTTTTAAGTTATGGAATAGGTTCAGAAAAAATCAGGGGACTTCATGTGGACAGCCAAAATTTATTACTTTAAAAAAGTAATTTCTTATGAATTCTAATGATAGAAATTCTTATGATTTTCTAACTTCTAATCTCTAATCTTTGAGATTTCTTACGATCATGTTATCCATTTGGAAAGACAATCAGAGTACCTTATTAAAAGTGACTCTATGGTGGCTCGGAAATGAGCAGAGTCAGACGTGCTATGGATTAAACTAAAAAGCACGATTTCACTCACATTTTCCAGCTCTTATAACAAGATGAAACAGGCAAGAGGAATAAAACATTTGAAAGATTGATGAATGTCTTGCAAAGGAGGCAAGAAAAGAGACCTAGAGACTTCACCAGTGAAGCAGCCCAATGTATACATCCAGCTTTTTAATTTAATTTAAGAATAATGACTGGCATTTCCAGGTTTGATTGCAAACAGTGAACTAAAATTTCCCTCTGTCCTTTACACAAGAGAAGAAATTTTAACATGATGATGTTTATTCCTGCTGTCTACTAAAGACCCTGAGAAAGTATTCTGAAATGTCTATAAGTACAGATTGAAGAGTTTCTTACTTTTTAAATTTGTTATGAAATGTTCTCCCTATGCAAGGAAATACGTTTCCAGGGGGGAATCCTGGATCTGCCTGTCACACGATATTCAGCAATATTAAATAAGTTATAGCAGAAAAAGAATTCTACCATTGGAGTCAGACTGATTTTATGCCAGAGACTTCTGGGAACAACTTTCCTCAAATTAAGAATTTTAATTCAATTTTAACTTAATGCCCCACGTGTGTTTTTGCAAAACAGGAGGTTTTTTTAAGACTCCAAAATCTCTCTATTCTCCCCTCCACTCCTTTGATAAAAAATTCCAAATACTATGGTGGGAACTGCAGTTCGGAAGGATGTTTCTCCAGTCACGTGGTGATGTGATTAATTCCCTTCCCAGAGTTCAAATTGGAAATCACAAAAATAAATAAGTAAATTAGGAAAGTGAGGAGGGGATGTATGTGGAGAGATTTTTCTGGCTTTATACATAGAGAAGGTTTTTACCAGATATAATGAAATTCATCAGAACTTCAGAAAAATACAACTGTTAATCTTTGCATTTGTAAAACAAGATAATTAACAAGTGCACAAAACACAGCTGACATACCTGGAAAGAGCAATTGTTTTCTTTGTTCTTTGTGAGTGAGTTGGGGGGATTTCTTCTAAGCTTCTTTGCTTCATTAGGCATGTTGAAATTAATTTTCAGGTTTTTTCTCTCACCTCTCCTGATTATGTAACATCTGTTTAACATGGGTGGTTTATGTCAAATTAATTTAAATATTATTTATTTTGCATCTTAATCGCCATTTCTTAAATATGTATCTTTGCACTTAAGGTTCGACTTGGCTTTCCAATTTTTGTGCAGTTACTTCCATTGACTGAATTTTTAATCTAATAAAGTTAAGAACTATTGTAAAGCTTGCTTGGAAAAAAAAAAAAAGCTAGTGTCAGGGAGATCAAGATAGATTCATTCCTTAATCCCATTTAAATTCACAAGACATCCCTCTTTTTCCTATATTCTTTATTTTATTCATGGATCTGAATAAATAAAAAATAACTATATTATGCTGATTTATATCTGCACTGAACAAGTTGCTGTTTGGAGGTCAGTGAGTACCCTGTAGCCAGTATCTGAGATTACTTTGTTTTGGGAATCAATGCCAGAAATGTTCTCACATAGGCTTTTTTTTCAAGGCCAAATGAAGAACTAGAGGGATCCATAAGGATTTTTATTGTTAGCAGCTCTGGATGTTACTATTTGAATCTTTCATGAGGCTGATACCCAAAAGTACAATATCATCAAACATCATGGTGTTGTATCAATAATTCTCTGAATGGTGAGGGATCAGTCAAGCTTTGGGAGCTGTGAGGGAGCATTCAGGTCTTTTCATCTCTCTGCAATGATAGTTCCTGTGTTGGTAGGGCTTTCACACCCTGGCTAAAAATTGCAGCACAAGACAGAGTTGGGCCTTTTCTGTTCCCACCACCACCCACTGAACCCTCTCCTCCTATTCCGTTCATCCCATCCAGAGGAATCAGGCCATCAGTGTTTTGGTTGCATCTCAGTGATGGTGGCCAGACTGGTGGTTTAGGGTGGTTTAAGAGTTTGGTTTGCTGGGGACACTGAATAATAAACAAATTGCTGAAGGGGAGGACTGTGAGAGAACTTGTGCCACAGAGCTGAACAAAGTGGAGATGGGGGAAGCAGAAGGCATGGGAGACATTCTACAACCTATAGTTGTAGAATCTATATCTAGATTCTACACTATCTATAGCAAGACTAAAGGTACCTGATGCCTTTATCTAATGCTCTGTGGCTTCAAACACCCCCAGGACACGCATGTGAAATTCAGAAATAAAGAGAAATGACATAAATAATGCAGTGCTAAAATAATGTTATTCCTTGAGGGACAGCCTCTTGAGTTTGGCTGCATGAATCACGTTCCTTAAACTCTTTGATTTGCCTGGGCCTTTCACAGTTTTAATCCAATCGCTATTTTCGTGGCTTCACATACCACAGTGGTAGGCACGTTATAAATGCAAAGTATTCATGATGAAATAAAATGAGATTCTGACAGTAGAACAGAAGTGATAGGAGTTCCTTAGAAAAAGTGTGTTTGATCACTCTGCCCTTCTCAATAATTCAGAAGAGTTTCACCTTCTCCCTTCAAAATGAATCATCACAAATAATTTTGCCTGGTTGCATTACTGCTGTGTGCTCTGTTATGGTAAGATTCGGTATGAAATAAAATAAAAAAGTGAGGAATTGAATCTTTATGTGATACCCATCATGTAAAAATAAGAAAACTTCATTTAACACCTACTTTTTTTTACTCTTGTTTTCTGTCCCATTTCTAACTGCTGGAATCTATTTTGATTTAGAAGAGCAGGGGGCAGCGTGTGAAAGTCTGACAGGAATGAGGTGCTCAAGGCACCTTTAGTAAAGCCTGAAAACTTTTGGCAGGGATTGGCCAAATGAACCAGGACTGGCCAGCTGGAAAGTGAGAAGTACAGGTTTTTTTCCCAACAGAATGCAGGGGTTTAAAAGAGAAACGTTGTTCAAGTTCTATTCAATAAGTTATTCCTACCCAAAAGTACGTCCACGTTAACTTCAAGCCTTTTTTATGATAGGTTCCTCCTTTCTAGATGTAGTGTTGAATTCATGGAAACACTGTGAAATTCATAACATGTTAAGAGCCCTGTGTTACTTTGGTTCTCTTCTTTAAAGGATCTACTATAATAATTATTATTAATAATAATCCTAATTACAATAACATATAATATATATTGAATTCTTTTAAAAATCAAAACCTCATTTATCTCAAATGTTATTTGCAGTCTCTTCTAAGCCATAGTGGCTGAAAAATGTTGTTTTTCTAAATCACATGATGTTAAGAAAAGTTTCACACAGAAATTTTATGCAATGAACAATGATTTTTAATTAACACTATTCAAGGACACTTTGTTCTAGGAAAGCAGTTCTTAAGAGGGCAATGGTAAATCCTGTCTTGCTTTCAACAATGGAAGCACTTGTGTTTTAACTTTCAGCTGAAAAAAACCAACCCAACACGTCTAAAGGCTCCTCTCCAACTCTTTTTTTTTTTTTAATGTTCCAGCAACTTGTCCTGTTTTAATCTATACTCTTCACTTCTCTACTGTTTGGGTATTGATGAACTACACAATGTATCACAGTAGTTACAAAGAACCTAAATCTGACTCTAAACAGCTTAAGTAAAAAACATTAACTGGTTTTGATCACAATCTGTGTGATTTTATAGACATTAACATGCTATTAATGTTACCATTAACTTACATTGACAAACAGGAGATACTACAACAAAAAAAATAATGGAATGATCCAATGAATCTTGCTCATGCAAGTTAGATTTACTCTACTGTGATTCGGGCCTTGAGTAGAAGAGAGAAAAGAATTACAGTGAGGATCTTTTAAATGAGAATACTTTAAATAACACTTGCTCTCTACATAAAACAGTGTAGTTTTAACATTATGTTATTTGCACAGATGCATTTTTCCATAAGCAAAAAACCTGCTTTGGACAGGAATGTAGAACTTCAGTCGACTGAATCCTGTTTCCACTAGAATGAGGTGAATTGAATGAACTCTGAAGCAGTCAGCAGTTAGTAAACCATTTCACTTCTTCAGGCACTTAAATATGCATGTAGGAAGCCTAATGTTTAAAATTTCCTATTTTTAAAGTTCTTGGTGTAGCTATAATGACGCATATCAACTCCACATGCAAAAAAAAGTGCCACACAATGGAAATCCACTGGATCACCTCCTTCTCTCCCAATATTATCCCTTCTTGAATCCAGTAATGTCACCATGAATGCCAAGATCCAAGAATTAGTAGTGTGTTAGAAACTATTAGTCTGTGAAAGCGAACTCAATATTGAAGACAGTAAATACTTTATAAAGGTTTAATAGATCAGTATAACACTAGAAAACAAGAGATTTATTTGAATGAAACAACCTAGATTTTTATTTCATTTACACTGGACCAAATATAATTTCAATTATGGTGGAAAGCTGCTTCTATACTATTTATCAAAGTGCAGTATAGATTCTATAGTCATAGAATCATAGAATTGTAGGATTTGGAAGGGACCCTCAGAGATCATCTAGTCCAACCCCCCCGGTAAAAAAGATTCACCTAGATCCAGCTGGTCAGAAACACATCTAGGTGGATTTGAATCTCTCCAGAGAAGGAGACTCCACAAGCTCTCTTGGCAGCCTGTTCCACTGCCCTGTCACGCTCAAAGTAAAGAAGTTTTCTGCATCATCAGATGAAACCCCAGGAAACCATTGGCCTTCTTGGCCACAAGGACACACTGCTGGCTCATGGTCAACTTGTTGTCCACCAGGACTCCCAAGTCTCTCTCCGCAGAGCTGCTTTCCAGAAGGTCACCCCCTTGTATTGGTGTATGGGGTTATTCCTCCCCCAGTGCAGGATCCTACCTTTGCCCTTGTTGAATTTCATCAGGTTCCTCACTGCCCAACTCTCCAGCCTGTCCAGGTCTCTCTGGATGGTGACACAGCCTTCTGGGGTGTCAGCCACTCCTCCCAGTTTTGCATCATCAGCAAACTTGCCGAAGGTACTCTCTGTTCCCTTGTCCAGGATATTGATGAATATATTGAACAAGAGCAGACCCAGCACTGTCCGCTGTGGAACACCACTAGTTACAGACCTCCAGCAAGACTCTTCACCTCTGATCATGACCCTCTGAGCTCTGACACTCAGCCAGTTCTCAATCCATCTCACTGTCCACTCACCTAACCCACGCTTCCTAAGTTTACCCATGAGAATGTTATGGGAGATGGTGTCAAAAGCCTTGCTGAAGTCAAGGTAGACAGAATTCAACAAAATTCAACATCACATTTTTCATAAACAGTAATAAAACCAAAGAGAAATTTTACATATGTGGCATTCCATGAATCAGCAGCTATCTCATCCAGACAGCTAAAATAAAGGGAATCAAAGAGTGGGTATAAGCAAGCGACTGTATAAAAAAGAAGAAATATTTCTTCCTTGGATTTAAGACCTAATGATGGGTTGCAAAGTTTCGTAAAAGTAAACATACTGAAAAACAGTTCAGATTATTTATTCATATAGTCTCATATTTTTATGAAATGGACCTTTTTCAAAATATTCAATTTCGGCTGTTTGAGTACCTGTGCCCTTCATCGCTGATTCATGGCATCACACCAAAACTCAGTCAACAGAATCCCAGCAAAATGAAACCATCCCACAAGAAGCAGAGGTTTACTGACACTTTCAAATATCTAGCTTTATTTTCCCACTACAAGCTGTCTAAAAAAAAGCATCTGTAAAGACTTGATAAACACATTTAGAGAAATTATTATCCAGTTTTGACATTCTATCTTAAGAAGTACGCCAATCAAGGAGCACAAGCTTTTGCTTCTTTTCCAAAAAGCAAAACAAATGTGTGCTTACTAAAACTCCTAATCAAATTTAAAGAAGAAAGGAATCCGAACAAACCTGTCTTTCATTAAAACTTTTAAAAAACTCAAATGCACATAAATAAGCCCGAACTCATTTGTTTTCCTGCACAGTGTTCAGTTTTTCAGAGATTGCTCACTACGGTCTGGAACTTCAAGCATTGATCTACACATATCTGAGCTGCCTTTGATCATTCCTTCTTGTCACGAGCACATTCTGCACATAGAGGCCATGCAGTTGCCTCATGAATAACAGCATTCAACATTTTTATATACCATGCTAATGCATTTAACTGATTTATGAGTTCTTATCATCAGGAAAGTATAAATATTTAATCAGTAACTATACTATACTATGCCAGTCTGTGTTATTCTATGCTATATATATATATATATGGTATTGTGCATTTATAGAAATGTCAAAGTAAATTATTAAATGTTGCACTCGTGAAGTCTGAGCTTTTTGGGTTTGACCACTGAGCTTTCAGATAATTACATAGCTTGATTTTTACGAAGCTTAAATCCTGACTCTCAGGTTCTGAGTTTTTAAGCACTAAACTCAAAGATTAAATTCCAAGTTTTGACAGCACCTTGGACGAGTGAGGAGCTGGATGTGACACCGTCTTCTCTGCTCTTCTGTAGAAGCTGCCATTATGTTGGCTCAGCTGAACAGCTTCACATAAAAAACTGCTGTGGAACTTTAGCACATAGAGGGAGGGCTCCCCAGGGCAGGCAGCATCCCTGCCACTGATCAAAAGTGAAGAAAAACATCGCTGTAGTGCTATATATACACGTGAACTACACAGTCCTACAAAAAAAAAAAAAAAACAAAACCAAAAAACCTAGCAAGATTTCAGTAAGAATTGCAGGTCTGGTTGAAAAGTTTATTCCCTTTATACACACCTGCAGAGGTACGATGTTTACCGGGGTGGTTTGCCCCATTAATAAGACTGGAAATCCAAAGACATCTGTCTCTAAACTGACTGTACCTCACATGCGGTCTTACCTTTCCTTGCTGAAGCAAAGTATCAAGGTGGGGTTTCCCAGGCAGCTAAGAGTTCATCATCTTTTATTTCCTTTGTGTTTCAAGGAAGGGAAATATATAGGAGAGTGTTGCTTGTTTGTCCCATCACCTTTCTGGAAGGCAGACACAGGTTTTGTCCTGGTTTCTGGCAAACTCCTCATCTCCAGCTTACTCCAATACAGTTTCCCATAACGGAAAATCAGCGTACTGCCAGGACAGAAAGTGCTTTAAGTCATTGATATGATCTGTATGTATATTTTGTCTTCAAGTTCTGTGCATAATATATTTATCTATGCAGAATCTTAGCTAAAGGGTATAGTTTCTACAGTCTTAGAGTCCCCTAGCTAATGCTCATGACAAAGCAAAGAACAATGTAACATTACCAATTTTAGAGGATCGATTCCCAAATAAAGCATGTACGGTGGCACTCCTTTCAATATTTCCAATTTAGAAAACACAGTTGTTCACGTCCCAGAAAAAAATCACCGTATTATCTGTAGACCTTGCATGTAGGTATTGAAAAGTCCTATTTACGGAAGACAAAAGCTACTAGTCCCAAGGTCCCTTGATTATCCCTGAGGAAGTAAACAGCTTCCCAGGCTGTACGTCCAGTGCTTTCCATTAGTGTGTATTACCACATGTGATTCCAGCCCACTTAGTAGGAAAAAGTATTTCTACTGCGACAAATCTGTGCTATTGGAAGTAGAAAACACCGAAGATGCTATTTCTCTTGACCACCGTTGTTGCCACTAATGTGTATGTCTCTTAGAGGAGAGATTATGGCTCATTTGAGGAAGGAAAACTGAGCTGTGGAAAGAGAGAGAAGCACCTGAACATCAGCTCCATGCTGTGTTCTTCATCCTGTTCTAATGATCTAATAATCTTCCAGTCCTTCAAACATTTAGTGCAATGCATTGACAGGCCATAGAAATGTATTTCATGCTTTTCTGTGTAATAAAGATTTGCACAGGACTAATTACAGTAAACAATCGTAAAGAATTACACGCTAACACAAAGGAGCTATTGAAATGGTTCACACATACAGGACATGTGCTGCAAAGACACGCACTGTAAATTTTTCTTTCTCTGTAGAGATGTATTCATCTCCTCATAAATAGCTGAAATTACTTGTGAAGCAAAGAGATGTGTGAGCCAGAACCCAATCCTCACTGAAAAGACAGTTGAAGAGCGGTCCTTTCTCCAGGCACGCTTATTTTGCATTCAGCCAACAGATTCAGAGGGGATTCTGTCTGACTGAAGGAAGCTTTTTGCTCTCATTTCTGCAGGTTCAAACTCTGGGAATTACGGATACTCCTGAGACACACTTTATGATTGTTCCTTGTCTTTGGAAAAGGGGAGACAATAGAGAGCTTTAGCCTTTGAACAGATTACAAAAGCAAATCTAAATATTTTAAGGGATTCGCCTGCCATGGTGAGGAGTTACTGATTCATAAATCAAATAAAATGAAATTCCTTTTACTCTTCCATTTGCCAATTCAGTGACTCACAGCTACAAAACACAGACGTTACTGAGGCAACTCTGTCCCTGACTCCTATCCTGTTGCCATCTGTCCTGTCTCCTGACCAAGTCCATTAGGCTCTATGCACGTTCTGAGACCCTATGCAATCCCAGTGGACACAGATGAATTCCTCATGACCTGTGACTTTCTACTTCACCTTTCCAAAAATGCCACCGGGAAATTATCAAGAGGAATATTAGCGCCGTGAGGCACACTCCATTTTTATTATCAGGTCAATATCCTCCACAGCACTGCTTCTCTTCTTAAAACTTTCACGCAGTATCGGTGATGATTACCAAGTTGTTGTTTTGTTTGTTTTTTTTTTTAACTTTACTGCAATTTTGAATTAAAAATTCTTTTCCATACCCACTTTACTAGAGCTGCCTACGACCAGACCTAAAATCTTTCACTTCTCCTACTTCAGGCAATTTCTAACCCTTTTTTTTTTTTTTTCACTCTTTTTACATTCTTAAGCATTTCTTCCATATTTGCATTCATGACTTTCTCTTGGCTTTAATTATCTATCCTTTTTCCTGCAATTTTTACAGATTTAACCTATATGTCCTGCAGCCTCTCTCTAACTTCTATTACTTGGTTTATTTTCTCTCTCTCTCTCAAACAAAAAAAAATACACCTTTCTTATCTTCTAAACCATTTTGCAGGTTATTTGCTGAATATCCAAATTCAAACCTCTTCCTCTAGTCCTCAACCTTCTCCAAAATTTCTTCGGATTTCTAGAGTCTATATCTTTGCAATTTTGAGATTATTTTGAAAATATTTGATTTTAAAGATTATTGAGATTATTTTTAAATTTTTTTGAGATTTTTTTAAATAGAGATTATTTAAAAAAAAATGTGAATCTAAATATGCTGATTTGGCAACACAATGAGAAGGTTGCCATCTACAAGACGATTGCTTGTCACCACTAAACCTTTCCAAATCGCTTCAGATTTCCCAAAATAACATCCCGTATAGCTAGCATTTAGTGATCCTTATCAACTTAAATGCATTAACAGTGGATCTTTTTTTGACAAAACCATCACAGAAACACAGCTAAATAGGAGGAATAAACAAAATGAATCACGATAAAGCCTTTGCTCATTTCTATACCCCTCTACTCAATCTTTATTTCCTCCTGGAACTTCAAGCTCTTTTTGAAGCAGGGATCTTATCTTACACACTGTGGAAGCTGCAGGAGTATTTTCAGCTTTGAAAAACTAATGGCAGTCCACGTTGTAAAAATTCCTCCCACAGCTTGAAGTGGTGGGGGGGCCAAAGGGATCTCCACTCTGTTGGAAACCTTTCCTGCAAATTTTTAATAATATAAGTAGTGTTTACTCACAAAAGCATTCACTTCAAATCAATACTGCTACTCGTATGAAGATCACTTAAATGAATGCTTGCAACACAGAGACCCCTGTTATTTTTAAGAACCTTGGTTTCCTACAGATTTAAATTATCTAAATGGTATGTTTTTCTTCTCTGTGTATATTATGTGTATGTACATTATTTTAACTCATAAAAAGAAAATGGACATATAAAAATGCATGTGCTGCTTATATTCAAAGTTATTTTTTTTCTTATTGATGTACAGCATTTTAATATCAGATAACAATCACAGGATATGTTTCTTACATGCAGACAATTACAATGTGTAGACAGAGGGTGGAAAAGTTTTGTTGTTGTGACAAACGAACATCATATTTACAGAGCACAGATTTATTTGTTGCTACAAGTTCTTTGAATGCTTAGATCCTAATTATGATTCCAGGAACCACTAATAATTAGTATTTCTAGGAGATTGTTTATATTATCAACAGTATTGCATCTGGAGGTCTTCAAACTGGTTCACTTTTTCCCCGATTTCCTCCTTTTCCCCTCCCTCTGTTTCTGTAATTCTCGTTCATACAAATGGTCACCAAAACCCATTGGTTTCTCCCAGGTTTCTTTTATTCTTTCTGAGCTGCAGTGCGGCTCCCTATCAGCATCACTATAAACCAAGGATGTATACTTCCTTTTTGAGCAGATAAGTCAGAGAGCCTGTATATGAGAGGAATATATGAATAGAAATGCATTTTATACCACCTTGCAGTCATGTCGTGGAATAGAGAGAGGAAAAAATATTAGACAAGTGTGAGAAAGTGAAAAAAAATTTACTAGGCTACTTCCTTCCTTCTACCTTCCCTTTGTAGAGTAATATCACCTAATTGCCATGTTCTTGATACTGATTTAATGCTTCACTCTGGGATTGCTGTGATTGGTACTACCAATTTCACTGCAGGTGGATTTCTAGATACAGTAGATGTTGTCTGAGAACTAGCATTCCTGTAAAAATCTATAATTTTACCTTGAGAAATCTATAATTGTTCCTCTTAAAACCTCTACAACAATTGTTTCCTCCAAAGTCACCTTGATGCTTGTAGTGGTAATTTACATGTGTATCTTCAGAAATGAATAAAAAGTTCTCCTAGTGACACCTTCCAAAGTTTTGTGATAGACATTCCTTTGTGCTTGAGCAGGTCTGCTGCTGAGAAAAATGTTGAATGCTGAGAGTTTCAAAAGTCATGGAAGGAAGGATTTTTCTTTAAATTAAGGTTTAGGGAAAACCAGTACCTTCTCTATAACTTGGGGTGTTTCTCCCTTTGTATTCTAAGAGAAATGAAAATTACCTAAGATTTTCTATCAAAGTTGCAAGGCACCTCCCAATTTAATTAGGAAAATATGGGCTTCAAAAATTTCCTCGCAGTGAGTATCATACATCACCAGTTTTGTGATGTCCTAAGGAGTTAAGTGCTGGCATGCAGGCTTTGCTGACTTGCTTTATTTTTTATGGGGTTTTTTTTTTTTTGTTCAAGCACTTCCATCTCACAAAGTGCTGTAAGAACTGATGAACCTGGAGGGCAAAGAGCATAGAAACATGTTCTCTCAGCATGGGACACCTCAGCTGAGATTTTGGAGACTGAGCTTCTGGTAATTGAGCGGTGACCGGACTAAAACAGCGGCAAGCCCTAGTACTGTACTAACAGTGTCCTTCCCATCCAAACTGTCTTTGGTAGAGTTTGCCTGGTTTGAGGCAAAAATTAGGCTAATAATTTAACAATATGGGTGTTTGAGCTAAAAATACTCCCTAGCGTTGCTTCGTTTCCTGGTACGGTATGTCTTCTACAAGAATTTTTGCTCCCTATCATGGAAACACTGCACATGTCAAAGTAAGAACACTCAAACACAATTAGCAACTAAGCACTTGTTTCCTTGGCTGTTATTACGATCGTAAAGTTCCCCATTAGAGGGTCACCACAAACTTGTCTCTCTTTCATAGCGAGCTGTATATTAAGAGAAAAATGGAAGGTTTTCCAAGATCAAAATTGGTAATGCTCTTGAGCAGCATGGGTTTGATTGTCAGAAGGGCTGGATACCCATAACAAAAATTGCATGGTTACTTGGAGTTTCTGAAGATCAGACTACACTAGGCTCTTAAAGAAATGGTGATTTCATCAACAACTTTTTTTTTTTTTTTTAACTGGAACCCACATTCCAATTTTTACAGATTTCTTTGTTTTGAGGGAGATGGTGTTTAGGCAATAGTTGGTAAGCAGTGTATAGACTGAATTGAGCATCATGGAATCATAGAATCATTTCAGTTGGAAAAGACCTTTAAGATCATCAAGTCCAACCATTACCATAGCATTACCAAGTCCACCACTAAACCACGTCCCTCAGCACACCATCTACACATGTTTTAAATACCTCCACTTCCCTGGGCAGCCCATTC
Source organism: Gallinago jamesoni (assembly GCA_025769975.1). Taxonomy (NCBI): domain Eukaryota; kingdom Metazoa; phylum Chordata; class Aves; order Charadriiformes; family Scolopacidae; genus Gallinago; species Gallinago jamesoni. The sequence goes on from JAOQGH010000012.1 coordinate 125,156,528, forward strand.
CAACCTCTGATAACTCTTTCAGTGAAGAAATGTTTCCTCATGTCCAATCTATACCTCACCTGGAGCAACTTGAGGGCATTTCCTCTCATTTCAGGTGGCTGTAGAGAGTGATAAGGTCTCAGCCTGCTTTTCTCCAGCCTACACATTCCCAGCTCCCTCAGCCTCTCCTCTTAAGACTTGTTCTGCAGACCCCTCACCAGCTTTGTCCCCCTTCTCTGGACATGCTCCAGCACCTCGGTGTCTTTTTTTGTAGTGAAGAGCCCAAAACTGGACACAGTACTCAAGATGGGGCCTCACCAGAGGAAAGAAGAAAAAAAAAAACCCTTAAAAGTATGGAAAGGTAGACTGGAAAGAGATTTGGGGTTAGAATTGTAAATGATTCTAGGTATATAACTTCTGTTAAGAGCAATTGAATTTGTATTTTTCACAATGAGTATGTGTTTCAGGCTGGATTGTGCCTTTGGGCATTATCCTGTAACGGAAGTAATTTGTGATGTAATCCAGGAGGAGGATCATTCCCAAGCAGAGTTTTCCAGGCTTTCTTGGTGTTGGCTAGAGGGAAGGGAACGTGCCGCAGGAGTCATTTACAAGCTGCAAGGCGCTCCAAGAGCTGCAGCAGTGCAGAGATTTAGCTATGCCAGAGAGCCAAATCCCCCAAAATCTCAGTGGAGCTGCACTGAGATGGGGGGAAAAAGGGAAATCTGTCTAGTACAGGTTTGCTAGATGGTCTCACAGGCTAATGTTTTACATCAAAGGAACGACGGGATGCTGGCCTAGAGCATACCGCTTGATAAGCAAGAGATGGAGGGAAGAAATTGTGATTGTGAAAAAGAGCTCATGTTATTCAGGATAAAAATAAGAGAAGATAAATTAATAAATGCTACTCAGCATGCCAATATATGTTTTCAAAATTACTGCCCTCAACTTAACTAATGTAATTATAGAGTAAGTCTTCTCCTGTCTAGAAATTCTCTGCATTTCTGCGGGACATATAAGGTTAGAGTCAAACACGTCTCTATTACAAATTGTCTTTCCATTGAAAAAAAAAATTGTATTAAATTTTATATAATTGCATTTTGGAGGAGTTCTTTCCCTGTATTTTGTCTTAGCGTTCCTACGTGATGTTTCCAGTCCTCTCCAGGATACCACATGAATAAAACAACACGCACAAAAATCCTCTAGCCTCCAGTCATACCGCTACGGACTGCGATCATGGCAGATCTCGTTAGCTAACTAAGATTAGCTTATGTTAATAACTAGAATGCAGGGACAAAAAAAAACAAACCAGGAAAAGGTAGAACAGGTTATATGATGCATGGATAGATGTGCATTTCCTGCATGTATTTATGAACAGCGGAATGCTAATCATTTTTTTTTTCTTTCTGGAAATTCCTGGTTTAGTATTGCCTAAGCAACCTTATTTCAACTCTTAGTGCAAAATTATTATGGTGAGACCAGCTGTATAGTCACATATTTATTTCTTCATTTATCATTTGGCTTAATCAACACCCCAAATGGTACTCAGGGTGCAAACCAGCCCCCTGAAGTAAAGAAGGACACTGCGTGTGGTTCCCAACACCGAAGCAGCTAAAGGCAAGAAGAACAAGAGTTGCTGTAAGTTTAGGGAGAGGAATACTTAGCTGCTAAACTGAGTTCTGATTGACACAGAGGCACGTTATGGTTGCTGAATAACACGTGAGACTTAGAAAGATTAACATAATAAATGTGTGTTCACATTATGGGTGTCCAACTTGAACAGGTGGGATCTCATTCACAGGAGACAAAGCTCTTCTTCCCCATTGTTTCTACCAAAAGTTTCCCAGCTTAGATGTCATTTTCAGAATTCTCTCCAATTCCAATTCTCAAATTGCCAGTAATGTTTAATATTTTTTTTTCTCACTCTCTTTTTGATTTTTTGCACCACATATTCTTTTCTTCTTGAGTTACCACTTGTTCTTGCAAAAGGACACTTTCCAGTGCTGTGGCTGGTTAACCCTCAGCTAAATGCACTCTCCCAGCTCTCAGTGTCACTGCATCCATCCCTAAGTGCCACTCATCAGCCATCATTTAATTCTGCTTCTGATTCACCACAATTTAAAAGAAAAACCCACCGAAAACAAACAAACAAACAAAACCAACCACAAAAACAAACAAACAAACAAAGCCAACAAAAAAAAAAAAAAGAAAAGCCCCTGAAAGTATGTTTTGAATTCTTCTTCTATGGAAAGATTGTCATATAGAAAATTAATGCAGAAGAACAGATGGTGCAGCCCAGTGAATCTGATCATAAGCTGCCTTATCTCACACTCTTCCCAGACTTATTTATTGCCAAACTCACAAACCGAGACATGCTCATTATAAGTTGTACTCATTAATTAACCGTTTCAAGAAAAGAACTAATTAAAAAAGCAACAGGTAACAATTTTGAAACTAGGAAGATATTTGGGGTACACGAGATTCTCATTGATTTTTAATGTCGATGTTACCTTTGGTTTTTTTATCTATAAAATAACACGTGAAAATAGTAATTTTGAGGACATAAGGCTGCTTGTAAGCTGTGTGGTCTGATCATGGTTGTTTCAAAAAGCATGGTACACGAGGGCTGAAAGACGGAACGTTCCAGATTACAAAGCATTCAATAGTTAAAAACTCCTCCCTCTCAAAACCCCCTCCAACCTAATAAAAGAAGTTAAAAAGGTTGAAGTTAAAAAGTGTTGAAGATTTCCTATTTTTCATTCCATTCCCCTATACAGTGAGTGTAACGTTCAGGTACTTTATTTGCCCTCTTTTAAACGGAGCTGCCTTGCTTTTATTTCTTCTGTCATTTATTATTGGACTTTTTTATCTGCATTGTGCTCTGTCACTTTGAAATTTCAGCTGAAAAGCTGGTGATAGAAGTGAGTTAGCTTCACTATATAGGTAAATACAGTATCTTAAAAGCACCGTGAGACGAGTAGGAGAAAAAGTGCAGAATTTTGTGAAAATTATCAATGATTCTGAAGGAAAAAAGTGAGAACAACAATATTAACATGCAGAGAAAAATAGATGAAGAGGGAGTCTTTCAAAAATATGTTTCAGTCTAAAGCAGTATCTCATATTTATCAACATGGACTAGATTTTAAAAATGTGAAGTAGTTCAGTTTGATATTCTCTAAGGTATAGTAACGTAAAACAAAAGCAAGACATAAATGCATTTAAATGGCAATATCTAGCTCTATATTAATTTGCAAATACAAGTTTGAGAAACGCAGTTTTTTCTTCCTTTAACCGTTGAATAATGCAATACCCTGGTTAACTTCAAGCAATTCTTTCCTTTAGGATTTATTGCCAGCCAACTAGTTTTCCCTTTCCTGTTGTCATGGTAGATACAAACAAATACAAACAAAAAAAAAAACCCACAACCTTATAACCTCATAGTCCTATTGGGTGGTCTTGACCAGTTTACCTACGAGTTGGCCATTAAAGCAGAGTTGGGCCACTGTACCTGCCAAAAAAAAAAGACCACTTATTATTTTATCTTTATCGTTATCAATTCTGTTGTTATTTTTGCATCTGGTGGTGCTTTAGCTGACTTCTGCCAGTGCAAGAGGAGGAGGTGCTAGTAACTGTTGGCAACTCAAGCTGAGGCTTGCAGGCTGCTGAGTCACTGACGGATCTGTGCTGGGCTCCCCACCTGCAAAGGGAAGCTGCTTTATTTAGGGAAGTGTAAGTGCAAGTGAAGTGATATTTAAACAAAGAAAAAAAAAAAAAAGAAAAAACAAACAAACAAAATTATATGTTTCATCAACAGAGTACCAGCATCAGTAGAACGCGAAGAAAATTGTCAAAGGAAGGTGTATACACAGCAGCCGTCCTCTGCTGAGAATATAGATGTTAGACACCAGAAAGAAATTCTTTATAGTGAGGGTGGTGAGAGCCTGGAACAGTTTCCCAGAGGAGCTGTGGCTGCCCCATCCCTGGAGGGGTTCAAGGCCAGGCTGGATGGGGCTTGGAGCAACCTGGGCTGGTGGGAGG
>JAOQGH010000012.1:125163704-125195500 GCA_025769975.1 Gallinago jamesoni
CTGTGGGCAACCAGGAGGCTGAGGGCAACCAGGAGGCTGAGGGCAACCATGGAGGCTGCGGGCAACCATGGAGACTGAGGGCAACCAGGAGGCTATGGGCAACCAGGAGGCTACGGGCAACCATGGAGGCTACGGGCAACCATGGAGGCTGCGGGCAACCATGGAAGCTGCGGGCAACCATGAGGCTGTGGGCAACCATGGAGACTGAGGGCAACCAGGAGGCTATGGGCAACCATGGAGGCTGCGGGCAACCATGGAAACTGCGGGCAACCAGGAGGCTGTGGGCAACCATGGAGGCTGTGGGCAACCATGGAGGCTGCGGGCAACCATGGAAGCTGCGGGCAACCAGGAGGCTGAGGGCAACCATGGAGGCTACGGGCAACCATGGAGACTGAGGGCAACCAGGAGGCTGAGGGCAACCATGGAGGCTGAGGGCAACCGGGAGGCTGTGGGCAACCGGGAGGCTGAGGGCAACCATGGAGGCTGAGGGCAACCATGGAGGCTGAGGGCAACCAGGAGGCTGTGGGCGACCAGGAGGCTGAGGGCAACCATGGAGGCTGTGGGCAACCAGGAGGCTACGGGCAACCATGGAGACTGAGGGCAACCATGGAGGCTGTGGGCAACCATGGAGGCTGTGGGCAACCAGGAAGCTACGGGCAACCATGGAGGCTGCGGGCGACCAGGAGGCTGTGGGCGACCAGGAGGCTGAGGGCAACCATGGAGGCTGTGGGCAACCAGGAGGCTGTGGGCAACCATGGAGGCTACGGGCAACCATGGAGGCTGAGGGCAACCATGGAGACTGAGGGCAACCAGGAGGCTGTGGGCAACCAGGAGGCTGAGGGCAACCATGGAGACTGAGGGCAACCAGGAGGCTGAGGGCAACCATGGAGGCTGTGGGCAACCAGGAGGCTGAGGGCAACCAGGAGGCTGAGGGCAACCATGGAGGCTGCGGGCAACCATGAGGCTGTGGGCAACCATGGAGACTGAGGGCAACCAGGAGGCTGTGGGCAACCATGGAGACTGAGGGCAACCAGGAGGCTGAGGGCAACCAGGAAAGAGGGGGGTACCTCCCCTCCGCGCCTCCTGCGCCTGCCGGGGCACCTCCGCGGCCGCGGAGCTGCAGGAGAGGGCAAGCACACACACACACACACACAGCCCCCCCCCCCCCCTTCCCCCCCCCATCCCCACCGCGGGCGGCGTAACCCCAGCGCGCACACTCCGCGGAACGCACCGCTGGACTACCCCCCCCCCCCTCCCCCGCCCGCCCCAGCCCAAAACCCGCGCAACCCGCGTCCCAACTCCGCTCCGCGCTCCCTCCGCCGCCAGCCCCGAGGGCGGCGGCTCCACCGCGGCCGGTGCGCGGGTTGGGGGGGGGGAAGCAACAAGGGGCGGCGGCAACTTCGCGCAGCGTCGGGGCGAGCAAATTGCGCCGCGGAGATAAAACGCCCCCTCCCCAAACCCCCCCCCCCGCCTCCGCACCCCCCCATCCCATCCCCCCCCTTCCCCCCCCCCCATCGGTTCCGCGCCTGGGCGTGCGGGAGGGAGGGAGGGAGGGGGGGAGCAGCGTGTGCGTGTGCACCTGCCCAGGGGCGGGCGGGCTCCGCGGTGCGGTGCTGGGCGGTGCGGGGAGGGCCGGGAGCGGGGCTGGGGCCGGTTCCGCGTCCGCGTCCGCCGCCGCCGCTGCGCCCTCCCGGCTGCGAGCGCGTCCGGCTGCGCATCACGTGGCGGTTGCCGGAGGCAGAGACTAGAGAGGAGGGAGAGGGAGAGGGAGAGAGAGGAGGAAAAAAAAGGGAAAAAAAAAAAAAAAAAAAGGGAAAAAAAAAAAAAAAAGCGCCTCATTCCTTCTTCCACCGCCATACTGTATTTTATAGTAACTCTCATTTTTATTCCTCCCTTTTACTCCCGCTCGGTGAGTACCTTTCCGCTGACATTCTTGTCCTCCTCTTTTTTTTTTTTTTTGTCCTGTTTTTTTTTCTTCCTTTTGTTTTTTTTTTTTTGTTTTCATTTTTTTCTTCTTCTTCTTTTTTTTTTTCTTCCTCTTTGATTATTGTTTAAAATGGATTTGATCTTTTGCTGATGACAAGTTTTTTTGGTTTTTGGTTGGGTTTTTTTTTTTTTCTTTTTTTTTTTTTTTCCTAGCATGCGATGGTTACTAAACTGTGAGCAAAAGGTGCTGCTGGGGCCGGGAGTCACTGGGAATGAAAAATGATAATATTAATAATACAGACTTACCAGTCCAGCAACAACTGATATACATTTAGTAGCTATATCTCTATATATGCAACTGGTTTTGTTGTGGCACTGAAAAACGATGTGAAATATGATGCTTATTTTTTAAAGATAAGAGAGAAGGCATGTTTCTAACTCTTTTTGCAGAGGATTTTCTCTGGTGTTGTTTTATTTTTATTTTTGGGTGTTTTTTAAGGGTTTTTCTTCGTAAAGAGCTGGGAATTGAAAATGCATTTTACAGCAGTGGTTACACAGAGTTTGTATTCTTGCAATACTGGTGGAAGCCACAGAGCAAGATGTTAATTTTGTTATTTTTGTTATTGTTTCTTTTTTTTTTTTCTTTTTGACGCTAATTGCAATCAGGAGGGTGGTTTTTTTTTCTTCTTTTTCGGTTTTTGATGCCTGTTTATAACGTGAAACTTTTCTTGCAGTGTGTTACAGTTATCATTTTTAAATACTTTTTTCCTCCTTAAAGATAACAAAGCAAAGCAGAAAGCCAAAGAGGTGATCCTTACTTTTGCACATTTTGCACCTTGACTTTTTTATTCTTTTGCCGGCAGTGTTTTATGATGGTTATTATTATCATGATGGTGATGATAGATATATACATATATACAAATAAATACGTTTTCAAATGATGGCAGTGGAAGGTTTTCCCGGAGAATGAAGTGCGATTTGGTTTCCTTGTCAACGGAAGATGAAGTGAACAACTGAACATCTCCCCAGTGCAGGTACTTCATCTCCTTGTAGGCGTTTCCACGCTGTGTAAATTACATTGTGAGATATATATATATATTTTTTTTTTTGGTTTTGCCTTTTTTTTTAAAAAAAAAGAAACCTCTTTCCACCCTTAACTAAAGGTTTCTGTGCAATAACACGTGAGGACTGAACTAAATCTCTCTGCCTCGTGATTGCTCGGATGTGTGTGCAAGACGTTGCACTAATTATTGAGCCTAGGTCGGTGAAGATGAAGAGAGGTGTTTTATGTGCTGTGCTGTATAGAGGGGAAAGCAGCTGGGGGGGAAAAAAAAATATCCAGATATTCCCCCCCCTTTCTGTGTCTGTCTCCCCCCCCCCCCCAACCCCTCTGTTTTGCAATAAACCCCAAATGGAAACGGGATGAAACCTTGGGATCCTCGTTAGGGGAGTACAAATACTTCCCGGAGTTTAGACCTAAAAAAACCAACAAAAAAACCCAAACCCTCGTGTGTTTGTGTGTCTGTGTGTGTGTGTGTGTGTCTGTTTAAAAATTATCCATTTAGAAAATCGCAGCGAGAGAAAGAGCAAAGGAGGCTCCCTGGGAGACCTGGCTCTCTGCCACATGAGACATTTTCGGGAGCCCTAAGGGCAGCAAAAGCCTTATATCCAACTTCTGCTCCCCGGATTAAAAAGGCGTAAAGAAGGCGGCGGGTCGCCTCTTGCGCGTTTAATTCCTTGGGATGGAGGTGAATCAGGAGCAGGTATTTTGCTGGAAGGTGTGTGGAGGGTTCTGGATGCCCCTGGCTGGCGGGGAACGGGAAGCTGTGACTCCCCGTGACGGTCACTGGGAGTTCAGGGCTGGGGAAGAAACTGTTTCTTCTCGTTGAGAGAATGAGAGACGGGATAGAGGTTCTGTGAAATCCCATTTGGAAAGATTTTTCTAGATGACAGGTTTCCTGGGGTTGGTGGGGTTTTTTTGTTTGGGTTGGGTTGGGGTTTTTCCCTCCCCAAAAGAGATAATATTGCAATATTATGCTAAAGTTGAAGTGCTGAACACTTGGATCTGCAGCCTTCTCTGTCGTTTACTTTAATGTGATGAGATTGCTTAATGTATTTTTTATATAAACAGCTTTTAGGGATCTATAACTGACCGTAAAGATATGTTCTGTATTCAGATGTTGAAACTAAAGTTACAGGGGATATATTTCTTTTTTTATCACTGTGCTAGAAGCAAAAATAATTCATAGGACTACAAATGCATTTGGAAGTTTGAGGCTTCTAACACTTCTATTTACATTCTTGTAACTTAACAGCTTCCTTAAAAGTAGAAAGTGTGTATAGAAGTCTTCAGCATCCTCTCATGCAATTAGTCATGTTCATGTTGAAAAGTAAATAAATTTATTTGTCTTTGTAGAAACATGTCTGTTATATATTTATGGTGGCTTTTTTGCAGTTTGAATGTAATAAAGATATTTAGCACATATTTATGCATGGCTTCTGCTCTGACATGATGAAATACTTTTGGCAGTATATTGGGGTCAATAATCCATGTGTCTAAAAAAAACCACTGGCTACACATTTGCATGATAGATTATGATGACTTATCTGAAGTAGATATGGTCTGTTGGGTCAGTCCTCCACATTTTAAGTAGACTCGGGCTGCTTATTTTTTGCATGATTTAATTTGAAAGAAAAACATTGCAATACAAGAGTGACTGCAATTTTATCTTCCACCCCTCTTTTTTTTTTTTTTATTTCCACCCCCCTTTATTTTTAAGTTAAAGTTTTTCTTTACATTTATGTGGAACTTCCAGTAAGCAAAAGATTTTTTGATATTGCCAAGGCGCTGAAATAAAGTAACTAGGCTGGCAGTTTCCAGAATGAGGTTCCTTTTGTCCTTTAATTCTGCAGGTGTATTGTGTGAGGGATTTTGTACAGATAATTGCTGGCTAAAGATGTAATCCTGCTCACCTAGACTTACCTTGAAGTCTGAGAAAGAGAAAGTTTTAGGAATTCACTATTTTCAGCCCCAAGATTTCATTTACAAAGCACCTGTGGTCCGAGTAGCGTGGTAATTAACATACATGCATTTCCTTTAGCAACAATCCAAGGTTTGATGGTTTCATATGTATCAATCAGCTTAGAGGGCTTTAAAATAGATCTAAAGGAGCTAATTTTGAAAGGGGAGGCTTCTGCCTCTGGCAGTATGTGGACACAGCAGGGTTTGGGTTGGTGGAATCGGTTCTAGCTTGGTGTTTCCATAGTTATGCTGTTGAGAGCATATTTGGAAAGCCATAGTTAGTGTAAAAGAGAATTGTCTTTTTGTACTTTTGAGATGAACCCAAATTTTGCCGAAGAATTGCGGCATCCTTTCTACTATTGATGATATAATTGCGTTTCTTATCTTTAGGATGAGATATACTTTGCTGCCCCAACTCCTGAAAGCCACGGGTGTCCAGAAGTAAATGGCAACTTTTGGTTTTCTTTGCCTCTTTTTTGGTCCTTGGGAGAGCTTAGGAATTAAAGGTGCCTTTAGGAAGGTTTGTAAACTGAAAGCATTAGAAAGCAATTTTTCTTTTCTTTCTCCGTAACTATTATTAGCAGTATTTAGGAGCAAATAAAAGTGGGGCAGGTGAAGAGGAGTTACTAGCTGTGCGGTCCCCAGAGGGCTGACTCCTAAATCTGTGCTTTTGGCTGCTGTAGTGGCCTCACCTGGCAACAGCAGCCTATCTTCTCACATCTTTCTAGATGGGAGAAGGGGCTGGAGAGGCCTGGAGGGTCATCAGCTCGGTTGTGCTGTGATACTAGGCTGCCCTTCTTATTTTTTTCTTCAGATTCAAGCAAGAACCAGTTTAAATTTAGCTGGTTCCATCACTCCTGCTGCACCTCTCTGAAGGCTGGGCAGAACCTCTCTCTTTGGGCTGTTAGAATCCTCCTTCCTGTCCTAAATTTGTTCTCGGACAGTTTACCCTCCTTTATTTTTATTCCTTCTCCATATCTCTGCTCCTCCTTGGACTATATTTCTACAGAGCAGTTGCAGCCTCTTTTTACTCCTGTTTACTGGGCTTACTGGGAGAGGTTCCCACCAGCCTGGCCAGTGCTGGGAAGGGATGGTGAGGCTGGCTCTCACCGAAATGATGCTGCAGCAGAAGCAGGGCAGCTGCATTCAAATCCTCTTCTGCCCAAGTTGGTCTGGTTTGCTTTCAGCTGGCTCTCCAGTTCCTGGCTCTCACATCAGCCCAGGTGTTTCCACCCGGAGCTGGGCTGTGGATGTGCCTTCTTCTAGTGGAAGAGCCTTCAAGCCGTGGGGACCTTCCCTTCGCTCTGCCAAACCACTCTGAATTTCTTTGCCCAGCACGGAACGGTGAAGGAACTCACGGAAATTTTTCCTGCAACACTGATTTATTTATTTTTTAGCCTCCCAAAAATCTTCTACTTAGTGATTTAGTATTTTGTCTTCAACCCCAATGGGCTTGAGCCAGTGTTGTACCAGGGACTGTCTTCTATCAAGAATAAACATGAAAGCTGGCTACAATGCTTTTTAAAATAACTTTTCCTCCTTAGTTTCTTCCCAGGTTGCTTATTTCCTAGCTCTCTTGTCTTCCAAAGCATTATTCTAAAAGCAGTTTATTTGTCTTTTACAGTGTAATTTTTCCTATTTCCTTCATTCCTTTCAATTGTGGGTTTCGAAAGATAAAAAGATAAAAAAAGCTTAATAGTGTTCGAAGCGAAGGATTGTAAAGACTGGTAGGTTTGCCCTCAGATGACTGTTTTTAAACTTCCCTTGGTCTTCTCAGAGGATGCTGTGCTCTGTCAACTTCTGGAGCTGAATCCTGTATGTTTTAAGTACTTACAGAATTTCTTAACAGAAGGTTAAAGATGACTATTTCCTGATGAAACATGATGTTATCTCTAACACGGTCTACATAGTCATCCAGTGTGTAGCTGCCTTAAACTCACATCCAGGCTGACAGAAGAAAACAAAATGCTGCTTTTAAATAGTATGAAGATTACAACGTACCATTTTCACCTTTGTTAAGGTACCAATATTATTTTATGATCTTTGAACAATTACTGGAATCAAATGGCTTGAAGATTATTGTTTTGCATGTACAAACATTAGAATAATTTTTACCTTTTTTTTTTTTTTCCCTCATTTTTACTCGTTCCTATTTCAAAATGACACTCTAATCTCTATCATGTACTTCATCCTCATGTTACACTTTTGGAAATATTTTCTGAGAAGGTTTAGTTTTGCACAATGAAGTGTGATTTTTCCATCTCAGTGAATCATCTGCCAACAATTAAAACAAATAATCAAGCAGACCTGCAAATTATTAAGCAAATCTCAGGTTGCTTAGAGCAAATGCAATTAATTTGTTTTTATGACTGTAGTATTCTGGGATAAAAAGATCGACAGGTAGATGAATAGAGAGAACCACATAGATATTTTTAGACCTGTTTTTTAATGTGATGGAGAATCAACAGAAATCTTACATTAATTAATTCTCCCTTTGGGGCTTAAGCAACGCTTTGGTTTAAGAATGAGCAGTTTAACTTTCTCCATGTGCTAAATTTGAAGTTTAAATTTCTCCATGTGCACTGGTGTTATCTGCTGCCCCCTGACAAAAGCTCGGGGGTCAGATTGTCCCCCTGGTGTCTCCCCAGCACCCCATCCCTCCTGGGGCTGCCTGCCCTCCCGCTGCCCTGCTGGGGCCTCAGGACTCAGTTCCAGGAACTGATTTTTTTGCTTTTCTGCACTTCTTGCACGATTAAGGGGAGTAAACCTCATCATTTCAACTCAGAGTTGGCTGGTAGAGCCCAGGGGTGGGTTTCATAGGAGTGATGACCAACAGCAGGTACGGAAGAGGAATGACACTCCCCAGGCTCTTCTTCTTCATTTTTCCTTTGCGCACTCGTGACTCTTTATCCCAAAATACCCAAAGCTCTGATTAAACAGGGTTTACATCAGCGGGCCTTCCCAGGTGGCTTTTGACTGATGTCAGGGACTGTTGCCCCTACTGATGTGCAGTGGTGCTGAGCAATCGAGTCAATGAAGAGCTCTGGAAACAGCTGAGACTTTCCATGGACAATTCTTTCGTCTTCTGAGACATGCTCACAGTGCCTTGGAGAGCCAGAGCTTATAGAAGGCAGTACAGGCCATTATTATTATTATTATTTTTATTATTATTATTTAACATTTATTTTTATTATTGTTGTTTTGATGATTATTGTTATGATGATGATTACTACTGCTGCTGTTATTATTATCATTATTATTTAAAGAACAAGAAACCATAAAGGATCCAACGTTAATTACTGAACCTCGATAATTATTAAATGACTTGGTGAAAGTCAGGTCCCTGTCCTCCAACTCTACCCCCTCCCAACAGCCTTTATTTCAGCCTGCTCAGTCGCATCACTTGCTTTCGTCGAGACCCTCCATTTGTCCCCACAAATGCTTATTTTTTTCACAAATGGCTTAAGACAAGTTCTAACGTTGGACTTGACTGAATATAAATGAAGCTGGAACTGCCAGTCTGGGGAGATACTTCCCTCCTCCCACCCGAGTTGCTTTTTGGGGAAATATGGGAAGGAATGAGGCTTTGAGTCAGGCACGTGCTTCGCGTTGCGCAGGGTCAACAGAAAAGGGGACTATCTGCCAAAACTCAAATATTGATGGGATTCTTCACCTGACTGAAGCGAGGGTAAATTTTTTTCTGTAGAAGAACATCACACTAGCACAGTAAATGCAGCAAAAGGTGTCCCCATTTATGTCAAGACTTTTGCATAGAAGCTGGGCAGCTCCTGTGTCAAATGGATACAAGATAGATCTTGTTAAATGGTGGATTTTGGAAGAGGCACTGCACGTGTGTACCTGGCATGCAGTATTTTTAGGCTGAGTTAAGAATCGGGAGTTTCAGTCTCAAAAAGTGATATTTGCATAACATTGACAATGCTGGTCGTTTCTAATTGTGTTTGAGTGGAGATTGATGCTCAAAGATCCTCAAACGTTTGCTCTGCCCTAGGTGTCCTTTTTATTAGAACAATATGAATGAATAAAAAGGGGGGGAAAAAAAAACCCCAAACAACTTAAAATGTGTGACTGTAACAAAGATAGTTTTATTCATTTTTGCACCCTGGCCCTGTTCTCAAGGGTTACTGAACACTAACAGGTCTTCTTCTGAGTAGAGGGAGTTATGGTAGCTCACTGACATTTACAATGAAATACTGTGTTTTTTGTAATTGCATCGTCATGCTTCTGAGCTTGATCTGTAATGCAGAATTAGTTTTTACAACAACAACAACAAAAAAAGAGGAAATTCTGCCTCGTTACAATATTTTATCAAAAGATCCTTCGACCCGATAAATGTTACAGTATAAGTTATATGACATTTAAAAATGTTACGGCCAAACTGTCGTGCAGTGTCTGGGAAGCAGACACCCTGGAGGTATAATTAAAACAAAGCTTCCTGTTTGGGTGCCTAAAAGAGGGATTAATTATACTGTGCTCTAAGTAACAAAAATATCCATGTTATTATCTCATTTCTCATCTTGTATTTGCCACTGATTTTGCAGGGTAAGACCCAGTAGATGAAATGTTGCGTCATTGTTCTAATGTTCTCTGTACTTTGCAAATTCACAGCACCTGGCTTGTTTGGTGGTTTTTTTTTTGTTTGTTTTTGTTTTTTTTTTAAACTGCAGAGGAAGAAGGATGTAGTTATGTTTTCTTCCTACTTGCACAACTCCCACTTAAATGGGGAGTTCTGTTAATGGAACAACTGCAAGATTGGCTCTGGAGAGGTCAGCATCTTCCAGTTGTGCACTTGTCAGTTGTAGACATTGTGTACATTATGCACAATGAAAAGAGAAACTACATTTAAATTTTGATGTTTTGTCACTTTTGCTTTAGGGGGATAGTTCACCAGGCCATTGATGCTATTTCTGTTGTTTGTTATTTAATGAGAAAAACATACTGCTGTCCCGTTCATCAGGATGTGCCTTGTTCTGGTAGGTGGTGTATAAACAGAGAGGTGCAGAATTAAACCCTGGTCCTATTAAAATCAGTGATACATCTGCTGGTCAAAAGCTGTCAAAAATGTTGTGGTTTTTTTTTTTTTTTACTGTAGATTTTTGATAAAGTGATTCACACAAAAGGCTCGATTCATCTCACTTAACCTTGCTGTTTAAAAAATAGATTTTCAGAGCTAAGCTAGTCATCATTTTAGCCACCTAAAAGTTAGTCATTGAAGTCTAACGCGGTCGCTCAAGGCTTTGTAGTCAATGGAGATACATAGACACATCCAGAGAATTACAGATTGCATCCCAGGAGAGGCATCTATGGGTAGCTGAACGCCTCTCTCTTTCCACTGATGAGAGAGAGAACCTAGATGAGACATTTAAACTGGATTCCTAACTTTTTGATGGATGAAGTTAGAGGAGATGAATGTTGTACTTTTCGTTCCCCCATGCATCTGTTGAAATACAGATCTCAAAATACATTTTTAATGAAATATTTGGTTGAAAACTGATTGGTTGGCCACAAGCATTTTCATGGCTTTAAGTTTTTACCTGAATTGGTTTTTCAACTTCTGCAGTAATTTTTTTTGCAGAAATGCAATTGTCTTTTAAACACTTTGAGTGCATTCTGGACTATGAAAAAAAAATCCCCAAAGGTTTCTGTTGGGGCCAAGGTTTCAAACCTTTTTTTTCCATTGCTTCACCCAATTTTCTAACTTTTTATCATGTAACCCTACAACTTGAGTTCTCCTCAAAGTGTCCTATTCTAGAATCCAGGGACTTGAGGTATTGGGTACAATCACAGATCTCATTTGAGAAACTGCTGAAAATAATTGAAATTTATAATTTATATTAATAATAATTGAAACATAGGATTATGTGGGTCGCAATGGAATCAGCTACTTGCACTTTGCATATGTAAATAAATGTTGATATAGGTCACAGGGTTAAAAAATCATCAGTAATTAAACAAACAGCAGAAGACCTGAATTTGAAAGTTCTAGATGGCTGTGAAGAAGTCTTTTTGAAGCATAGAAGTGGAAAAATAATAGTTTGTGAACTGAGGTGATCCAGGCAGTGTAGGTTAAATATTTAGCTATTGATGGCATGCTGTTTATATACCCATCTACATGCTTGTTATAAAAGATACTGGTAAAACCTATCATTTTGAATGTCCAGATAGATTTTATTTTTCCCCATCTCAAGTAATTTCCTAGAGAAGTGTAAGGCTGAGTGTTAATGTTTGCATGAATCATGTCTTAGACCAGGTTTATTTCAGTGACTTGATTTAGGTCTGTCCCAAGTCATGGCAAGTGGCAGGATGCAAAAACAGTGGCCAATTCGTACGCTATCATGTCATCATCCTCAAAAGCTGAGTCCAAATTAAAAATGAGCTGTTTGGCATAATAGGAATAGGCACAGAACTCGGCATAGTAAGAATTAATTGCCCAAGAACCATAGTGGTACTACCATGATAAAGTAAGATCTGTGAGCTCCAACAGCCACTTCAGAATGGTTTGGGCAGATTTGGAAATCTTACGGACTTGTAAGAATTGAGAAGAGGAGGTAAAAGTTGGAGTTCTCAGTTCTTTGGAACAACTGTTTCAGTAAGTGCAGTAAGATGCTCTGGGGACTCTAACTGGTTAGCTACAGCTACTGTGGCATGTTACACGCTTCACCACCTCTTGGTCTTCATCTTTGTTCCTCATCTTTGTTCCTCGCAGTGTATCTCTATTTCTGCCTTAGTTTTTTTTATACTGTCCCTCAAAAATGCATTGTCTGAGCAGGATCCCCGTAAATCAGATTTGCCAGGGTGAAACCCTTTTGCTGACTCCATGAAGTTTTCGCCTCTTTTCCCTGTTTCGTTTATGGACCGTGACGTTTCCCTTCGCACCCTTGTCAGGCTCGGAGTCAGGGTTACAGGGTTGGTTCGGGAATATCAAGGGCTCACTTGTGTCCACAGCTTATCAGGACACAGAGGAGCATGACTGAATTTCTCAATGAGGGTTGAGAATATAAATTTTTTTGCAGAAAAACCATATAAACCAAACTGGGCTATTTGCTGGGTCCAACTGGATCCAACTGGGTCCAGCTCTGCCCTGGGTGAGTCCAGGGAGCCTGAATGAGGACCTTTTTTGGGGACGTGGTTGTGAAAGGAGAGATTACAAGAGAAAGCCTATTTCCTTAAACTACACTATAATTCTATTTCAGGAATGCCGTGATTTTTTTTATTTTTTTTTTTTAATTTGAAGCACAGATTGATGTCCTAGATAGGATGGCATTTCATCTCAGAAATTTTAAAATGGGTTCAGAAATTCTTAATACTTAGTCGCAAATATTAATGAACGCTGTAAATAATCATCATAATCAGAATAAGGCTGGCTACTTTTCACTTTCCGATCTTTTAAAATCAGAGTCAGCCCTGCCATAGAGACCCGTGTCACACAAGTCTGCAGTGACAAACAGAGGAACCACGTATTTTAAACTATTGGGTGTGTTCATTTGAATTTCTGGATCCTTTTTATCTTTTATTTGTAATGTTTTTTTTTTTACTTCAGACTTGCTGGACCTTCCCTCCTGCTCTGGACCTCTCCCCTGACGTCGGCACAGCTCAGAAGGATGAAAGAAAAGGAAGCAGTAGGAGAGGGATGGAAGAGGGGAGAGGAGTAGAAAGAGAAGGAGGAGGGGCAGCAATAGAAATGGAGGAAAAAAATCCCCATCCCTTGAGTTAAAGTGCCAGAAAATGGGGATGTTTTCAGTCCCAGCTCCTCCTCACCTTCCCCTCAGGCTCAGGCCCCTGTCCCTCTCCACAGCTTTCATCAACCCCACAGATATTTCACTACTCATGTCCTTTTTTTATTAAAGAACAAAACCAGAACAATTAACAACTTGCAAAAAAAACCCACCAAAATCTAGCCACCTTCTTACAACAATTGGTTGTTGAAGTAGTAGACTTACGTCTTTAACTAGGAAAGTATAGAATGGTTTAGAATCATGCTTCATGAGTGAGACATAAAAAATGTTAGATTTCTCATTCCTTTTATGCCCAAAGTGAGCCCTTTAAATCAGCATGCCCATGGCTCTGTATTTCATTTGTCTAGATCCAAAAGCAGACTTTCTGCTGGCCTTTACTTACTTATTTGTTACCTTCCCATCTTTTAAAGCTTTGCTTCAGGAGTCCTTCTTACTCCCCATCACGTTAGTAGGAGTATAAATTAAAAACCATTCTTAATTCCTTCAGTTCTTTTGAATTTTGCGGTGTATTACTTGGCTTTGTTGGCCAAACACTCCCACCAGAGTTTAAAAAAAAATGCAATAAATAGGGTCTCCCCTACTCAGTGCTGGGCCAGCACTGGGTGAACTCTTTGGCCAAACCTCTTTTCATTCCTTATGTATACCTGTCCCATCACAGCCATTCCCACCAGAAACCCCTTCTACCTGACAAAAGGTTGATTTAGGAATATTAATACAATGGCTGGATCCAGTAACTGGTCTTCCTAAGAAGTTATTTCCTAAGTCTGGAGCTTAAATTGCTCCTATGGCTCCCCTGTACCAATCTGCCTGATTAAAATAAATAAATAAATAAATCCAAAGGGTAACCACTGAGCCAGTAAAAAACAAAACCCAGTTGCAAATTTGTAGACTTAATTCTTTACATGACAAGTACTAAGAATTCCCTGTTGCTTATGACATACTATAATCAGTTCTGGTAACTGAGTGAAGAAGGTTCTTAGATGTCAACAGATTCCGGATGAAACACGTAGTTATTGCAGGTGCTGGTGGAACAGGTCCAGAGCAGAACGATCAGGTCCAAAAGGCTGAAATAATATTTATATCCTCTAAAGACATTAAAAAAAAAAAGTACTGTAGACAAAATTGTTAGGTATTATGCATATCTAGATGTAATAGGTTAAATGCTATTAAATAAAAAATACAGTACGTAAAACTGCAAGAAAATAATGACTTCTTTCAGGCATTTTATGTTTAAAGATATGTTATTTTTTTTTAACATTTAGTAGAACTTAATTTGATGTTTACTTAAGAAAAGCACTGTAAACTGATGCGACTGACTCATTACCCGACTAGAAACTTTGAATTTCCATTGGTATTGAAGTCTGCCTGATGTATTCTTTTTAGATTTTGTTTAGATTTTGATTATTTATCTCCAGTTTATGTGAGTCACACACTTGAATAGCGGGTTTCTGATTTCAGCAGGGCACTCGGAGTCCCCGAACTTGGTACTTTGGGTCTCTTTGAGACCTAGATTGTGTTTTACTGGCCTTAAGTGTCATTTAAGATCAATCAAGGGATTACCTTGATTTAATTACCTTAATTTTAGGTAGCTGTAGCTACCTAACAGAAGTTATGCGGTTTGAAACTGGCCCTCAGCTGCTGTTGAAATGCAATGCAATCCATCCCACGCTCCAGAATTTTGGCTCATTTTGCAATGGGGAGAAATCTGACTTTCTTGCTCCCGTAAGTAGATATTTTGAAGCCATTGGTCTTGGAGAGGTCAGTAAGACTGCCCACACGAGCAAGATGAAGAAGGAGCTGTGGAAATGGGTCTGAAGCAAATGTTTTTTTCAAATCAGGGGTGGAGACTTTCTTGGACTGACTCAAACCCTTTGCCTTTTCTCAGTCCTACCATGCTATTGTTTCTGCTACAAATATTATATATTTGAACTTTGTAGTTTTCTTTGCAACATTTGTCTTCTTCAGTGTGCAACAAAATAATTTCATATAGCAATTCCCAGTTCACACTTCAAAATGTAACTACAGTATAATCCATAATCATCAATTTCTTTTAGGACCAACTGCTTGTTATTATGGTTTACAGCCTTGCAATGCATCAGTAAAGTATCTTTTTGGAAGTGGGGTAATAGAGTTGGCACCTTTGAAGCTAGGAACTTCCTAATGAAAACTTTCAAAGCTTTGATCCTATTCTGAAAGGGCAGTACTCTTTACAGATGTTTATGTTCAACCTCTTTCAGATTAAATGCTTTGTGACCTTTGGAACGTGGTATAAAATATATCTGATGGTATCAGATGCTACATGTAACGCATCCATTGGAAAACAAATTACATTAGTCTTCCAGTATTAGACTTCATCCATGAAATTCAAAGGCAGATTTCCAAATGATGATACTCACCTGTTAACTGCTGCTCACAAGCATAAGTACTTTTGAAAGTCAGAAGAATTTTGGCCATCTCTACTAAATACAGAGTTACAGGCCCAACCTCAGCATCTTTATGGAAGGCTTACTGCGTGCAGAATGTAGATTACTCAAAATAATGGCAGTCTCTATTTGGCCTAGAAAACACAATTGTGGTGCAAACAAGACTGAATGAAGACTGCCATTGTCATCCATAAGATACTTCTTATATGAAAAATATTTTAAGTAAATATGCCAGAGGTGAGTCACACCAGGTACCCTTTAAACATAGAATGTCTATCTTTCTACGTGTAGTTTGTAGCAAGACAGAGCACCCGTAGAAACTGGGAGTCAGGTATTGCTCTCCCATCTAGATTTGCAACGCTTTTGACATGGGTCCATTTGGATTGTGCCATGGCAAAAGAATGAGAAATTGTGCGTCATGTCTTCTCAGAAAAAGCTGTATTTCCCAGTTTCATGTATTTTGAGCAGTACAGAGCGTACCACGATACGTAGAAGGCATACCCGTGTCACTATAGCCAAGGATACTCCTCGTTTTGTAGTTGTCTGTGGCAACTTTGCAATTTATTTCATTGGGAGCAAGATCAAGCTTCTGTTTTTAATACAATAGGATGTGTTTCTGATATAAATGTGGAACAGGGTATTAACTCAATAGAACAAGGCGATCTGATACTTGGTGAATCAGAGGTTCTGAAGGCGGCATAATAAAAGTCTGATTTAATATAAAAAAAAAAAAAAAGATGTTATTTTTCCCAGTAAATGAGTTGATATAATTTTTTTTTCTGGTATACTAAAAGTGAAAAAGGGCTGAAGTAGTGGGTCAAACGCAAGGTCCAGCTATCTCATTATTCTTTTTCTGCTGGTAGTAAAGAATAAGAAAAAAAATGGTATCGTTGCAAGAGGCTGCTTTCTAGAAGAATATGTAGAATGCTAGGTTAATGATGCAAGAATAAACTATACTGACCTATAGCTTTATTTTATATTTTATCAATATTAATAATTTGATACAGTAATTGATACTTTGTACAATTAGGAACACATCAGGACGTACACTATCTTACCAAAGTAGGTTCAAATCAAAATCCTAAAATAATTTCAAAAGATAGGAAATTTTAATTTCCTAAATTCTGGCACTTTCCATCTTTGTATTCCTTGACTTTGCTGACCTACTTAACTTTTTTCAATATAGAGTTTTTTAAATTTATACAGCCCATATTTACTATATCAAGGGAGATTACATGTCTAGACACATATATTTGAAGTTTCATTATGAAATATGGAACAACAATAGCATAAAAAGACAGTTATTTATGAAAATTGTTTTGGAGCATTGCCTTGTAGCTTCTTATTGAAGCTATAAATTTGAAAGTTTCCTGTGTTTTCTATTTGCATCGTCGTATGAGGAGGTAAAACAGTATGAATGTAAAGTAGAAGCATGCTTTAATAAACGGAGCAGACCACTCAACCTT
This sequence comes from Gallinago jamesoni, assembly GCA_025769975.1. NCBI lineage: Eukaryota > Metazoa > Chordata > Aves > Charadriiformes > Scolopacidae > Gallinago > Gallinago jamesoni. Next base: position 125,180,296 of record JAOQGH010000012.1, read on the forward strand.
GGTCATATCTCTATCCCAGTAGAATAGGAGGGAAGTCCTCTGGTTTTCGTGAACTTCAGTTTCCCATATATGTTTGCCTATTTACATTTAGAACAGTAAAATTTCCTTAAGGACTTACTTACTACTTTAGTCAGATTTCATCTAAGGATTTTAAAGCCTTTAAGCTTCATGAATGCTTATCATTTAAGTAATGATAACATAGGAGAACTATTATTGATTTGTGTTGCCAAAGTGCATTGGAACCCAACCATGAAACAAGATTAGCAGGTTGTTAAAAAAATAGAGAGCAAGCTCCAACCTCAAAACCATACGAATTACATTCAGCTTGCAACCCACCATGAGTGCTCAGGATTCTGCAGCAGAGTATACATTCAATAATAACAATTATTTTTTTCAAAATAATGTACACAGTGTAAATATTTAAATTCCTCTCATTGCGAAACCATGCGTTGCCTCTGTGAACTCATTCACTCACAACCTCTCACCAGCAGTATACTGAAAATATAACTGCTGAATTTAAAAATATTTTAAATACTTTAAAATATTCTTTCGTACTCTCAGCAATTTTTATCTCAAGCTATATATTTAGTATATAAGCTTTCTGTTACACTTGAGATAAAGTATCATTGTCCTTGCATCTTTTTCGTGAGTCCCCAGATAGTTCTGTCACTTGGAGAGTTTTTTTTATGTCACTATCTTTCTCAACACCTTATAACAGACTTCAACAAAAATAAAAGAAAAAAAAAAAAGGGAGGGTGGAGATCTATCTTTATTAGTAGAATAATAAAAGCAGATTTCAAAGCAGATGGAGCAGAAAGAGACATCAAAGCCAAGTTAAAAAATAGTGAAATTACAACAATGAAATCTTCAGAAAAATCCTATAGCCATTTAGTAGGTAACGTTTTAAATGAGGTGACTTTCATGGAAGTGGTTATGTCATGTCCCAACAGTTAAAGAGAATCTGTGAGAAGCTGCTGAAGTTGTTCCTTCATTTACCCTATAGGAGATTTATATATATAAAAGTTATCCTATGTCTTACGTGATCTTATCTTATATGGTGTGTAAGATAAGATCTAAATTTCTGTTTATTTTCAACAGAGAGAGACAATTTGTTTTTTTTTCCAGCAAGGAGTATTAGGCCATGACTGAATCACTAAAAAAGAAGATAGTTGTTTTCAAAAGCAAGACTAAAATAAATAATTTTCTTTCAGTGAAACCAAATGTTAGCTGATATGAATTAATGGAAAGGTCATAGAATAGAATCATAGATATTGAATAAGCTGGCTTAAACACATGGTTTCTTCTGCATGTTTAGGCTCACCCTAGCTAAGCAAAGCATGCCAGAGCTGTGGTGGGGTGGAAAGTGATGTGGCTTTGGTTAGGGTTCCCCTTGGGTGAGGAGGAACTCACTCCCGAAGTAAGGACTTCTCTCCTGCCAACCAGCAAACAGGCACTTCTTTGAAGGTTTCAAACTTTATACTTTACCTGATCACATAAGTAAATAGTTAAATCCTGCAACTCACCAGTTTGGCTGTATAATATAATTATATATAATAGAGTAATCTGGTGGACAAAAATTACTGTGCAGTTGAAATGCAAGTGTCGCCTCTTGGGGGGCAATTCCCTTCCTAATGCCTTGTTCTGCAGGACTATACTGAAAATTGCTTCAGTAGCAAATAAGATAAAGCCTAATTTCTTGTAAATTCTACATACATGCCCTAAAGTTACCTTTCTTTGAGCAAAACAAAATAACCAAGTTAATTTCAATGAGGACCTTCAACTTTTGAGCAACAATGAGAGTATAGTAACACCTTATGGGACACCTGGAGGAGTCTTCCTTCCTGGGGATATTTAGGAGAAGGCTGTAAGAGAGAAAAACCCCATGTAGAAAATGCAAAGTACTGGGCAGTAGCTGACAAAGGATGTGTACACACGACCAAAACAATTAGTCCCTGGACCTTCACGAGGATGCCCCTGTCTCTACTCTCCTCCTTTCCTTTCCTTAGGGTTGCAGTTTCACGTGGAAGCCTCCTTCTGCCAATCATATGTGTTCCTCTACGGAGCTCCTAACGTATCCGAAATCTTCTCCCTAATCCTGCAAAATCAAATACAAACAATCCCATAAGCAGAGAGTAAAAGGTGAGATGGCTGCCAAAGCTAATGTGTTTTGGTGGTTTTTTTGAGGTTAAGCTAAAATTTAAAAAAAAATACTCCAGCCTGGGCATTTGTAGGCGTAGTGACCAGTATTTGCAGCTGGTATAAACTGGTAGGATGTTTCCAGTAAATCAGCCTGGCTCTGTGCTCATAACTTGGTCGTAGCATATGCATTAGCATAGAGCATTTAGCTCTAGAGCCTCTCCTTTGCATTTTGAGAGGATTTAAAAGAATGCATTATTCATAGTGAAAGAATGGTTAGAAAGCCAGTTGTTTCTGATGAAAGATGGTGGGCACAAGTTTGCATATTTTTTTAGCCATTTTATGTTATACACTACTGCAGAGAAATCTGTCTTGTGCCTCGAATAGTGTATTGATTATAATCAATCAGACATTTTACATAGACTAAGGTGTGACCTACTTAGCAAAAAATGCATTGATAAAGAGAGGGTATTAATGGATCCTAGATTTTTTGGCATTAATTAGGCCTGCTGAGGTCTTAAATGTAAAGGATGCTCTATAAATGTGCCACCATTCAATAACCCAATTTTTAGATTGATTATTAGAGATACAATAGAACGTGTTATTATGTTAGGTCTTGAGAAGGATTGAATAACGGAAGGGTTCAAGTGATACAATCATCAGATGTTCAGCTGTCAAAACACCATTTTTCCAATTGTTCTGCTTTAAACCAAAAATTGCAATTTGGTTTGGGAAGTGTACTCTGGAGCCAGTATAGCTGAGAGAGGTAAAGGATCATGCCATGCTATTTTAACTTTAGGATTAGATCTTTTGATAAAGAGAAAAATATTCATAAGTTGAAAAAGTCATCATTAGAACACTTTTTCTCCTCTTCTGTGTTTTAGAACTAATATTATTTTTTTTTCTATTGGTATGTGTAATGAGCCGTAGTTAATATATGCTACTTAGCTTAATCTCTCTGAAACTCAGCTTTTCAGTATGAAAGAAAGAGGGCAGGAGGAGAATGAACACATACAAGGGATAAAACCTGAAAATATATGCGTGGCACCTGAGCCTCAGCTCTCACCTTATGGATAAAATGTGAGATGGGACGGGAGGTAGGATTTAGTTTTGCTGTTGGCCTTGGGGGTTGAGCATATCATGTAGCCTTTCTGAGCCTCTTTGTTCTTGTTAGTCAATTATTTTGCTGTATCTTCTTATCTATGTAAAGTATCATAATGAAACTCAATTATAAAAGAGGAGCTGGGCAGCAAGAAACGGTGTTAAGACAAGTTCCTTAGGGATTATTAGGGAATGTCCACACTGCTGGCAGCTCTGTCAAGACTGAGAAACGTGGGTCTTCGAGATGATATTGTAACATCCCTGAAAACAATCAAAGGAGAAAAATTGACATTTTTATGGAGGTACTTTGCAGAGGCTTTGTGAAAAGGAAAATGCAATGGCTAAGGGTTTTCACCCCAAGTTTTATTCAGCTCCATTGAAATGCTCTCTTGGGGCCAGCGGATGCTGTGGTGAGTTTAGGACCTAAGAGTTTGGAGAGCCCAATCAGAAGTACATGCTGGCCTGCTTCTCGCTCTTGTAATTAGCTAGCAGCTGCTTTGATTTGTGCCAATGGCTCCCAAAAAGGATTTTCAGGCAGGAGTTGTCAAAGTATGTGGCTTTCTGGTCATAGATTTTCAGGGTCCTGGCACGTACAATTGGGTAGAGACGTACTAGAAGGTAAAGTCTTAAAAGGCAGCTTTTCCTTACTCCTCTTCAGTGCTAGAAAAAGGCAAGAATGTTGTTGCCAGAATGTGGCTGTAGTTGGTCTTCTCTGAAGATTTCTGAGACTGTAATCCAGCATGTTAAACTCAAAGAATCTGCCCCCGTGAGTTGATTCAGAAATAAATGTTGCGCCAAATACAGTTATTTACTGAAAGTAAAAAATTGCTGAATAATAACATGAGTATGGGATTAATAAAACCTATGGGTGACATAATGCATAAACATTCCCTATTGTTCTCTTAATTGTTAATGAAATAGTGCACAAGAGGTCCTGGTCATGTGGTTCCAACGGTTATAGCTCAGTTGCATTGCAATGAAGAGACACCTGGCAGAGGAGTCTGAGATTTGCATTTGCTGATTTTATCTGTGAGAGTTTTTGTAAACGGTGCCTTTAAAGCTGATTTGCTTTAAAGTTTCAATCTAAAACCTGAATGCAAACCCCATTCATGTTTCCTAAATACCAGTAGTTTTCACTGTGGCCAGAGCTAAGTTTACAAGTCATTCTACATCTGTTGACTCTCCAGGACATTCTGATGTTTTTGAGCTGTGCCCGATTCCTTGTTTTTTCCAATCATAGAAATGGGAATAAAGCATTCAGTCGTCAAAATTACTGTGGATGACTCATAAATTGAGTTTCACTCTGTAAGATTTCAAAGCTAATATTTTAGGAGATGTGTTTTCAACTGCTCTAGGTAGCCCTCAATGCTGGTAAACCTACGTTCTGTTCTAGATGTTGTACTCACCAAAGGCCACTCCAACCAGTAAAAGGAGAGAATGTGTGTCTGGAAGGTGTGGAATAACTGTATTTACCACTCATTCTCTCCTTTTTAGCAAAGTAGTTAGCAATACATTTCTACTTTAGCATTGGTGAAGACAAGAGAGAATAAAGAAATATTTTCTTCTGGAGTAACCAGTTGAGACGTGGGGGAGCTGAGTGGTTGAAATGAGCAGGCAGTGGTCTCTGTGAGGGTGTTATTCTCTTGTAGATAGGTAATAGCTTTTTATTGTCCTGTTAGAATGTGACACAAGAGAGGCTTGGAAATGAATCAGAGGTAGATTCTGCTCATGCTGGACCAGTGTCTGAAATCACCTCTGGTCTGCCAAAAAAGGAAAAGCTGCTCTCCCAGTGAGATGATGGCTGGATTTGCCTGGTTAGGAAATGACACGGTGACAGGCAAGCACAATTTTCCTGCGTACAGATTTAATCAAAAATACTAAACAATGCACCTCATTTTGTAACTGGAAATATTTTGTTATGGGATGATGATTCGTCATTGATCTTTGCTCTCTGCCAATGGAACAGTCTCTTGGGAGGAAAATATAATCTGTATCTGTCTTATTTGTTTGACAAGGCAAAATAAAACCCCCCAAAAGCCCCAAACACCCAAAACCCAAGAAAGAGACTTCTGCTTTTGTTTCAGTGATTTAATGTACGTTTTCTAACTTTTTATTTGAAGAAGCTGTTTGTAAATCTAGTCTAGAAAAATGCTGTTTTTATGAGCTTCAGGAGCATGTTTCATTTGGAGTGAATGAATTATTCCTTGCCAACAGACAGCTGTAAGTACATAAAATGCCCAGGCTTTTTTGAGGCTTGGCTCAAATGCCAGCACAAAATCAATGATAAAAATCAATGCCTTATATGTGCAGTACTTTACTTAATCATTTAAAAAAATTATTTCAGTGAGACATAGAGGGCCAGATCCAGAGCAAATTGTCAGAAATAGTTTAGCTTCTATAGAGTTCTATTGATTTACTCCTGTGCTAGATCTGGCCCACTGCAGAAACTAAATTTAATATCATTGTATTTTTTAATGTATTTATTTATTAGTACTGAACAGCATTGCGTTTTCTGCAGCCATAGAAGTGGATTATGTTCATAGCAAAGTCTTTACATACATGGAATGTGTAGTCGTGCCTGACGTGCAACAAAATTACACTTGACATTTATAAGCTCGGGATTGAGTTTTCCATTTCGTGTAATTTATAAAACAAGTTCATGTCTAAAGTTACACCACTGATTACAACGTCTAATTTGCATGAGTGATTAGGACACCCTTTGTGAGTTGGGGATTATAAATAAAAATTGCAGCAAGTATGATCTTTCAGAAAAATATGGGGGTTGGAACAAGATGATCTTTAAGGTCTCTTCCAACCCAAATCATTCTGTGATTCTATGATTCTATACTTTCTACATTGATTTGATATAGAATGTTCAGATTTAATAATGTAGAAGAAACCACTTGATATCATGCTTTAAACATTTTGGAAGCGTATCTTAGGAAAGTATAGAACCACTATCAGACATCGCTACAGCTCTCTGGCAATAAATAGGTGACATTGTTTGGAAACTGTTCCTTAAACCTAATTCCTTGTGTTTTATGCTTACCCGTGCATTTGCTTGCAGTCCTGGGATTATTAGGTGATGCAAATGGTGTGGGTCACAGTGCTGGGTGTGGAATTAACTGTGGAGTAAATTCTGTGGTGTAGGTGAGGAATCTGACTCTCAGAAATGGCACCTAGGATGCTGTTGACTTCCCTCAAAACTGATAGTGCTTGTTATCTCTAAAAAATCAGGAAAGAACTCAAGTGGAAATTAAAATATGTTACATTTTAAAACTGAACAGATTAAGATTTTTGTGAATGTGCTTTCTCAGTTCCTGACATCACGCGTTTGAATCTCTTTACTTAATACTTCATCAAGGTAATTGTCCTCATTTAGTATCAGTCAGGTCAATCCTCATCAAAAATATCCATTAAGCTCAGTAATAATTTTCAGCCAAGTAAAAAAAATGCAGACTGCATGTTGTATGACTTTTTAGCAGAACATCCCTTTCTAAGGGAAGTGACCTGGCTATTGTCATCTCTTTAATTGTTATATTGTTTTCTCTGCTTAGGAACTAATACTTCCTTTAATTTGCTTTCTATCGGTGACATCTCATTTATTATAAATTGCTATAGCATTTATTTAATACCTAGGCCTATTATTGTACGGAATATATTAATTAGGTCATACAGCAGTTTATACCACTGGGTGAGGAAGATGAAGCAAGGTATCCTGCATGTAAAAGAGATACGAACCATGTTTGTGCCCAAGCAACTCATGAGATTTTTGGTACTTGAAATATGGTGGGTTTTGTCACACTTTTGAGATAGATTTTTGTAAGTAACATAAGGAAAATGGTGTCTGTCCTTCAATTTGCAAAGCTGGTTGATTACACACTGAGACTAGTGCCTGGATCAGACATCACATGCCAAGGCATAGACTGGATGACTTTTTTGAGGTCTTCTCTGATTCACTTTCATGATTCTTTAACTAAATTGAAGTAATGAATAATACAATGCACTTTCATGTTTGTGACAGATTGCAGGCAGCCCCTGTTAAAATTCAGCAGTGTATCACCATGTTTGTATTTTATTTGTTATTTATTTGTCTATTCTGTTTATTTTTCTATTCTGTCCTTTTAGAATGGCACTCTTTTCTAAAAGGTTGGAAATGAAATGCAGAATGTTAACAATGCTAGTTGTTTGAGCAACAATACCATCCAATATTACACTCAGGAGCCTAAGAACCTAACATTAATTAAATTTTACCATCGAGAAGAGAAGTATTTTTCAGCAAGGAAAAATTACTTTGTGATTAAAAGAGCTGAAAACATAAGTTCAGCGTTGATGGCAGTGTGTCATTCAGTCATGCCTTTGAACACCATTGCAGTGTTACAAACTAAATGAATGTATATATATATATATAGCATGAGCAGGCATTTTGTTGTTAATTATATTTAAGGCTTGGAGAGTGTAGTTTTCTGTTCCATTTGAAATAATGGAACTTGGTTCACTCGTGATCTACTTGGTTACGCTGAAGTTTATTTATGGTCGTCTCGCGAAGGATGGAAAATACTCTGTTAAAAATGGAAATTATCCAGGGGCCTTTTGAATACCGAGGAAGGCATGGAATACTCAGGCACGAGGAAGCATTTTGCTTCGTACCTGGCATTTGTTCACAACGACTGTGTGTGACATGATTTGTTCAAAGAGCTAAAAGAGCGTACCGTTATCTTTGCGCTCCTTAAAGTGGCTCTGGGTGCCGGGGGGCTGCTCTAAAAAAAATCCCTTCTGCTGCCAGTAGCCCAGGAGTTATTACCACATTCAGGGACTGCCGGGAAGGCTGAGTCCTGTCCTATTTCCCCTGGCCGTTCTCTCTACTGGTTGGGAGGGAGGGAAATTCTGGCAGCTTGGCATCACTGCGGGATGTCTCCGTGCTGTGCTCATCGCCCCCGCGTCCTGCTTTCTGCTGCGAAGCCACCGCCGTGCTCCGGAGCCTGTCTGCTGGATGTAGGTGAACATTTATTCACAGCTGTAAAATAAGCCTTGTAGAGACAAGTGTTAAAGCAGAGAGCGAGCGAAATCCGCATTCCAGGGTAGTTAAAGGCGAGGATTCCATTAACACCCGAGAGTTATTTTGACCCGTGATTTTCTCTTGGCTGCCTTGCAATGATCTTCCTGCCCGAAGCTGCTTCTCCTCCACACAGATTTATACTGGGGTCACTCTACCTAGAGGCAGATCTATGGGCCAAATTTATTTTGCTTACGCAAAACCAAAGCAAGCAGGATCTGCAAAAGATTCCTGCCAGCAGGAGTTTTGGGAATGGCATCGTGTCTCGAGGAGAACTGCTACAGTTCTCTCGAAACCTGGCTTTGTGAAGAGGGAACATTTTTCAACATTAGCTGCACAGAGGTGATTGTCGTTGCCTTTAATGCTGCAAAAACTCCCTTTGTCTTGCTCAGGCCTGTGTTTTCTGAAGGTTCTGATCATGGTCCTTTAATAACTGGTGCGATAATATAACACTGCATTTCGGTAGTTAAGGAAGACTCCTAAAGCCTTAGTCAGGTGAAACTCCCTTTAGCTTTAAATAGAGATTTGACTGATGAATGAAATAACCTGTATTTGTTGAAACTGCTCTTCGAGAGGGGACAGGGCAGACTGCACAGTGGCCTTTTTGCCAAAGTGAGGTGGCAGATGGCGTGGCCCCACCAAACCCATTATTACTGTTGTTTTTCTGGGTCAGACCACAAGTCCAGTAAAGGCAACAACTGCTTTCACAGACTATGAGATTCCAGTAATTTTGCTGTAATCCCTGCTTTAATAGAGACAATGGCAGGTCTTTTTCCTTCTCACAAGCAGGTGAGAAGTCCGTGTTTACTGAGGCTGGGGGCAAAAGCGATCATCATCTCCAAGGCAGCATGCAGGAGTCGAGGACATTTGCCAAATATCCTCAAATTAGAGCTGTCGTGTGTCTGTGAGTGAACAGGTGGAAATTGGGAATGAAGACCATAGCCTTCAAATGCCATCGGGGAAAAAAATATAAATCAGGTAGAAACAGAAAGTCCATTTAGGAGAAGCAGCAGCATGATAGCCCTTGGCATTGTGTTTGTTAAACTGGAGGACTCACCAGACAACTATTTCAGGTGGATCTTGTACATATGTATGTGAATCATGAAAACCAATTTTCTCAGTAATAGTGTTTTAAAACTAAGACAGAATTGCCAGTATTTTTTCATAAGTGACTAAGCTGTGGGAAGAACAATCCATGCCCGTAGTAGAACATTCCTGTTTATCATATTTCATTTTAATATTAATTAACATTGTTAAAAGCAACTGACACATCATTCCTTTTATTCCTCTGAATTTTCTGACGCAATTTCTTGCTTTTAACTGAGCTTTTAACTCAGTTTTTAAAGTTTTTAACTGAGTTCACAAGGTATTGGATACCTCTGCTTCTGTGCACGCTCACTTTGAAACATTTAAAACCATGGTTTCATCTAGATGTTTTCATTGCAATCCAATCAAGATTGATATCCAGAAATGAAGATTGCCCAAATTAAGGAATATTTTTAGATATTAAAGTTGGTGTGGAAGCTAATATATGTCTCAAGTACAGTTATGCACTGGAAATAATTAGAAAGGAAAACATGGGGCTTAGTAAAAAGAATCCTAAAGAGAGTAAGGAATTTTCAGATGAGCAGGTGACAGCAGTGTCTCAAATTGGGGAGTATTGGCTGCAGGGAGTTTACAGCTGGAACTTTTATCGAAATGGTCTGGAGATGATTTTTTTTTTTTTCTTTAATGATTTCACTACTGATATTGGGAGTATTCTGGTGAAATTTGCTCGTGTCAGGTAAGCAGAGTGGCATCAGTAATACAGCGAGGGAGTGGGGTATCTTACAGGAGAAGGTGAATAGCCTTTAGGACTGGGGTCGTAGAAATGCAGTTAAATATTAAGTGAAGGTCCCTTATTAACATCAGTTTTCAGCAATAAGATCCCTTCCACTCTTGTATAATTTTGCTCTTACTAATTTTGGATAGTCTCCATTTCTTGTGGACTCTGGTTGATTTTTAACTATGTTGAAAATCACACCCCTTAGGCACACTTTTTTAACACAAATGGAAAATGGTGAAGTTATTTTTTTTCAATAAAAAAATCACTTCTAAACAGAATTACCTTAAGCATGAAAAAAGTAATGCTCACTAAATTGTAAAATCCCCAAAGCAAAAATAAATAATGAAAGCTGAAAAATATTTCAGCTTTTGTAACACCAGCAGCCAACCTAAAAAGAGTTATATCTTCTAAAACAGATGCTTTCTTGTGATGGAAGATAGATTGGCCTGTGAGCCTGAATAAACCTTGTCTCTAATTAGTATGCAAATCTCACCTGCTGCAGGGTTTTTCCTCTTTCAAAAAATGTGATCTATATAGTATTTCTGTGTTTTCTGGTGAATAATCTCACCTAGGAGGTTTATTTTCCTTCCAGTTTTCTTCATACCTGTAATTTTCAAAGCATGCTGTACCGTTTTAGGTCAATATTTTCGTCAAAGAACAAAGATGAGAAATGTTAGTGTTTCAGAAATTAAAAAAAATCCTGAAAACAAATGCAGACATTTAATTAGTAAAAAAAAATAAATCACTAAATCCTATTGATTAAAATGTTTTGCAACACCTTTATTATATATATTAAATTAATCTTGTAAGCCTTTGACTTGGTTAGCAGAATATTTAATATCAGAATGTTAAATAAAATATATAAGTGCCTTTCAGGTGCAATATTATACCATTAAAAATAGTGATGCTGTGAAGAGAAGCAGGATCATATTTTAGTCAGTGATGTCATTCACAGAAACTGTATCGGAGTGTTATGAATTATAGAAGTTTTCTAAATTTCTGTAAAATTTTGAAAAAAAAAAATTAGCTTACTCGAACCTGAGTCCTCCTTCCCCTCCCTTTTTGGTGATACGATTCCCTGGGTGTCAGCGTGGAACATAAATGAGGAGTCTAAACAGCTGGGCCTGATTCAGGATGTGGACCTCTTGAGGGATGTATTCACATCATCCAACTTCAGACAGTTTTCCAGTTGTGTGCAGGGTCCGTCCTTGGACACACCATTTAGATGAGATCCTGAAAGGTTTTCAAGGCTCCAGTTAATTCCAAAGGCATCTTTAAAGGTTTGGGCTTTAATCTTGCCTTTGATTTCCTTAGCTGCAAGATGAAAATGTTCCTACGAACATATCTCTGCAGCCCCTTGGAGGCTCTTGGATGAAAGGTCCTGTAAATGTGTAAACCATTTTTTTATTATTTTTCTTGTTGGCCACTAAAGGGAATTTTGCATGGAATATAAGCATTTGGAACTACAGGACCTTGCAATGTTTATCAGAATCAAGAAATTTGCCCTACATATTTATGTAACTATTATGAAACAGAAGCGCCAAACATAAATAATGCATGAAAATATTTAAAATACATTTTCCCTTGGTTTCTTTATTACTCTTATCGGATTGGATGGGCAGCACCGTTGAAACTCTGTTGAGAAACTGTCTCAGTCTCCCAGGAATGGTGTTTCTTGGCAAAAAAACCTGTAGGAAATTGGTTTAGCATTAGGGATTCACCTGATTCTAGTTCACCTCTTAGAGATGGAACCAGCAATCTTGTTTGCTGAAGACAATTCACAGAAGTATTTTACAGGTGCCAAACTATAACATTACCTGAGAAGATGAGTAATAGGTCAAAGAGAAGCTATAAGCCCAAATAGTCAAGAAAGAGAAGGCTCTGCCTCACCATTTCCAGAATAATCACTGTGATTTTGATTTGGAGTGTAAGAAAAATTGGTGGGAGCTTTGCGTTTAGCAACACCTAGAGGTGAAGGAATCAGTCTGTGCTCTTTGTTGGCAGCCAAGTGGACGGCAGGTCCCATGCAGCTGGAATTCTTGTCCAACATATGCCAGAAAAGATGAATCCCACCTGCCTCAGAAGCAGCGCACAACATTGGGTTCAGTTCATTGGGTTCAAATCATTATTCACAAATAATAATGAATTGAAGGTACATATATATAAAAGGATGTAGGGAAGTACTTGTGTCAGAGATGAGTAATCTTCAGATCAAATAGCCATTGTGTTTACATCAGTGGAAGGAACTTTCTGGAGTCTGGACTCAAATGATAGTGATTAAATATAGAGGATAACAAATATTATATTATTTGTAGAAGTATGGTAGTATAAATAGCTGCTCTACTTCAGCTGAGCTGTCTAAAAATGCTTTACAAAGTAAAAAGTTATCACTGGGGATGAAACTCAGACCTTTCATATGAGGCAGTGTCAGTCATACGTTGTTTAGTGGATACACTGAAAATCATCTGAGGATTATGGACTAAATATGATCTTTAGGGGGAGAAGGACCTCGTTTAGTAAAGCAGGAAAAAAGCCTCAGCTCTGCTGAAAGAGGTGGAAACACCAGATTCAACTCAGTATACAAAATAACTTAAGCCTCCAGATTCACAAGGTAGTCTTTTAAAATATTCATTTTTATGTAGGACTTTAGAAATTTGATTTATGGGAAAATTAAAAATATTTTAAATAAAATATCTACTGGTATCTGTTAAAAAAAAAAAAAAAAAGTAGAGATTTTTTTTTCACAGTTAAGAGTAATTAATCTTAGGATCTGGCCAATAAGGAAAGCACCCCAAAGCTCAACATTTTTGTGATGTTTTGAACAGTTTGGTGCTTCTCATCTGTATGTTTCCTTTTTTAGTTCTGTATTCCTATTTGTCAAATTATTTGCTTTATGGTAGGCCTTTATACAAAAAAGGCTTGGTTATAAGTTCAGGTTAGTTCAGTGTGGGTTTAAGGAAATCTGAAGGACACCATCCTTCCACCAGTGTGGAAGACCACGTTTCTACAGACCATCTAGGAATAATTAGTAGTAATGCAGTACAATTCCTTTTTTTGTAATTAAGGGCTAAAGAAAAAAAAAAAGCTGAAGTAAGTTTACTGAGAAGGCAATATTGAAAAGAATGGAATGAATGACCTTTTCAGCTCGTTATTATAAATCTATCTTTGGACCTAACACTTGGTTATGGTTCTCACTCAGCTGATTAGCATCACTATATTACCTTCAAAACATTACTGACTAACGGAAGTGAGATTCTTTGTATTCTGCTTCTCCCATTCCAGACGTGGTGTTTCCTATTGCTCTCCAAAGGCTTAAGCATGGAAGGAATGATAAAGTGGCCAAAAATCCTGGGAGGTTGCTGTTTCTCTCCCTTTCCCCCTTGCACAGATGGATTGAGAGAGCAAGCTGCTCGTGAGGCAGGTTTCTCAGGCAGACATGAAACCAGAGCAGATGCTAGCACACCAACCAGTGATGCGTACACTTAACTTTTATTTTTTTTCCTCCTTTCTGTTAAATACATTTGTTATCCTGAAACAAGTCCTTGTCCTCGGATGACAATTGATATATTTTATTTAGAAAGCTGAGCCATCATCAGCTTTCAAGATGCACAGTAGGTAGGGTGAGTTTAACCCATACACTCTACCTCACTAATTTTAAACTTCATTAATTTTCTACAGTCAGAAAAAAATAAAGTGAAAACTGCTTTTAAAACGGAAATTTCAGATTTTTCCAGTGATTTTTCTGGAAGAATAAAATGAAAAGAAGAATTAAATAAAATGCTTATAGGGAGTGCTTATTAGACTTACTTCTATTCAGGAAGAAATGACAGCTAAGAATAATACTTGATGCAAATGGAATGAGAAGAAGTAGTGTGATTTGTTACTTAAAACCAGACTTCAGTGCACTTAATAAAAACCAGCATAAACTGTTTGGTGTCAAAGAAGGTTCATACACCTCCACCTCCACATCCATCCATCCACAGTCACTGCTCTAAAGAAAACATTCCCCAAACACCCTGCAAGCCTTACCATTTCTCAGTTTGTGTTTGGGAAATGCTGTCTTGAATAGAAAAATTTAAGCATTTGCAAACAAAACTCTCTTTAAAAAATCGACTTTAAAGCGTTTTCCCTGCCTGCTCCTTGTTTTAGATGAACAACCAAAAGAGCTAACACACATTTTTAGCTTCATCCCTTTCTTTTTCGTTCTAGCCAAGTTCATCTGTATGCCACAGAACTGTCGAACAAAGAAGCATCACTTTAATACTCACAGGGGAAGGAAACGATGTTTTCCTTGTGTGGGCTTCTTTTTGGTTTTGTTTTGGTTTTTTCTTTTTTCGTGTTCCACTTTGCTGTACAGCTGTAATCTCTCCTGCTTTGTAGGGTGTGTGTAATAAATGGGGTTTGAAATTCCTTAAACACTTTAGCTTCGCTTCAGCTATTAATCTCAGGAGCCATTTATTGGTTTGTATGCTACAAAGAAATGGAGATTATCCTTTAATTAATTCCATTGAGGGGTTCAGCTGCCACCATCAACCACAATATGGTTTCATAAATTAATCTTGTAGGGGAAATATAATGCAATTTATTATAACATTTATATTAAAACGTAAGTAATAATACTAGAAATCCTGTATAGCAAAAGGATATATATATATGTGTGGATCTCCCAAATCCAGTAATTAAAAGAACAATTGCATATTTCATGTTCGTATTTTCATTTTATTTAACTGTTTTAAGCATATTTCAGAGTCCAACAGAAACTAAAAAGATAATGTTTTCTGGACTCCTACATAGGTAGCTAACTTAAAAATTAGGAAATGACATCTTACATCTGTATATGTGAAAAATATATCATTGATCTTTAGAGCTCTGCTTGAGATCTTTCTCACTAATTTGTGTGTACTATTGTTGCTTAATCATAAGAATGCATATTTGTACACGGGAACATTTGTATGTAATGAGGAGAACATCAGACACTGCCTAAAGTAGTGCCAAAATGTTTTGATCTTGGGTGGGGTTTGAATGTCTCCAGAGAAGGAGACTCCACCACCTCCCTGGGCAGCCTCTGCCAGGGCTCTGCCACCCTC
>JAOQGH010000012.1:125195600-125214028 GCA_025769975.1 Gallinago jamesoni
CACTGAAAAAAGACCAGCCCCATCCTCTTGACACCCTCCCTTTAAGTATTTATAAGCATTGATCAGATCCCCCCTCAATCTTCTCTTCTCCAGACTAAAAAGACCCAAGTCTCTCAGCCTTTCCTCATAAGAGAGATGCTCCAGGCCCTTAATCATCTCTGTACCTTCTCCAGCAGTTCCCTGCCCTTCTTGAACTGGGGAGCTCAGAACTGGTCCCAGTGCTCCAGATGGGGCCTCACCAGGGCGGAGTAGAGGGGCAGGATGACCTCTCTCAACCTTTTGGTCACACTCTTCTTGATGCCCCCCAGGATGCCATTGGCCTTCTTGGCCACAAGGGCACATTGCTCGCTCATGGGCATCCTGTTGTCCACCAGGACTTCCAGGTCTTTCTCCTCAGAGCTGCTCTCCAGCAGGTCAGCCTCCAGCCTGTCCTGGTGCAGGGGGTTATTCCTCCCCAGGTGGAGCACCCTACACTTGCCTTTACTGAAGTTGATCCAGTTCCTCTCTGCCCAGCTCTCCAGCCTGTCCAGGTCTCGCTGTGTGGCAGCACAGCCCTCCACCGTGTCAACCACCCCTCCCAGTTCTGTATCATCAGCAAACTTGCTGAGGGTACATTCCATCCCCTCATCCAGGTGAGACTGCTGTCAGGAGGGTTTGTTGCAGGTTGGCAACCTTATCCGTGCTAAGAAATGAACCAGAGTGCGTGTTCTCCTGAAAGGTCTTCATATAGCATTATTAATTAAGTTAATTAATTAAGTAGAATCCTCAAGACAATCTACAGAAATAGCTTTATTAAACCCCTGGGCACGGTAAGATATCGCAAAGCCGCTTTGTGGATTTGACGTAAATCCTGATGTTTCACCGATCTGGGGAAAGAAACGCCGAGCTTAAAATGGAAAAGTTTTCTGTACTAATTATAACTTGTTGGGTTATACAAATCAGAAGCGCTGAGTTATTTTTCATCTTAATAGACAGATATTCCTGTGATTAACTACCTAATGATTTGAGGGATGGTTCCAGTGTATGAGTTGTTGTCTGGCAGCGTAGATCCAGCTTATTGATCAAGCTTTAGAAGGACAGAAGGAGAGCTCTGTGTTTGCTGGAGCGTTATTGAGTGTGCTGCTGTGAGAATTTGCAGTGTGTAACAACAGGAATTACAAGTGCTCAGTGTCACATAGAGGATGAGGGAAAACACCGCGTGGCTTAGAAGCGTAGATCTTCACAGAGGGTTGGTGTGAAAGTAGACTCACACCAGCTGTCCAGTGACAGTGACAGGCAGATGGGTTTGTGGTGTGAAGAACGTTGCACGATGGCAGCAAATACCATGTTCTGGGTGCACGCAGCCCTGGGAAAGCAAGTGTGTACCCAACTAGTGAACACCAGAGATGAGGTGCTGCCAGGACAGAGTGTTTAAATGCCATCCACCTGGCCAGAACTGCTGGTCAGGTCTGCTCAGGGACTGATGCTCCAGTCCGTGGGCTGCAGTCACCATCCAGGCTGAGTATGGTCACTTTACATGAGGTTGTTCCCAGGAATATATCCATGGTTCCGCTTCTTCCTCTGCTGGTTGGCATAATTCACCCCAGAAAACCAGAGTGTACAGTAGGAACATACCCACCAGGACCTGTTTAGTACTTGTAGATGAAATGGCCATCTTAATTTCTTAATAGACAAAATCTGTGTGGTTGCAAATGGGTCTTATTTGTTTTTTGTTTTTGTTTTTTTTTCGGGTTTTCCTGTGTCATTAGTTCCTCTTAGATCAACCAGTTCATGCAAAGCGGCAAGGCTCTGCAATATATATTGTAGGAAAATGGTAACAACTACTTCAGGAACTGAAAACTACTCTAGAAACATTGACTTTGTGATCATATTTCCATATTTTCTGTTTTATATTTTGTAGTAGCAGTTAACATTTTTTGACTCAGGTTGCTTATACATTTTCAGTTACTATAATACAGTGATAGGTTGAACTGGAAAAGACTGAATCTTCTGATAAATCTGACTTTCATCAGATTTCTATTGATCCTTTAATGCTAATATGTGGAACAGGCCAGAAGTGTTGCAAGATTATCTTTTACCTTTGTGACTAATAGTGACTGTGAAGTCATAATACCATATACATACATACATATATATTTATATTTATATATATATATATATATATATATGTAGTTTACCATCTGGACTAATAGTATTAATTCATCTGATGACTGGATGAGAAGCAAAACCAGTTTGTTGAATAAAAAAAATGGAAAGCAGGGTTCAAAGCCTCCTCAATAAAATTGCTCAAGAAGAGACACAGTACGCCCAATTTATTAATAGTAGGATGATAGTGTATTTAATTATTTAATAGAAAACTTTGACACTTTAATTATATTATATAGTAAGACTCTAGTGAGCCTGAGTTTTCTGGATTCTAGCCAATAAAAATGATTTAGTATTTGCTTGTCTTATTTTTATCTGTACAAATTAGTACATCTGAACAAAAGGATAACTTTTTGAAAACAAAAGTTAATGCCTTGCAGGTTCCTATCTTTTCCCATGATGGACCTTTTAGTAACTTGTTATCATTCTCATGTTATAATATTGAATGACTAATCAAATGAAAAAGCTGGTTCCTTCATGTATATCCCCATGTGTCAATAATGATCGATTTAAATATTTAAAACAAGGTATAAGCCATGGATAAGGCCATGAAATAGCTTTCCAATACATATTAAGTTTTATTTTAGGAGCTTACAAGGAAAATAAACTTTTTTTTTTTTTTGAGAACTGCTCAATGAAAAATTATGATAAGTAGGAGTGTACTTACTGTTCGTATATCCTTTTAAGTAGTTTCTTCACATTCACTGGTGGTAGGGTGCAAGTTCCATTTTGGCTGTGGGTCTCTTTGCCTGCCTTGTTCTCTTTACATCTGTCCTGGACCAGCTCTCTAACAGCTGCTGGCACAGAGCTAGCAGGAAGTGGCACTCGTGTGACTGTTCTCCCACCGTTAAGCATGGGAATGCTGGAAATGAGCCAGGGGTGTCACACACCTCATGGCCTTCTACCTTGCATTGGCTGCATTGACTCCTCGAAGCACTTGGGACCCCATGCAATGGCTTCTCCTTCTTCATTGAATGCATTTGAGCATCAGCGTTGGGAATCTGGGTTGAGACACCAGAACGATTAATCTAACCTCCTACACAACTGGAAAAGAGAATTTGTGCCCTTGCACAGAAGCAGTTGTGCTACGTGGTGTCTTTCTGAATAAGTAGTTAACAAAAAAAGAAAGCTTGAAAATCAGGGAGGTGGAGTTAGGGTGAACCCCAGGATGCAATGCACTAACCTTCATCCCTGAAATGGGGACTAGGCAACCAGAGCGGGCAGGTGGATGGCTGGAGTCAATGGTCTTAAAGGTCCCTTCCAACCTGGGCAATTCTGTGATTCCATTATTCTATGATTTTGATATGAAGAAATGAGGAAACGTGCCACAGCTGCAGGTGGCATGAGGCACTAGGAGCAGAGTTAAGGTCGATCATCAACTCTATCGTTTGTGTTTTTCAAAAGTTTTGGTTTGACTGATGTTTTAAATGGGTATAATTTTCCACTAATCAGTGTAACGTCACATTCATGAGCAATCATTTATGAAATTATATTTATCAGTTAAGATTGCAGTTGAGGCATGCCTGTGATTAGCTAAAGGCAAAGATGTTATGTGATTCTTAAATGCTTTTTCCCTTTTTTAAATCATCTCCCAACAAAGTGTTTGAACAAACAGTCTATGGTAGACCAGAAGGAAAAACCACAGAAATAAATCTTAAATGTTAAGACGTGGTGTATACTACCAGGCTAAGATGGGTGCATCTCCTTCTTATGCTTCTTTGTGACATCCTTTGACCATCCTGTCACTATTTCTCCTCTTCTTCTCTCATTCTCATCCAGTTAGACCATTATGCCTTAAGAACTCAGCAGCAAGTTAAAGGTCTTCTCCTTATTCTTTCATTCTTTTTGCCTCATCTTGCACCACAGGCAACAGATACAGCATGTTAACTCCTTTCCCTTTTTAAATTTTGCTCTGGTCCCCTCCAAAAAAACCAAAATTCTCAGTAAAAGTACATGCTGTGGAGTAACTATAGAAGTTTAAAAAAATTAAGAAATGTTTTAGTATTTTCAGAGTTTGGCTTGAACTTTATGCTTGTGGAAAATATAGGTGAATGTGTGGATAATAAGATAATTTGGAAAAAAATTAAGAAAGTTTGGATATCAGACTAAGATGACTACAAGCTGAGAACCTTTACTCCATGAAGTACCTTTTGAAGCACACCAAATTAAAGGACAACCCAAGTAAACATGGGCTTCAGAGTGTAGACCTGCCTAGCTTTAAGCCCAGAGGAGAACGCTGAAGTCTTTTTTCATACTGTGCTATTTGAGAATTGCTTTTTAGATAAGCCTTGAATTGGCGTGAAGTAATTCTTCCTGTAAGTGGAAGAAATTTTTTTTCAGAAGGTAATGAGTTGTAAATTTTGATATCAGTCCTCTTACTATACCCACCTGTAGAGTTTATGATACAGGATGTAGGGTTTTGTCTTGTTGCCTCAGAGGGGGGTCATTTACCTGGCGTGCAGCTGCCAATATACACGCGGAATAGAGGTATTATCTATTTATTTCATTTCTGTAGAGATTTGTGCTAGATGGTAGTCCTCAAAGCCAGCACACCGGCCTACAAACTCCTAGGAATGTTTATACAGTTCACAACACACAAATACACACCCTTAATTATAATTATTGGTTAGTACTTTATCTTAGTGATTTCTGTTACTTAGTAGAGACTCTCGCTTTCATTTAAAGTTACAAGGTCCTTTAACTGGTGGGCTCATGCTCCAGTACCATGAGCTCCAGCACCATCTGGTACCATTCAGTCTCCAGTTGAGTTGGTGGTCGCGGTCTCCCACTGTCACCTCTATCCTTCCCCCAGTTACTGTGAATTTTTGTTGCCTATGTGTCTTATCCAGCAGCTGTCAGGGTTTGGCCCCTCCTGTTGTGGGATGTTCCTCATGCCTTCTGTTCTTCTTCAAGGGTAGATTCATTAGCAAGGCATTTATTGTTTATAGCAAGTGTCTGGTTTCACAGGGCTTTGTGACCTCTTTTACAGCCTTTTATTCTTAACTAGTGAGAGATTCTACCTTCTAAAATATATTTTACCCTTTTAGAAGTGTATTCTACATTCTTAAAGTACACGACTGAGCAGGGCATATGCAGCCCTGCAGTCAAAATGTGGGGATGGAGAGCAGCCTGACCAGCCCTGGAAGCATCATATGCTTAATCTTTAGGAAATCTTACCTTTGTGATGCCATGGGAATGGTGGCTGCGTTGGACCAGGTGACAAAGTCCTGGTGAGGGACAACATTCAGGAGAGATGTCTTTTCATTGCACTTATTCTAGCCTAAAAGCCAATATATAAAATGTAATCAATAAAAGGGATGATTAATTAGGCCTGGCAGGAGCACCATAAGGAAGGGCTGAATGCATCACAGTTGTACACAGGACTGATTGACAGCATTACACCTGGGGATGAAGTATTTCCTCCCCTCTCCTCCAATATCTAATCTTCCCTGAATGGGAAAGGGTCCTCATAGAAAAGGAAAGCAGATTTAGAAATGGTGAGAAAGTCTGAAAAAAAATAGACTGTCCCAGGGATTTTTAATAATGATTTCTCCTGACTATCACACTCTCTTAGTTAAAATAGAAGACAATTTCTACCTTCAAAGAGCAGATTCAGTAGCTCTCTAGAGGTTTAATCTTTCACAGATAGCAAGAAATCTGAGCCAAGGAAAAACTCGGAGCTAAGCAAAATATAAGTTTCTGATGGAATGGTGGTGTTCTGTTTTGTGAACGACACCATTTGTCTTTATTTCTTTGTAGGTGATGCTTTCTGTGAATAATTCTGAACTGGGCCATGATACGAGCAAAAGCAGATGCAGGAACTCTATGATATAAATAATCATTGTGCTTGACAAAGTACTTTTGACATTTTAAGAAGGATACTGTTGAGCAATTTGCTCTGGTTTGTTGCTCTCCCATGAAAGAGCTAATTTAGACCAGTTAAAAGGCAGCTTTCTCGTTGGCTCTGAGAAAAATTAGTACTCCGTATGCAGTCCATATCCACAGCTTCCTTGGGAGCTGGCTTTGTTGACCACACGTTAGCCAACTCCTTTCCTGGCATGGCAAAGTCCTGGAGGACTTTTCTATCTAGCACCTATGTCTCCTCCTGGAAAAGCAAACTCTAAATCCACTTGTGCAGAGTTAATAAACCAGTCTGGTAATAATAGTGATGATTACATTTTTTTCTTGCTGTCGAGTTTATCTGTCATGTTTTAGGAGGTTGCTACAGGATAAAATAAATCAATCAAACCAACAAACAAAAAGTCCAGCCAAGCTAAGGAAGGAAACTAAGGAAGTTTAGGCATCAACTTTTTCAGCTGAGATGCTAAATGGGAACTTGTCGACAGGGGCATTAGAGTGAGCTGACAATGTGAGGCACTTTCCAGCATCCCTGGGAGGGTTCCCAAGGCCATCACTGAGATGATTAACTTCGCAAACCTCACGCCTGTGAATTCAGTATTGGTCCTCCAGTTTCCCCACGCACCATCTTCAGGGCTCAGCGACACAGAGTCCTATTGGTAAAAGATTCAAGGGCCCATCACCTTGCCAGCTGCTTGTGTTTCAGCATGTTTCCCTTGATTTTATTCAAAAAACAGTAATTCTGTCCTCTGCCAATATATCTATAAAACTTAAACTACTTGCCATCCTTTGTTTTTATGTGCTGATTATCAGGTTTCATTGATGCTTTGTTATTAAACTACATCCATGCTTTCCTAGCATCTGGTCTTGGTATCTAATAAGGTCACAGACCTTCTATAATAAAGAGACTGTTAGCTGAGGTGATTATTTTGAATGATTTTTCCTCACTGATTTTGCAGTTACATTATTCTAAAGCCTCTCCATTGAAATGGACTTTTTTACTTCCATTATCAATGCAGCTTAGGCCATATCTTTAATAGTTTGTGGGTGAGAAAATAAATTGGGGTGTGATATTTACATGTGTCCTTGCCATTTCAGGTATACTCCTGAAAAAAAAAAAAAAAAAAAAGGATTTCTTTGTGGGTGTTGTGAAAAAAGGCTGTGCAAACTGATGAAAATGAATTTATTTGGTTTTTGTTTTCTTGATTTTTGTAAATCCCTGAATTGGGATCTTTGGTTGATATTGGATATTCTATTCTCATTTATGATGCTAATTTACAAAAACGAAAATTGTTTCAGGTCTGAAGCCATCTTTCTGTAATAAATATATGTATTTGAAGAGAACTTTGTTTAGTTTTAGATTTTTTTCATGGGCTTTTTATTTACCTTTAAGGATTTTCAATTAATGTGTTATATAAACTCTGCCATGCACTAAAAATACTGATGCTTCCATTTAATTTACAAAAAGGTGCACGGGTTATAAGTGTCTCTCAACACATCTGCTGTTTGGGAAACAGCAAACAGAGGATAAATATTGCCTAATCTGTGGTCAGCTCTTCACTGTTGGATTTCTCCCAAAAAGAGTTCCCTCTGATTTAACATGCCTGTGATACAGATGCATGCCATTTAATATTTAACAGTGCTAACAATTCATACAGGTTCCAGATTTCAGTTAAAGGATGCTTGGTTTTAATCAAGTGGCTGATCATATATAGCAGAATTTAGTTTAGATTTGTTGGGAGGAAATACCTTCCTTTTTTTTTTTTTCCCCTCTCAATTTCTCTGATAAAAAAATTCCAAGATGTTAATAAGACTGTATTTGGCAATGTGAGTGGAGATGGGGCAGTACAGTATAAATCACAAGTTTCAGTGGACTGGGAGGGAGATAATGACATTCCAACTAAAGATGCCCAAGGAAAATGGCAGGTAAGGCAAAGCATCTGTAAGTGAACTCATTTGGCTTTGCTCTTGAGAATTTTCAGTACAGTCTTTGTTTCAGCTAAATGGGGTTTTATGATTTTAATTAGCTAAATGTCTTTGGCAGGGAACTGCTTTTGGAACAATGCAGAAATAGGTTGGGGATATAATATAAGGCAATATCACCTCAGCATCACTGAATTAGCCCAGCAGTAGAAATAATTGCTGATGTTAGCTCTGCCTGACAGAAAGCTTGCAGCAGCTCTGCTATGTTAGTTATCAACCTAGATCTATACCCATTACATCTCTAACATGACAAATAATTACTTTAGCAAAAGAAAAGGCTGGATTATTATTTTTTTTTAATCACTTATAAGCAAAGGAAGTATCAAGCAGGATAATTGCAAGAAAGATTTAAAATGAGCATAAAAAGGTTGTGGCAAGATGCTATCATTTTACTGGCAATGCTTTACTTAAAAACGGAGAATAATTTTATTCTTTTAATGTGCTTGGATTAAAGAAGTTTTTCTCAAATGTATTAGAAATATTACCTCTAATTATTAGCCTCATCTCGATACAGATCCTCTGCTTTGTGTCTTTCTGATAAGTTCATGGAGAGCCGTTTTGCGCCTCTAATAAATCTGATCTTTCCTATAGCGCGGTGGTCGAGGGTTTATCACCTGATGGAGCAGACTGGCTAAACTGGTCTCCTCTGCGTGGTGACTGGAGCAATGGCTCTTCATTGCCCTATATGGAGATTGACAAAGAAAACCCTGTAATTTCTCCTGGGAAGGTGAGCAGAGCCCATGGCAAGAGAGAGGTGGATGCTTTGTTTCGCTCAGGACCAGCAGCTGGTGCTGGGCTCCCGTTTCCTGCTTGGATGCAGATGGGAGCAAATGACTGATGGGGTCTTCTGTAGGGCTTGCTTTGGTCTCCTTGATCGGGAGGAGTAAGAAAAATAGTAGATATATGGCACTGTTAGGAAATAATTTTTAAACACAACACTACTCTGCAGTTCTCTGGTATTTTTTCACCCTCAAGTTACTGTATAATCCAATGCCAGGCATCGTGATTTTTTGGTCGGCGGAAGGAAATATACTAAAAACACATTTTGGAAAATGATTGCTCTCACTTATCCTCCTCTTCGCTTTTCAGCATTTAATTTGATTTGTAATCTTTATTAAAGAATAATAAAGATGAGAGTCTTTATATATTGAAAAACTCGTAAATTTGTGGTGAAAATCATTTCAGGAGAAAGAAGCTATAGAGCAGAGCTATTAAACTTATTGTCAGTAGGATTCAGCCTGTAAGACCTTCCCATTCACACAAACAATGCTGGTAAGAGAGTAAAGAAGCAGGATTTTACACAGTGCCATGTTATGTATCTAATAAAAATCTGCGAGTGCTGGGAAGTTTATTGCAAGATTGTATAATTAACCTTTTTTTTGCTTCTAGTCTTCTTTCACAGTTTCTGAAAGATAGATCATGGCAACAGTGGGGGGGGGGCGAGGGTTGTAGTTACACTGTATTTGAAATGAGAAAAAAAAAGAAAGAAAACATGTACAAGATGTTTTCAAGACAAGCTGATTTTAATGCTGTTCCAGCCAAACGTAACTTTTTTTTCAGTAGAATCTTGACTAAGATATTAAAGTATCACCATATATAAACAAGTGACATTGCTCAAGCAGTGGTTACAGGTAGAAAACAATCTCAACTAGTGCTTCTGGTATTTTACTGTCCTAATTATTTTTAAATCCATCATTAGTTTTGCATGATGGGAGCTTTCCCACAGAAGTACCCCAGCACTGTCCAAAACATCATCTTTCTTTTTCTATGCAGTTCGTTTTTAGCAAAATCAGCATACACATTTTCCACTCATCCACATTAACAAAATGAGTGCTATATTAATTCATAGTTAAGTAATCCTCCTAATAGCTTGTTAAATAGTGAAATTGTTGTGGCTGTGACACTAAAAGGATGCAAAAGTGACAACATTTCTTCCTACAAGCATCTTTAAAGAGTTGCATTCTGTCTTCTTGACGTCAACTTGTGTCATTCCTAGTTTTAATGTGCATACAAAAATAGTGCTTTTTTCCTACCTCATTAGCACAACTGTATAAAACCCTGAAAATGTAAGAGATACTGGCATTATTTTTTTAAGAGTTGGACTCAGCTGAAGGAAAAATATGTATAAATTTAATACATCTCTGCCTAGACTCTTTCCACTGCATATACTAAAAGAACACGAGCTTACAGTAAATACCTTCAAACCAGAGCCAGATCAGAACTATGTTCTGTTTGTCACATTAGTAACTGAATTATTTTAACATTTCATGGAAGGGCAGAGTTTTTTGAATAGTAGCAGCTTCCAAATTCTTTCTGTTGCAATGTTTAACCCGTTTGGTTTTGGAGTTTCACTGAGGTTATAAAGCGAGATGCATATTGTGCAAAGAATAAAGTTATCGAGTGCCTGCAGAAATACCTGGAAAGATGCAGGAGAGTGCATGGAATTCTTGAATAGCTCAGAAAGCTTATAAATTTATTACTACCTGCATATTTATTTTTTAAAAATCTTTGGTATCGATGTTCTTGCAAGTATGGGGATTTTGCAGATATGCTATGTTGATCAGACAGGGTAAGTGCCAGGTGTTGAATCAGCTCAAAAGTAACCCTACAGATCTCTCCACAACTGTCTGGAGCCACAACCCTCCAAACAGTGGCTGCTTTTGAGTTTTTCTGGCACCCACTGATCAGTAAAACCATTTCATTTCTCCACGGGAGGATGAAATTCAGGTCGTGTCTGCCCCAAGACAGCAGGCCCATGGGCATACTGACAAATTTAATCTGTTTTGGCCCATCATAAAGGCACATCACAAGGCAATAATACTGGAATCAGACAAACCCCTGAAGGTGTAGAATTAGTGAAAAAAAATGAAAGTATTCCTGAGGCTGTAAATGGACAAGACTGATCTAAATGGTATTTATACCAAAAGGTTTCACAGGTCTCTTGCCCCCAAACCTTCCTTTTTTTTGTAAGCTGTATTCTTCATGTGCTGAAAAAAGAAAGTATCTTACACACTGCAAGAGAAAGAAAAACCTGGTTTGGTGAGGTGAGGTCAGGTCCATTTAACAAAATGCTAGATAGACGATTTGCAAGGCTGTTCTGGAGATGAAGAATGGCTTTTGAAAGTGATAAAGAAATGCCAAAATGAACAGAAAAAATATTCAAATGTTAAATTTGGTCCCCCACCTTATTTTTTCCGGAAGAGGAGAATTGTTAGTTCCAGAAGCTTCATGAATCATGGAACTTAAAATATTTTCCTATGGAAGGACCATGCCAGCTTTCATGAAGTGGTCAGGCATTCGTGAAGACCTTTCATGATGATGTCAGATACTGTATTGCTGTGCTTCTCAGATGGACATATAGGCAGAAAACCCCCTCTCTCTCTTGATCAAATTATCTGTGCTGCCTTAGGACCCCTTTTCTGCTCTCTAGGCAGGGCTAAAAAGAAGAATCACAGTGGATGAGGTAGGAGGGGAGAAGGAGTGAGCTGGGAAATGGACAAGAATAATCAGGAGGAACAGAAGGACAATTAACTAACATAATTATTTACCATCACTTGGACAATTATATTCCTCAAAACAGTATTTCTTGAAATAATTGGATAATTTGTATCCAATAATTTATAGCCAATTAGTAAGAATTGTGCATAAAATGAGAAAATTATTTTGGATGAGTGGAACCTGATTGTTTTGAAATAAATATTCAAGGGATATAGTTATTAGTCTGAGAAAAATCAGCTGGAGTGGGATTTTCTAAGGATTTAGCAAGGAAGTTGGTCATACTGATATATTCTCTCTCTGATTTCCCTAATTTTTTCTTGAAAAAATTACTGCATATGAAAAATGCTTTGTGTATTTGGGAAGCCAGTATTTATTTTCCAAAGCAGTCAGTACAGGAAACACAAATTGGAGTTAGATGTGAAAGAAAAAGCAGGCAGTCAAGGCAGTAATAATATTATCCTCTCTTTTACAGAGCTGAGAATGAATGAAATGTCCATTTCATCAAGCCACGTGCATTGAACTCTTCAAAGTCATATATAACCCCTAGCAGAGGAGTTAGTGACATAGGACAGCTGTAAAAGGGTAACTCATTTTGTTCTTAGCAAATCTCCCTACTTTTTTATTTTCTGTAGCTCCCATTTCTGCTTAAGACTCGGATAATAAATTTTAATAATGTTTTACAGATCGATTGGTTTAAATTGGCAGGAAATACGGTAAAGGGAGTGGCAAAGAAGAATTATTTCTATGTTATAACTCTGACATTACAAAATAGTTTGATTTGATTGTATAGGGCATCTCTGACTTTGAAATTTAATGAATTCTGCTCCATGTCATGCAATCTCTACAATCTTTGATAACTGCAGATTGCAAACATCCTTCTCTAGATGACATTAGAAACAGGGATATATAATTATCCATACCCTTGGTGTTCGTATATCCTAACAGAATTTGCTGAAGCCTGCTATAGATTCCTGTAATGCAGCAGTGGGATCTCTGAGCCTTGCCACCTTTCAGGAGCATAAAGCAGAATTTTTTGGCAAAGTGAACTGCTAATGAAGGATGATGAGTGCCCCAAGGTTAGTTTTCAACCTGTTGCCTGGCCCCGGTTTAAAATTGCACAAAAAGGCTCCACATCTTCGTGGGAAGCCATTTGAAGGTTTCTTGTTTACAATGAGCTCTGACATCCTTCTTTCTGGCATTAATGCACAATTTCATCTCGTGTTTGAACTATGGAATTAACTGGGAAATGGCAAAGCTACTTGAAATGTATTTGTAACAGAAAATTTCTACCAATGGGATTTTCATAAGCAGTCAAAGTCAATTAAAGAGTTGGGATAAAAATAACAAAAAAATCTTGAAAAATGGTGTGAAGGTGTTTGGAACCCAGCTCCCAGAGCCAGCAGATAATGCCAATCAGTGGCAATTGCTTCCTTTGAGACTCTGGGAGGGAGAAAATTAGCATCACTAAGCTGAACACCTTACCTAGATTTTTGCACATGTTGAGCTTCCTGACAGCAGCCTGGATTTTTAATTTAAAAGATTTAGGAAATGCTGAGTGCTTTTTGAAAAGACCCCAGGATGACCCTTGCTCTGTGCCAGAAGAGGCTGTAACTGCCTGCTACAGGAATAGTTTCAAATGTTGAGACCTTCAGAGAGATTAGGCAGTCTCTCTTCTCTTCTAGTATCTCATTTTTCCAGAGCATAAATATGCATGGAGATAGAAGTAAAATCAACTCTGTCATTAAAACAATTAATTGAAACTACGTGCCAATGAAAGAGAGTAACTCCATTGTGGTTACAGGGAAAAATAGGTCACTTTGGCCAGCAGATTCAGTTTTCTGACCCAATTAAAAAATGCTTCGTTGAGAGTAACTTTTACTTGCAGATTAGCAATCCAACGTCATATGTCTTTAAATTAATTAATTATAAAGTATATTTCTATTCTAGGTCATAGAAAGTAAGGATAAATCTCAGCTTCAGTGATATATTAATGAGCAGTGCCAGAACATGCATTGATTCATTACTTTCATTTAATGACTTGGAAATGTTTGATATTCTTAAAGTATTAGGAATGTTCCACCATCCCTTCATTCTAAAATTTCTAATATGTTTTCAGGAAAGGTTCTTGAAACGTGGGATACATATTTTTCTTGAAATTTTGGATAAATATTTTTATAAGCTTTAATAAAAAACTGAGGTTAAGGGTTAAAGGCTAAATATGACTGAATGGATTACACAATGGAAAATGTTGTTTTATTTCATATTTATTTATAATGTATGGGTTATCTCAAGCAACGTATGATTAAAACTGTCAGCTATACAGTGGTGCTATCATACAAATAATTTTACATTTCTTGCATGTCTTGAGGGAATGCTTTCTAACTGAATAAGTAAAAAATGCTGACATTAGAAATTAAATAATTTGGTATTTACAATGGCTTTACTTTTCACTTCCAATGTGTGTGTATTTAGTGGAGATAATTAATTATTAACACATTGATAATATTTTTCCCATATACTCTTATATACACATTACATTCTTTTTAAATTCTTCTATCATAATTCAATTTTATTGGCATAAAGGACCAATATTAAACAGAATTTACTATAGATGAATAGCAGAACTTAGAGCGATGAACAATGACAGAATTTAATTAATGTTTCTAATAAAGAAGAAGGAAACAGTTTAATGTGTTTTGAAGCTGATGGAAAAAACCTTATCTTTTAAAAGTGGTTTGTTGGAAAAATATTTCAAGTCATTGTTTTCTAGAAGAACAGTCAATAAATAGTAAAGAAAACACTATAAATGAAAATATCTATGCAGTGGAGTTTCTTGGACAAAGCTAATTGGAGAAAAAAAACCCAAACCACCAAACCTGTAAAAATTTCCCAACCTTTTCTGTTGCTGCTTGAAAAGTTTATTATTGCTAATGTGTCTCTGTTGATCATTATTCTAGTTATTGTTAGCTCTTTTTTCTTTTCATTTCTTGTGCATAAATTTGCAAGTTGATTTTTTTCCCTTGCTGGAACTTCTTATGAACTTTCTTGGGTTTATTCATTCTGTAAGACCTGAGGAGTTGTATGTGTTCTCATTTTATTCTTACTCTACCAAAATAAATAATAGATCCGGCTTATCTTTTAACCTGCCATTTGTGAAAGGTAGAAGACAGAGTCAGAGGGTGAAGAAATGTCAAGAGACATTCATTTACTTACATTTTTTATTTAAATGAAAATCAGGTATTGCCAATTTAATTGCTTGCAAAATTAGAATAAAATCAACCTATTTTTGTACCTTGCAACAGCAAAACCCCTCAGAATTCACAATTTTTACTTGTAACTAGAATTTCTTCAGTGAAACTTATATATTCCTTCACTGGCTTGGATTTATCTAATAAATAAGGTGAAATAAAATGTTTTTCATTTGGATTCATTTGAAGTTGAAGGACAAAATAGAGAAAAACGCAGGAAAGATTATTTTTTTTTTTAAAGAGAGACTATTATAAACAAAACAAACAACAAAAAAGTGGTGGAGAGGACAGAACCTACAAAAACCCCACCAGGCCAAGAAAGGAGCTCCAAAAATCACTTGGTCCAAGCTATTTTTCAGAGCTGTGAGGTCACACAAGGCTGCGTAGGGCTGGGGCCATTGGGGCTTGTGGAAAGTTCTGCAGATGAAGCCAGCACAACCTTGCTGAGAACCTGCACCCCTCTCCTGCTGGGGGACAGTGTTATTCTTAATTCTCCTGACCTTCCTGTGAGGAGGTGGCTCCTGGAAGAGGGGAGCAACAGCACTTTTAAGTTACAGGAATAAGAGGTATTGTATGTTGTACGTAGGAGACCTGAGCTCCTTCTCAGTTTGAGTCCTCACATCTCATAGGAGCAGACCCCAAAAAGTGTTATGTAGTGAAAATGCAGGACCTGATGGAAACAGTTTTGTCTCATTCTTCAGATTCAATGTAGAACTAGAAAAAAAAAATCTTGAAAAACATTATGGTCTCGGCTAGAGTAGTGGCAAACAGCTGTTTTCAAGGGCAGTATCTCCCGCGTTTCTCCAATAGAAATAATAAAATTAATATGTAAGAGAATTATGTTATTGCACATTAAGGCTAGACCTGCTAGACTTAATGTGTTAGATTAAAAAGCTAATTGAATTTAAATTTATGACCTGGTGGCCATTTAAGCTATGATTTATAAAACACTTTCCATTGTATTGGCATTGCATAGACTAAAATTCCCATTTTGGGGCTGGATTGATTAACAGAAGCATATAAATTGACCAGCTTTATCAGGCAAAGGGAAAAGTTACCAAGTTTATTATTAATTTAAAGGAGAAGTTTAGTTATGAAATCTTACTTCATTCTGTGTGCAAGCAAACTATTGAGGTTTTGCCCTTTAACATTACTTTAGCCATGTTATTTAAATTCCTGCGTAATTATAAACCACATTTTGTCAATAAGTGAAAGATTCAGGTCATTAAGTTTTAATTAATTGCACAGACTGATTAGCAATGGTTGAATACCATCAAAGTGACTTCTTTAATCTACTTAACATGTATCAAGCACTCTAATCATTATTTTTATGTAAAGGAGTCTAATGCAGTTAAGCAATACAACTTCACCATTATGGCATCTTTACCATATTATTTGAAAAAGATGGGTGGTCACCAATTAACTAGTATTTGTTTATTGATAATTTTTGTAGAAGTAGTGAAGATTGATAATGATAGAACTTAAAACGGTAATTAAGACAATTTACTTTAACAAAATCAATTAATAATAATGAAAAAAAAGGATCAAAATAAGCAAAGCTGGAATGAAAGACAACAAATAGTTCCTGTGATTTTTGTATAGAATTACAATAAATTACTATGAATCTGTGAGAAAGTTTCATCCCAAACCTACAAAAACGTTTTGATATTCTGGAGGAGTTTTATGCACAAAACTGCCTTTGTGTACGGAACATTGAACTCATAATTTTGCTGAGCAGTAGGACTCTTTATGGACTTTATTTTCAAGAGCACTGTAGTAACTTTTTAGAAGTTTGACACACAGATAAGTGTGTTCATTATTCAGCTTAAAAATGACACAGCCACAACCTGTGCTCTTAGATTATTGCAGCTTTTCTGTGTCTGTGCATGTACGGGGGAGATCAAACCATTAAGAAGAAATCTCTGTTACTTCAATCGTGAATTTCATATTATTGTATAGTATAGTTCTCAGTCTAACAAATTTTAGTTGTGAGGAGTCTTTCTTTGTATTACCAATCTTTTACGTATTTACATTATCATTTATATTCTTCTAAATTTTGTTGGCAATGGCTGTTGTATAAAATCTTTGCTCTTAGTTAGAAAATTTGTGGAAGCTGTTTACTGCTTAGTATATTAATAGAGAGGTAATATTATAATTTTACAGCTAGCTAAAAACAACAATAAAAATCATCTTTATTTTGTGACCCTGTCCTCCAGTGTGCTCTTGTGATGAGAATAAAGCAGTCTCTTAAATTTATGGGAAATCTGTTTATAGGGAAACAAGACTTTATGGAATACTCAACTTAGTTTGATAAGCAATTAACATTTTTGGCTTAATGTAGGATAAATTCATCATTTCAATAAACTGACTTATTTAACAGTTCAATTCTGGAGTTCAATGTAGGGCAGGGAAAACAAATATAATGGTAATGAATATTTTTTTGTTGAAACCATTTATTAAAATTCAGCCCCAGAGTAAGAGTGTACCTCTTCTTTTATAATTATGTTCCCCGCATCACAGAATACTATAACCAGCAAAATAATCTGGGTTCTCATTCAGGGTTATGATTGAAAAATATTGCATTCAATGATTAGGAATTCACAACTTGGAGTTATTTGAGATTTCTTGCAATTAAAATGCACTCTGCAGGAAAAAAAAATATACGTCTTTTCTTGAAATAAGTTCCTTGCCATTTAACTGATGCAGTAAAGTGCAAAAGGAATAATACCTGAAAGAACTTTATAAGGTTTGCGGCAGTTAAGGTTCTGTTCTTATGTTTTATTACCAGCAGTCATCTGTTACTTTTTATTAATGATTATTTATGGTTACACTTCCTCAGCTTCCAGGCCCCACCACCATAATTTTCAGAAATATTCTGCTAAGCGTAAGGTATGAGACATTTTTATCCAAGACTAAGCCATAGCTCTGGCTTATTCTTGGAGGAAACGACACAGCAGTAAAACAAAGGGAAGAACATGAAACGGATCCTGTTGGTCAATGTTTCCTAAATCCCTAACGCTGGGTCCAAGTGTGAGTTGTGTGAGCAGCTCTTGGCTCAGCATTTGGTGAGGAGAAAGTTGCACCTCCAGGCTACACCATGCCAAGGGGTTGGCCAAGTCTGTGGGCAGGACACTTGACTCTCGCAATTCAGCCAAGTGCTGAAGGTCCGTGGTTTGCCACGTAGACGTGGATTAAGGGACTGAGAGGAGATCCATTGCGCAAAACCAGAATGCACCGAGTAAATGTTCCCTTAGGCAGCATTTGGGAAGAGTTAAACACAGGGCTGGATGCGTCCAAAGAGGTAATAAAGAGCAGTGCAGCATCTTTCCCAGTACAGAACACTGGATGTTGATGATGGAGAGCTGCAGGTCTCGTTGCTCCCCTTGGTTAGATGCCTCAAAGAGGGACACATAAAAACCAGCCCAGAGAAATGCTCCATGATCTGCAGGGCTTCCCACTAGGGCAGACACACTGATAGAGGAATTTGTCTTAAGTTTCATTTCTCTCCTAGGCCTCATTCAGAATTGTAGGTAGGCACTCTCTGAATTCAGGAATTGCAGCTTAGAAAAAATACTGGTAATGCACTTTATTCAATGAGTTTTGACAAAACTAGAAGGACAGAATAGAATAGAATAGAATAGAATAGAATAGAATAGAATAGAAATACCTCAGGTTGGAGAGGACCTCAAAAGATCA
>JAOQGH010000012.1:125214128-125225459 GCA_025769975.1 Gallinago jamesoni
AGAATAGAATAGAATAGAATAGAATAGAATAGAATAGAATAGAAATACCTCAGGTTGGAGAGGACCTCAAAAGATCATCTGGTCCAACATTTTATAGGAAAGAGAGACCAAATATTGGCCCAATATTGTCCTTACAGCATCCTATGAAAGGGCACTGAACATATATACGTGGGAATAATAATAATTATTATTTTTAAGGCCTTATCGTTGTTGGGGTATTTTTTGTTATTTTTTCTAATTTCAGTCCTCTTTCTTCCTAAACACAGGATTTACTTTTTACAGAGTTTTTGGGAACAAGGGGAAGTGTGCTTCTAGGCTGTGTGTTGAGGGAGGCAGGGGGTATGTGAGTGCTGGAGGCATTTCTGGTGGTTCCCATATTGGAACCAGATCAAGTTTCAGGAGTTCTTGTCTGAGAAGCAGTAATCAAGGCTTGATAACTGCTTTGAGTATAGATACCTATATTCTGTCGTACTCACATTGTGAGCCCTCTGACTGTCCTCTTTCTGATGCACTTTTGAAGTCCTTGAAGTCACTTTAGACAAAGCGAGACCAACAACAGAATGCTCAAAATACCTGATTATATTACATTTCTGATTTCAACTTGTGTTCAGTCCATATCTTCTGACTCTCACGTGTGTTCTACATACATACTACTCCACATGTACAAGAAAAAAGAACCATGAATGCTGATCTTTCAAGCAATATAATACATTCCAGGTACAGAAGACAAGACTAACACTTAAAAAGAAATTCAACGGTATCTTAAATTAATAAAAATACAATCTCCAGACTTTAGTGCATAACAACATTCACTACTGGTAATCCAGCAGTGACAATGAATTGCAATAACAAATATGTGGGTTGGTGTTGTTATTTTTTTTCCTACTGATAAATCTTTACAAGACAGGTTGCAATCTTTCTGCCTCTTATTCACTTTCACTGTTGTAGCATGATATGTAGTATGTATAAACTCTATTTGGACAGATAATTTGCTGTAAAATTTTTCACAATGGGAAAGGTTATTTATTCACAGAAAGTCAAGCAGTAAAGCAGAAAATGTCATTTGAATGAGATTTTTTTTTTGTTGTTGGATGTGTATAATGTCATATTCTCTGCAGTACAGGAGGAAGTAAGTGGTGTTAGAAGCAGTAAAACTCATTTTTTTCATATTATTGTGATACTGACCTTGGCATTTTGTAAAATAGCCCCCCATATAAAAATAAAAAATGAACAAAATAAATGAACTGTTCACATTAGGAAACAAACACTTAAGAGATACTTAGGGACCAGTAAAGAGGACTTTAATTTCCTGTGTTTTTCTGTCCTCTAAATGGAGTTCTGAAGTATAACATCATACACAGCCACTGGGAATTTCAGATCCATAGCACTCTTTACTTTGTTTCAAGCAGTAGAAATAGATATTGGAGATTTTAAAATCTGGAGATTTTATTATTGGAGATTTTACAAGATGTTAAAAAGCCAAATGCTCCAGACATCCAAAACATTTCAAGCCATATCAATATATAAGAAAACAAGAAAAATAGAAAATAATTTTAAAATAAATTAAAACAGTTTAAAAATTCCCTAAATACAACATCTCATAGCAAAAAAAAATCCCCAAACCTGAATAATATTTGTCTTACAAGAAGGTACACAGTGTTTTCCTGTTGCTTCTAACCCTTTGAATGGATAAATGACTGAATGTAGTCTCATGTGGTGGGTTTTGCTTATGTCATGGGCTTCTCTCAAATGACTCGGAGGACTTATGTCAACCAGAAAAAAAAAAAAGGACAACTAGTGTGAGGGTGGAAAAGAGTATAATGTCTCCTCTTCTCCCCAGGTATATCTGCAGAGGTGAAAAAAAAACCCATATAAGTGAAATAAATATACAAGTCTGATGGACATAGTAAGGATATTTTTCTTAATGTAAACTCTCACATTTCCAGGGTGAAACCAAGAACCTTATTTAACCATTGGTCTATCTGAGAAGGTTGGTAGCAACTATGCATTCATGTTTTCTGTTAGCCTTCAGCACTTCCACACCACATAAAAGGAGAGAAATCTTTCAGGGAAGAAATTCTGCAGGAAAACTGCATATGCAGAGTAAATCAAAGAGTAGAAATTAAGTTAAAGATGAATTTCAGCTTGCAGATTAAGACACTCAAGTCAAGATGTCTGCATAGAGGATTGAATTTGCTTGCCTGAACATTGGCATCTTGAGCCATCTGAAATTCCTAAGGCAAGGAAGATGCACTACAAGATGCAAGTATGGAACTATGAGGGAGCTGCACCTTTCTGGAACAGGACTAGGATAGAGGAGGGGTGCTCTAGATTGTAGAATGGTACCAGGTGCAATGGTAGACTTTTCTAAATGATCCATTTTATCAACAGCTTCTTGCAAGTGAAAAGAAATGGGAGAATGTAATGATGAGCAATTACGTCAGGAAATTTCTGGGGTTTAGGAAATGCACAAAAGAGCCCAGTTAAGTAGCTGGAAAGTTCAGATGAAATACAGGAGGATTAAGTGAATGTTTCAGAGCTGCTCAGCTCAGACTCTCATTTTCCATTCCAGATATCTTGCAAACAGGCACAGTTCTGAAGCATCTCATGTCACAGATCAGTGCTTCAACCCTCAGGTTACACAGAAAATGACTGATTCTTACTTAGATCCCAGCTATATCCCAGATGTCTGCTCTAGTCAGTGTGGAGGATGAAGCACGATCCAGCATCAATACACTTGGGCAAGAAAAAATCACACTACCTAAATTACACTGATAACTTTTATTTATTTGGGTTTTTTTTTGCTAGAAAGGCAAAGTAAAATTGATACAAAATTCAGTGAAAAGGCCCATTTTGCCACTGTAGCATAATTTTGCATTAGTGAAACATCTTTGCTGTGGATATACTTTTCTTCTCATAAATCACAATTGATGTTTGTGGCTACCTTCAAATGCCAGGGTGAAAACATCTGAGTTTAGGTTTCCCACTGAGCACCAAGGGAATAGCTTGTCCTATTTCTCCTTTTGCTTTAGTGCTAGAAAACTGGAACTGAAAATCCTATTCCACTGAAACTAGAGTGTACATTCGACCCCCCAAAGTGGCAAAAACGGTCTGGACTTTTCCTGTTCCCCCCTGTTCTGGCAAACCCCTCTGAATGGCACTCAAAGGACAACATCTGCAGCAGCGTAGCTGCTTTCTTCTCCTGGCTGAATCATTGCTCATTTGCCTTATCTTTAGTAATAATTTCCTTTTCTGATGCTGTTCAAGCCTGGTGAATCTCAGGTAATATGGCTTCTGCCTTGGTACAGGACTTACACACATACCCTGTGCTACATTTATTAAGGTACAAGAAGATGAATCTCAAACATGCAAGCCCAGGAAAGCCGCTTTTATAGATTCTCTTTTAATCTTATGATTTCAAAGGATCAATTTTCATATCCAGTCATAAATTTCCAAAAGACTATTTCATTTAAAAAAAAAAATTTAGGAAAAATACGTGATTTTGGCACCCGTTTATGCAATATACAACAGTCTCATTGTCTCATGTTGGTCCAAGAGATCATAAATTTATGGACATGGAACAGCAGGATCAGGAAGTTTCATGTGTAGATGTAGTAGTATTATCAGCTCTTAAATAGCTGCTTTTATTTTGAATATGACTGTACCTCTTGCTACTGTTATAAAAATGACAAAGTTTTTCCTCTTGATAATTCATCCTGATTATTCTTTTTTTTTGCTTGGAATAACTTTTCTTATTGAATATAACTAGCTGGTTTATTGCTACCACTACTCACAATTTCCCATTCATTCTGATTATTCATTCTGATTATTCTTTTTTTGTTTGGAATAACTTTTCTTATTAAATATAACTAGCTGGTTTATTGCTACCACTAATCACAATTTCCCATTCGTTCTTTTCTTCTGTTCCTAACCACAATTCAAAAAACGCTGACACCACAGCAAAAGTGTTTAAAAAATGTAATTTTCAGAAGTTGAAATTTAGAAATATAAAATAGAGAGAAAATTCAAGAAGGTATTTGTGAAAAACTTCAGCTACCTCTTTCTGATGAGTTCTCTGACTGTAATGGAGACACCATGTTAGCCAAGGCTTATAGATTTATGCAGTAGCTTTTCTTCCTCAGATGTTGTAGGTGCTCCTCAGGTGGAGTCAGTTCGTGTCTAACATTATGAGATCTTTATAAGCCACAGATATCCAAGTAAAAAAAAAAAAAAAATCTTCAAAAGCTTTTAAAAACATAACAATTTACATGGCAGAATAAAGGCTGATACTGAATCTGAAATAGTTTAGATTTGTTCTAGTCTAGTGTAGAATTTTTACTTTGTCTAGAAAAGAATAGAAATACTAGAAAACTGTGATGAGAAAACTGATTGATAGTCACGTGTTGGGGATGAAAAAGTAATTCTACATATGTGTTCTTTCAACTGGAGGAAATATGTGAACTGGTGATAGACAATATATTCAACCCACTTCATAATAAATAATGGATTGTTACAAAGATTAATGGGAAGGGTAGAATTTTAATCGTTGTCTTTTTATTCAACATAGAGTTGGTCCTGAATATAATTACATGGATAAAGAAAGTCTCCCTTTTTGAAAAAGAAATTGATTTCTTTTATCCTGACTCTGTTTGGTACTTGTTGGAAGTTTCATTCCTGAAACAAGAGTTCTTTTCAGCAAACAGAGAGAGCAATATTTTAGCACTGTGAGTCAGGGTTGTCGGAAACCGTGGGAATTGTTTGTATTTCTGTCATGAAATGAAGATGGTTCTGAAACTAGAATATCACCTTGTAAAGGTGAGTAGACTAACTTGTTAATAACCATCTCCAAGAGCTGGTCAAGTGGGGAAGGGGGTGCATGAGAGCAAGAGGAATCCCCAAGGAAAAATTTATCCAGCTCTAACATTTTACACCTAAAATCTCATTATAAAACTAGCACTGTGTCCACTGCAGGCAGCCCCCTGGCTCACAGGAATAACAGAGCACAGAAACTGGCAGAAGGGTTAATTCTGCTCCTTATTTTGCCATTACTTCTACTAGAAAAGCAAGACAAAAAATACACTAACCGTTATTCTAATATAGCAAAAAGTAAAGTTATAAGGTCTTTAAGTGCTTGGATATGCAAATGAAAAATCAGTCTTAATTGGGATACTTATGTAGCATGAGACTTGTGTCTATACAAGTTGGAGGTCAGAGCATTTCTCTGCCTCAGCTGCCCTGTTTTTACAATGGGGATATAATCTTTATTTATTTGTCCCTAAAACTTTGCAATGACGACTTGACCAGTAATCAGAGTTGACTGTGAGCAGGCAGAGAACTATGAAAATACAACGTTTTTGTTCCTGTTACTGTGTTGTATAAGACATTGTTCTCCCATCCTCCTTACTATTAAATATCAAACGCAATTTGTAAAATAAATGTAGTATGGCTTTAATCCATGCTTTTTGAACTTTAGAAGCCATGATGGTGTGCTTTACTTGCTTCATAAATATATATGGGTAGCTAGATTTAAACTCCTTTTTTTTTAATTAAAGTGAGGGGGGTGATAATTCCCCTTCATCTTTCTGGTTGTGTGCCAGTACAGAGCTTTCCTGAGCCTTACTCCTGGAGTCAAAATGTTCCTAACGCTTGGCTCAGGAGGGGTAGGAGCTCCCAAAGAAGTGATGCTTCTCTGTGAAGCCACTAGACCCTCTTTTAGTCTCAAGATTAAGAAGAATCTCCTTTCTAGGGGGGTTAACAATTCCTTTTTATTTAAAGATAAATGAAACTCAATCACCTTAAGTATTTTAGGCAAAACAATGCAATGCAGTCTTATTTGTATTTTTATAGCCTCATATAAATTTATAGTTCTGAACAATTTTTTAATTACTTCTGTTATTAAACTTCCTTGTAGAAGCAATAAGTGTTTGTGAAGAAAAACCCCAATATTTAGCATTTCATAGCAAGGATAACCTTCAACGGCTATCTGACATTTCTTAGCTTAGAATCTTGAATTCTTGAGTTTACTTCAAAAGAAAAAGTCAGTGGGCAGAACCTGGAAATCTCAGAAGTCTCCCAACCTTTTCCCCAGGAAAGACTTCAGATAACTAGAAAGGCTTCGGGTTTTAGCTGACCGTTTTCTGTGCAAGCAAAGAGAAAACAGAGGAAAAGAAAAAGTGAAAAGTATCATCCTAAAGCTGAATGAATTTTTGTCTTTTTAGTTTTAGCTTTGAATACTTTGCACAAGCTGAAGGGTGCCGAGGGCTAGAAGCTTACCTCCTGCCTGTGAAGGGCCACGATTGCATTTGATAGCAGGCTGGCAAGCACCTTAAGGGCTTCCAAACCATACCCTGGTGCTCTCTTAGCTGAAATTTCACCCCTGATTTGGAAATGATCCTTACTTCACACTTTCCAGATCTCTGTATTGCAAGGAAGGGAGATTATAAGTGTGGTGGCCAGAGACAATAATATTATCCTGTCCTTTATTCTTTATTTTATTTTATTTTATTTTTTATTTATTTGTTTGTTTGTTGTTATTTATATATTTTATATACATGAGGCTTTTATTTTATGTATATTACTGCATTAAAGAATTTCACCACTTGGACCCATAGACTATATTCCAGGCAAATACCCATACAATTTGCTGTGAGCGCATCTGCCAGCAAAAATCACAAATCTCAGATTACTCGCTTCACCAGATTAGTCCAGGAATTTCTATATCTAAAGTAGAGGAGCAGTGATGTCAATTCTAAATACATTCCAATTTCATTCTTACTCACTGATTTCAATACTGTCTATTAAGTCCAAAAAGGGTAATTATTTCTGTACGTATTTGTAAGACACAAGTTTGGGGTTTGGTGTGCAAGATGATATTATTGCTATTTAAATTGTGTCGAAATGCTGGTAATTGCTGATCAGTAGCTAGTAATGAGCTGCTGATCAGCATCTTCAAGATATTTGCTAAGAAGTGGCATTCCTCCTTTCTTTGACCAAAAGGAACTCTCTCAGTAAGTGCTCTTACTTAAGAAGCTTTTAACTTGAAAAAAAGCCATTAGGGCAGACTGTAGTTAAGTATAAATTTGGCAACTAAGAGATCTCACATATGATGGTTGGGAGAATCTGTCACACAGATCCCCACAGATTTATACCCAA
This sequence comes from Gallinago jamesoni, assembly GCA_025769975.1. Classification (NCBI taxonomy): domain Eukaryota; kingdom Metazoa; phylum Chordata; class Aves; order Charadriiformes; family Scolopacidae; genus Gallinago; species Gallinago jamesoni. Next base: position 125,221,281 of record JAOQGH010000012.1, read on the forward strand.
AACAACTGAAACAATAGAAAGTCTGTCATTATCATGTAGCAATCTGGGTTCTGCTCCAAATGAGAAAACTCCTTTAAGTGTGTGCATACTGCAAACGAGTTAAGTGTATTATGTGTTATGGAATTCAGGTGTTATAGTGTCTATATATGTGTTATAGAATTTTACTTCTATAAGTAAAAACTATGAAGTGATATTTAATTCCATTATCTCAGCAGTTATTTCATCCTTTCGTCTGTGATACAACCAAAAGCATAAATTTGCGGAAATAAATATTTGCCCATACAAAAAATAATAAGAAAAAAGAATAACTGAGTGTTTCTAAATAACACTAGGAAAAAAACCATATGAGTGAAAGGTCATTCTAATTTTTAATTGAGATTTGTAACAAAAGAGAATGCACAATACTGAAAGATAGTCACAGGCTTATAAGCTGAATGTGGCAAGCTGATCCCAGCATGGCCAGACTCACCTATCTGGAAATGTCAGTCATCTCAACAAAGTGAAAATTGTCCATTGAGATTTCAGTGACTAACATTATGGAAAACTAAGTCTTTATTGTTGTTCCTTTTTCCACCTTTTTTAGATAGCAAATTTACTTCTCAATGACAGTTTGTTTCCTGAGACGCAAAAGTCAACGTCACAAAATGACATTTGGCATTTTTGAGATTCCACTAAAACTGCCTTTAAGTTTTCTTGACACTAGTCCAGAAAATGTGGAACAGCTATTAAACCACTGTTCCCCTAATAAACATTAATTAGAAGACAGCAGGTGATTAATCACTGATAATGAGCTATAGATGACTTTTAATGGTCAGCTAATAGTGTCGTGGGCCTTTACTATGGAAAATAATTAAAATTGATAACAGATTGTATGGTGACTATGATGATAAAAATGCATTTACGGTACAAAAGCAGGCACTCCAACGTAGGAGGAATCTCTTTCCCTGTGACCATGACACTTCAGCTCAGTGCTGAGGGCACTTGGAAGGGGGGAAGACCTGAATTTGTGTCCCAGTTTTAGGCACCATTTGAAACAGAGCTTGGATTTGGGTTACTACTTGCAGCTGTTGATTTTTCCTCTGAAAGTGAAAGTGCTAGCCAGCATACTGCAGTTATTCTCCCTCGTTGTTCTTTCTGGCACAAGAAACCTTTAATTATAGCATGCAAAGTGAATCCTTCTTGGGAAAGAAACCTTTTCCATCATCTTTCCATTTCCGGAATAACCTAGAGGTGATAACAGGGGCACTCTTTTGAAAACAGAGATGTGCCTTGAAATCTCTCCCTGGCTGCAAAGAAATGTAATTTTCCTTTTCCTTCCTAGCTGGCACCAAGCGGGATACCTCTCTGTAAGGCTCTGTCTTCTGGGGAGGAAGACCAGTTCTTTAACAGAAACAGTTATGGCCCTGCAAGGGTTTCCAAAACCATCAATACCGAGTCTTTGCAGCTTAATGTTGTTCGGAATGAAAAGGTTTATCCCTCCACCCTCCCATTCCGCTGGCTGACTGCTGGGAACCAAACTGCCCATAGGCACTGTGGGAACCTGAAAATTTGCCAATTCTGGTCAATTCTCTCTGGTCTGATAGGCACACAGCACAGCACAGTTTGCATCTGTAGGGCTAGATTTTCTCCTGAAACAGGTCAAAGCGTTTTCCTCAAAGACGTTTCATCCATACTGACTGGTTCCTTTAATACATTATCTCCTAACCCATGTTTGGTATTGTTGGGAAAGTTCTGGTTTGCCCAGGTCAAAACCATATCAGGGAGTGTGCTAATAATTACATGGTACAGACAATTGTAGGATGGTGCTTGAGTCAATGTCCTTCCACTCTCCACTTTGCCATTATACAGTCTTCAGTGTCTAGGTTATGGCTGAACATTATGGATTTTGGGACCAGGACCTAAACATTAGGTATTATCATGCTGGTGTTAAAAAAATTTTTTCAAGGAGCCTTCTCACCATTAGTAACCATATTAATAATTAAGAATTCTGATGGTAAGTCTCTATAGAAAAGCAATTTGCTGCAGGTGAGAGAATCCAAGACGATTTGGAGAATAAATTATAATTGTCTGTAAAAGCCACCAATAAATATAAGGGTTTATATGTCAAAAGGAAAAAAAAAACCAACAACTCAGTTCATTGAGGTGGGAACAGACGTGAATTCTGTCTCCAAATGGTCTTGATTCTTCAATAATTTTCTCATTTTACTCTGTCCCCTTCTATCTTTTTACCCCCTGTCAACATGCCATATCGTCATGCCATGTGCTCCATCCCAATCACTCAAACATTTACACAGGTGAGCAGCTTTACAAATGCCAGCAGCCACAATTAAGCAAATTTGGCTGCCCCTGTGAGTAGTCACTTGCTTTTACAAGCTTTTCTGAGAGCTCTCACGAGGTTGCAAGGTCTGCAGGTGACAGAGGAACCCTGAAACTTTGGGGTTTGTTCTACTTTTGCACCAGGCTTGTTCCATTCACATCATTGGAGATACTTCCACTTTGCAGGTATAGAAACCAAAAGAGCATGGTGTTCATAATTTTTCTGGGTGCTGTACAAACAGATAATATAATAGACTTTTAAGAAAAATCTCAGTCATCTAGTCTAATTAATAAGTCACATAGAACACCACAGAACTAAAAGTATTGATTTTTTTACTACTTCTTCATTTGTTTTTTTTGGGTTAACAAAAGATTCTTGGTGTGTGACTTGAAAAGGTCATAGAAAGTCAGTGAGAAAGAGAAGAAGAAAAGAAAGTCTGGAAGTAGAGATGCAGGGAAGAAGGAGAAGGCATGGAAAATAAGAAAAATATGAAGAAAATGAAGAAACAGAAGAGGAGACTGGGATAAGAAAGGAAAATATAAAAAAGGAGAGAGAAATAGAAAGGTAAGATCTATAGTAATAATCTTTCAAGTTGGATGGAGTTTTGTGCTTTTTTTAAATCAATAGATTGTTCATATATCAATAGAATAAAAATAAAAGGCAAATGTGAAATATATAAAAAAAGTTTTAATATCACCATTCAACTGACAGTGTTGACAGTTATAGCTGATGTCCTTCAAATCAAAAATGAAATAATAATGTTGCAATTCAATATGCCTTGACAATAAACTTAAGGTAATACCCTGTCAATGACAAAATGACCCATTTTTAAAATCAAAATTGAATGTAAGTGATAGAAAATCAATCATGATGTTGCTTTGGCAAAAGCATTCTTTTCAAGGCTGATGATTTGGCAATATGACATCCTTATCGTTATTATCACTATTATCAATAGTAAAAGCAATCATAATCTTTGTGATTAAAGATGATTCCTTAGAAGGACATTTGGGTCATTCGAAACTTTCAGGAAAATGGTAGAGGTTTGGATGAGACCTTGCACCCAGTTTTCAGATGAAACACAGAGCTAACCTTCTGGCTGCTTCTAGTAATTAAAGAGCAGATTAGAGTGTTTGGAAGAGTTGCAGTGTAGAGCACCCACTGTGCTGGCCAAATTCCAAGGTGGAAAATTACATTCTGCCTACTGACAGTCGCCTCTTCTATTTCAAAAGGCGAGTCCTGTTTTTTACCCACTGTCCTAGGTATTCGACGTGTGGCTAGCCTGGAGCGTGTTGCTAAATCCATCACACGCTTATCTACCTTGCTGAATTGTCACCCTGATCCATTTATTAACTCTATTAAAGAAGTGTCCCATTTTTAATCAGTAGGATGACAATTTGACTCCTTTTTAACATACAAGAAAGTATTACGTGTAACACCCAGATCAGAATTTCAGGAGCTAATAATTCAGGAAAGAGACATGCTAGGTTCCTTGTATTAATGATACCTCTATTTCAATACACTTGTGTGCTGTAAAACACATAGATAAGATGCCATTCCTTTAAACAGTGGGGTACTTGTACAGTTTCAGGCACCTGCAAAACCCCATCAACTTTGAGCTGCAGATATACAAATTGCATTTGTTATTTATAAGGCTGAGAATTTTAAAAGCTCCAATTGCTTAATTGGTCTTCTGCCAACGCTGAAGCTGAAGCAGATTTAGAATAACGTTGAACCTTCCCACAAACAAAAGCAAGGGATGAGAACTTCCTTCACTCTTTTTAAGGAAAGATGATAGGACAAGGGGCAATGGCTTCAAGTTGTGCCAGGGGAGGTTCAGGTTAGATATTAGGAAATATTTCTTT
>JAOQGH010000012.1:125225559-125240955 GCA_025769975.1 Gallinago jamesoni
ACTGAAAGGGTTGTCAGACATTGGAATGGGCTGCCCAGGGAGGTGGTTGAGGCACCATCCCTGGAGGTGTTCAAGAGGCGAGTTGCCATGGTGCTGGGGGATATGGATTAGTGTTGGGTGGTGTTTTGTGTGGTGTGGATGTGGTGGTTTTTTGTTTTTTTCTTGTTTTTTATTGGTTGGACTAGATGATCTTAAAAGGTCCCTTCCAACCTAGGTGATTCTGTGATTTTGCGATTAAAGATAGTCATGTTGAAACAGAACCTAAGTCTTTTCAAGCAATAAGGTGAATGTCAGTGGAAGGATAATGTATGTTTGCAACCTGGTATTGTAACGTACAGCTCCAGAAATCCCAAAGCCCAAGAGGCAGGAGCTACAACGGTTCATCAGAGCACCATGGGATCCTGCAAGAGGAATGGCAGAATACAGTGGCATCGTCTTTATTTTAGTAATAGGGCTCCAATTAGGACAGGATTGGTTTTTTGCCTTATTTTATGTTGTAATTGCATATAACATCCTGATAAGATTAAGAGCTGTGATAAATTCTGCATTTTCACTTAGCTTAAAATAACAACGGTATGTGTTCTCAGATAAGCAAATAATTTAAAATCTCGTCATCGAGCTCATGTGTCAGGACTTCTTCAAAGACTGAAATCAGTCAGATTCTGTTCAGGCACATAATTTTTGCGATGGAAAGAGACATAATGCTTCCATAGCAACACATTAAAGGCATCGGGTCCAAGCCTTGAGAACTGCTGACATAAGTTTAACAGGAACGTTCAACTGTTCTTAAGAAAAAAATGTTTTTGGTTTTGCTTCACATATATATGCAAGTACATCTGGTATTTCTTACTGATGATTAAGTGAAATTTCCTCTGTACACCAGCCTTACGCATTGTACAAGATCTATTAGTGGAGGGACATTAAATAGCTGTACAAATGTATCTTAATGAACGTTAGGATGGTATAGCTTTCCTTATAATTGCTGACAACTATGTTCCTTTAGGTTTAAGAGCATGCATGCTTATCAGAGATGCCATTGATTTGTACTTGTTCTGTTTATTGATTGCTTAATTAGTTTCCAAGATAGCTAATCAGGAACAGATGCAAGTGTTTAAGCGTCTCTTGCTGAGTCTTACTCTGAGCACAAAATTGTGGAGCAGCTGTGTGATTTAAGGAAATAAATTAACCTCACTGTATTGAAGTAGTTGGAATCTCGGTACAGGGTACAATGTTGGTGTAGCAATACCATCTATAATGTGAAATGAATTTGGGGGAAGCTGGTATACTGACTCATACTTCAAAAAGTAACTGGAAAGAAGGCTTTCTTGGCTTTCAAATGATAGCGCAAAGAAGATTTTTTTTTTTCCCTCTTCCTTCTGCGCTATTTTTTGCTGAATGTAGCCTCCGACAGTCAGAATAAAAAGTTTTTTGCTCACAATAATAACCTCTAGGGATTTCTCTGTCACAGAAATGAAGTCAAGTAAATGTCAACATTCTTAGTAGGGAACGTTATACATCACTGGTGAAGCTGGGTAAATAATGGACTGTGGAAGGTGGTATCTGTCTAAAAAAATTTAAAAACTCATTTTAAGCTAACACAATGTTCTCTTTTGATGAAAGGAAAATTCTTTGTTTAAAATTGGCTCTTTTAAAGTGGTATTGAGTGTTTATCTTGAATAAAATTATGGAAAATATTCAGAGAAAAACAGTTTCAGAGTAAAAAATCCAAATGCTCTTGGATGAAAAGCTTGCTATTACATTTATAGATTTTATGAGAGACTGTATTCCTTAATAAATAGTTCAGCATAACTGATGCAAATTCACGTTATTTGGGCTTATTGTATCCGCTTTATAAAACAAAACGCTTAGTCTAAAAGGCAACACCCATAACAATAATAATATCCCATAATAATGCCATGTAGAAGAATGGTCTGGCTACCTAAACACTGACATAAAGGTAGGTATTCCATATTTATAACTAGGTAGTACTCTTTCCCATGCTGTAAAACCTAAAAAACCCACCTCTTTTTCAGTTTTGTCTTCATAACAAAAAGAAACCATAGACCCATTCAGAAAACAGTTTTCCTTAGGTTTTAATGAAGTATTTGATGATAATATAGGAAAAAAACATAGAATCATAGAATTCTCTAGGTTGGAAGGGACCTTTAAGAACATCTAGTCCAACCATCAACCTAACTCTGACAAAAAGCCATCACTAAACCATGTCACTAAGCTCTATGTCTGCCTGTCGTTTGAACACCTCCAGGGATGGTGCCTCAACCACTTCCCTGGGCAGCCCAGTCCAAGGCTTAATAACCCTTTCCATGTAAAAATTTTCCTAATTTCCAATCTGAACCTCCCCTGATGCAACTTGAGGCCATTTCCTCGTCCCATCGCCTGTTCCTTAGGAGAAGAGACCGACCTCCACCTCTCTACAACCTCCATTCAGGGAGTTGCAGAGAGTAATAGAATCCACTTCTCCATAACTGTTTACATGGAATTCATGCCTTCCAGTGATGAATTACCATGGGTTGGTTCAATGTACTTTCTACAATTTCTTTTTGAAAGATGATCAGGAAAGGACTGCAGAGAGTTGTCAGAGTTTAACACATTTTCTAGCCCTTTTCCCAATATAGGCTGAGGAGTCTGGTACTCAAAAGTATGTCTTTATTATCTGAGAAACTGCTCTACTGTGCTACCCACAGCTGTTTGATATGAGACCAGAGCAATGGTGTTCAAGACTCCTATTGTACCTGTGGCAGGAGAGATGAGAAGATTCATCTCACATTTAAACTCAAAGGAGGCTGAACAAGACAGCACTTTAATAGAAGCCAGTGGAGAAGAAAATTGAGGGGGGGGGGGAGAGGAAAAAAAGTATTTTGAAAATACTCTATTAAAAATACTTTATCGCACATGAGGCTTTGAAATTAGAACATCTTAACTATTATCAGAAAATCAATACATCATTTTTTATTAACAAATGTATTGCCTATGATTAACTTTCACAAATATATGAACATTTAATTTCTTTTCTAATGCAACTAGTATGCAAGGTCATCTATGCACTATTTAGTAATAGTAATACTAACAGTAATACTAAAATATTGATTCCTGTATCAATCACCACTCCATAAAACAACAAGCTTGGAAGAGGTCGTCTTAACCTTGTGCTTGAGAGATGCTCTACCTCCTAATTATCATTCACCAATCCTTTGCCTAAAGTTCTAAAACCACTCATGAGATAATATCAAGATAATTCATGATTTTGAAACTCCTTAAGTTGGATAGTGGTGCGTTTCTGTCTTGAGTCCTACTTTTTCCTGAAGTGTTTCTGCACTGAAATTACTAAGGATTCAGGCATCATTCTGACTTTTTGCTTGCATGATAAAAATTAACCATTTTACTAGGTATTCCTATGAAATGACATAGCCGGGATCATTAACTCCCACATATAGACAATTTCTCTAGGGGTTAATTTATTATTTGAAATCAGATTTCAGATGAAAATTTTATTCGACTGAATTCAGCAGCTCTTGGGATAAAAATGGCCATTTCCATTTAGTTACAGCAACACAAGTGAAGTTAAGAAGTTTCAGTGACTACCTCTACTGGTTTTATTTCCTCATCTATTTCTACTTCAATATGGGGAGGAATAATAATTCCACATCTATTGTGAACTTAAATTCAAATAAACAAAACTGAATGTGGGAAATGGAGCAAAAGAAGTTCAGGAAACATTACCACATTTTTTAGCTGGTTTTGATGTCAAAATAATGATGATTCTGATTAGTAGAATTAGAGAAAAAAAATGTCTTGCAGTTTTATCTTTGGAGAAACTCAAAATTAAGCATCCCCAGAAAAAATTCAAAATATGTGTTGGTTCTTCAAAAATTATACAGTGATCTACTAAGAAATTTTGTTTGTAGAACACATAGAATACAAAAATGTCATGGCATTGCAGTCTGATAAAGAAAAATCTTAAAAATTCGAGGAAATTGGAGAACTGGCAAGATTTACTCGGTAGTGTTTGTGCGACTTGCGTAGCTAGAGCTTGTAGTAGTCTGGGGCCATATAACACAATAGTCAGGGCAGTAGCACTATAATCCTACTGCAAACCCTAAATACAGACCAGAGGAATAAAAATGACTTGTGGTAGTTGTTCTGAGTACACGCTGAATCCAAAGCATCGTTTACAGTCAGCATCAAGAGATTTCACAACACGGGAAGAGATTACATGGCACCATCAGGCTCTTTAGAAGTCGCTGGATGTAAGGGACGAATTTAATAAGTCTGCTTGTAGTCAACACCAAGTCCCAGTCCTTAATAAAATAAACCTACAGACAAAGGTAGTTTAGAAAAAATCAGAATTATCAAAATAATCAGCTAGATGCTATGTGGCTGCACATTTGATCATATTATTGCTATGGCTCAATAGCTATTTTATAGAAAGGCATCTAGCCAACACACTGATTTTCAAAAATAACCTGCTATACACTTCATTTCTTGATGGAATGAGATCACGCACTAAGCAATGTTCTGAAAAGTTGAAAAGTAAGATATTTGTCAAAATGCTAGTCTAAGAAGCTCAGTGTTATCCAAAGGAACATGTCATTAATTCCCTTAACTTCATTGAAGCTTTTCAAAAGTACCAGCTTTAAATGGACAAATAAATGGGTTACTTAATAAAACTTACACATTTCATTATAGACAGCCTCAAATAATCTTAAATTGATAATCGAGCTTTTTTTTTTATTATTTTTTTTTCCCCAAACCTTAAACTACCACATTCCTAGAACGTGGGTAGATATTTGAGAAGCCAATGACTTTCTGCTCTTCTTCATGCCACTCAGGGAGCGCATCGCATGGGGGGTGACAGTAGCATGAGAGCTTCAGCAATCAGTAGGAACAGCCAAGAACAAACAGTTCCTGGAGTCTCCAGTGGCACAAGAAGTAGCAGGGTAAAATTGCCTCCTCTCCTTTGCCAAGAGCAACTCAAAGATGATGTTCCGTTGCTTTGGAAGTGTCAGGATTCCAACACTGCAAGCCCACGCTTTATAAAAAAAAGTCTTCTGGTGTTGCATGGTTCAATTTCAAGTCTACCCCAGGATTCCTGTCCCTGATAGAGGATGCGTGCATAGATTAGACAGTTCTGCAAGGGTGAATTCACGTAAGTTTGGGTTTAATTGCAAAAGTGGATTTATTGGTGAAGGGCTTCTCTCAGTATGACGCTTACTGTTAACTCTACAGCCTCTGGAAAACCATGTTATCTTATATTTAAGGTAAAAATAATCCACTAAAAGCAGATGACTTCAAAATATATTGGACTTGATAAATTAAAACTCTTCAGTCTATTCCTGAACAGCAGAACAATACCCTTCCAACTCCTCAAACTACTGAAGTTTAAGTATTCGAATAAATTTCTTTGCTCAATGGGATATTAGAAAGCCACAAGAGAAACACCTATTTGCAATTTAGGCCTGCTTTGCAAAGATTTAATACTGAGGAAAAGCAGAATGAAAACAAAGCAAACAAAAAAAAAAATCAGAGAATTTTAACAGCAACTTCATAATCTGGTTTCTTTAAAATCCTGAGCATATTTTTTTTTTTAATTTTCTACAGTGGTGCAGATAACTAGAAACCCACTTTGGTTCTGATGAAGCAAATATTTTTCTTATGCCAAATCCACCTTTTCTGACAGAGTGTAAAATCCTGCTTTTTTACTGGAGAATAATCACTTTTTTCTTTTATGCACATGCATCACAGGTGCATTTGCATAGTTAAGAAAGAAATCTAATGAAAAAACCAAAAGCCAAACCCAAACTTTATTGAGAACTGTCCCCTGTTGTACTTTTAGTTCCCACAGCAGATATGTCTGGGACACCTTGTTTTCAAGAAACAAATTCCATGAAATTACTAAACTGTCCAGCTTGTCATGTCTGGAACCATAAATGTTTCTAGGGCCATGAATATAACTGTTTAGTTTCAGTAATGATGTAGTCTGTATGTTCAGAAAGAGGAAAAATAATTGTAGGTTCATATAGTCAAATAGCTCTTAATGATCTATAATTTCATACGTTGCTTGCCCGGTGAGAGAAGAATGCTGAAGTGTAAAACTAGAAAGAAAAATCTGGTTCCTCTCTCCAATCTGCTCCACAAGAAATGCAGGGACAGCAGAACTAGTAGGTGGTCCTGAGGCTGTTCCAGTCCATCTTCAGGGCTTCTCAGCAGCTGCTGCTCAGAGTATTCCTCAACACTTAGTTAAAGCTGCTTAAAGAGCATTAAGTTTGGCCCAGTTACCATGCACTGAGGTGTGCTAAATACGATGCTGCGGAGAAAAACTGAGTTTTTGGCTGTTAAAGCCCTGTCCTCCATTGTGCTGAGGAAGCTCAGCTGAATACCCACCGAGATGCTTCTAAGGTCTATTAAGACGAAACAGCGTGGGGCTTGCAGTTACATCAAAGGTACTGTGTCGGATCAGGGCTACATAAAAAATCACCACAGTCTTAAATGGGGAAGAAAGAGCAGTGTGAATACGGGAGGCTGATATAAATAATGTTCCTGCTCTAATAGTTATCATTTGGGGAGTTTTAGTTTCACAGTATGTAAGTAGCTTACAGAAATATTTCTGTTGGATATTGTACTCCTGGTGTTGACTTTTAGACAGTCATTTGCTGAATCAAGTTCCAGCGTTGATAATGATACTCAAAACTATGAACACACTGAACTAATTCATACCTTTGATTTTTATTTTTTTTTTTTACTTGTTAGAGAACTATTTTTCTGTGTATTTATACTCACTGATTTTTTTAAAAGCTTGTTGGTTTCTGTGGAGTCCAAATAGCATCCAAGCTTGTTCACAATATGTCTTAATCTTTTTTTTTTTTTTTTTTAAAAAAAAAACAGAAACATACAAACAAGCAATTTAAAGTTCAAAAAAGTTCTTTTCTCAGTATCTGCTTATGGAAACAAACACCCATCATGTTCCAGGCACTTCTGCCTGGGCTCCTTTCAAAGGAATTCTTCCAATCATGTTATCTGCACGTCAGGGTGAATGCTGCATGCTCCATTCACGCCAGATTCTTCTCAGTGGTGGCCATGGGCAGGACAAGAGAAACGGGCACAAATTAAGAATTGCGACATTCCATCTGAACGCAAAAAAAAAATAAAAAAAAAATTTTGCTTTTAGGAAGGCAGTCAAACACTGGCACGGGTTGCCCAGAGAGGTTGTGGACTCTGTCCTTGGGGATATTCAAAAGTTATCTGGACATTGACCCAGGCAAACTGTCTAGCTGACTCTGCTTGAGCAGGGAGGATGGACTAGGCAATCTCAAGAGGTCTCCAAGCTCCACAATTCTGTGATTTTAGAGTATAATGAAGAAATCTAACTCTGTGCTGTGATAAACCAGCTCTGAGCTGTGTTGCTTCTAGTTTCTGAAAAAGTTCAATGAATAGTTGCTTGGGACTGCTGCGCCACAACAACCGTGCTTTATAACCAGTTGGGTTACATAGCAGTAGTCACTGGTATGAATGTGAGGTGGTGGGAAACAATACTAATGTGTGGTTTGCAGTTTTTAGAAGCACCCACAGTGCATGTCTGAGCTCAGGGACACCTGAGCAAGGTAACTGAAGGCAGGTCTGGGTGTCCAGGTGTGATCTTGAACAAACCCCCTGTGCTCTCAGGCAAAGGTGGTGGATATCAGTATATGATACTTTTGTGTATCATATGTTCATAGGTATCAATGATCTGAAAAAACTTCCATTAAAACAACTATTTTTGCAATCATGTTTGCTGCTTATGGTCAGAAGTATTTATCAATCATTAACACAATGTATTTATCCTTTCCTTTAGCTTGCTTTCCTCCTTTAAAGATATACACTATCTAATGATTTCCACTTTTCCTTTAGCTAGCTGGCAGTTCTATTGCACATATGAAATTTTAAAGAAAATTCCATATAGTTCAGAATACTTTTGTTAGTTTTTTTTAAAAATTATTATTATTACTAATTTGAACCACAGAAGAATGAATGAACTGCTACGTGTTTGCTTATCTATTTAGAGCATCTTTTTTGAGCCTTTCAGAATCCCAGCCGAAAGAAAAGCCCTGGCAATAAGAGGTAGGATATGCATGAAATCAAACAAAAATCAGACAGTTAAGGCTACCATACCATCATTTTTTGTGCAGCCAGAAGAGCCTACTAGAAGTGTGAATCTAAATCCTATTCAGTAAAAGCAAGTTCTTCCACTGACTTCAGTAGATATAGTTCATGTCCCGGGGCAGCACAATATAAACAAATACAGAAAAATCTGTTGGCAAAAATATATTGATACACCTCGATATACAAGGTCCAATTAATCCTTACATGAGCACTAAAAATTAACTTGTGGGTTACAGCCTCTTCAGTCTGATATTTTTTTTACTAGATATAAATAATCTTAACTTTTTCCACTGAACCAGCTTTTCAAGGGCTCTTCTTGTAGTTGTCGTGCGGTTTTAATACACAATGAACATTCATTACAGCAACATTAATCTGGCAGACATTACACTTCAAATAATTGCTGCCTGCCTTAATTCCTGGTTTGTCCTTTTGTAAGCATTAATTACATGTGTCAACAACAATCAGTTTAGAGTAAGATAATTGCAGGTATGGAAAAAGGTTACTCTTAGCAAATATGTACTTGATAGATGGTGTCTTCATAGTGTTAGGATTTTATTTACTTCAAGATATTCATGAATTTGTTGGAAGCCCCTTAGCTTAGCTATATAAACAAAATGGACAGTCCACTGTAATTTTTTGTGTATGTGTTTATCACACAAGCTAACAGATTTGGGATTATTTTTTTTTCATGGCAAATGACATGCAGCTGTTTGTTGGTGATTTATAACAAATGTGTAGTTATTTATAGATATTTATTTCACTCCAATATGTTAAAAGAACTATTCTTTAATATGAAGACACAGTAACAATTTATGCCAGATTGCCTTAAGTCCAATTTTTTTGATAAAAATTTCCAGTGCCAATACAATTGTTCATGTATTTCATCATATAGATGCTCAGCATTCTGTCAGCTGTGGATCCTGTGTATTTTTCAGGGTCTGCAAGCATGCCCTGGATCACAAATTTGTCCCGATTTATTTCCTAGATCCTTCTTGTTTTCATTTGCTTCACTTACAAAGTGTGCCTTCATCATCCCTGTCAGACTTATATAAATATTGTTAAAAGCATGAAGTGAATGTGAACCAAGAACCTCTCTAATTATTTTGATACAGCACTTCATTACTTTTACAGGCAGAAGGCTTCTCCTAATATCTGATACCTTTCCAAATAAGAAATCTTTTGCTATTCCTAGTGGATATAGAGGGGAACTGATCAGTATTTTCATGTAATAATAAAATTTTACTTGCTGGAAGACTGCTTTCCTGCCATCACTTCATCTTCTTCACAGTGGAAGTTTCCAGTTTGTTCAGTTTTTGTTCAGAGGTCATGTTTTATCAACTTCCAATGATTTCATAGAATCATAGAACTATAGAATACCTTGGTTTGGAAGGGACCTTTAAAGGTCATCTAGTCCGATCTCCCCTGCGTTTAGCAGGGACATCTTCACCTTGATCACATTGCTCAGAGCCCCGTCCAACCTGACCTTGAGTGTTTCCAGGGATGGGGCATCTACCGTTTCTCTGAGGAACTTGTTTCAGTGTTTCATCACCCTCATTGTAAAAAATGTCTTCCTTCTGTCTAGTCTGAATCTGCCCTCTCTTAATTTAAAGCCATTAGTCATTGTCCTATCATAATAGGCCCTGCTAAAACATTTGTCTCTATCTTTCCTGTAAGCCCCCTTCAAGTTCTGAAAGGTTCTCCCCAGAGCCTTTTTTTCTCCAGGTTGAACAACCCTGACTCTCTCACCCTCTCTTTGTGGGAGAGGTGTTCCATCCCTCTGATCATTTTTTGATTACAATAGCTGTGACCCGTCACTTTAAAAAAAAATAAATTAATCTGCAAGAGAATCTTTGTTTCAAACTACCAAAAAGTCTGGAACCATGATCTTCTAATTAAATAAAAAAATAATTTTTTAAACGTACATGATTATACTTATGAGAATACATAAAATATTTTTTCTTGCATACACTGAATTCAGGCTAAAACTCCAGGAGTGATAGTAGGGAAAAGTTACTTTTCAACCACAGCATATTCAAAGTCAGAAGCGGTGAGATTATGAGATGCCTCTTTCAGTAGCTGGATGAATGCATTACACAGCACTGGTGCAGGCTTTATTTTTTTTATGATCTAGAGTTTCCAGTTATTTTGATTTTCCTAAATGCTTTTATTCAAATATTAACTACACGGAGATGAACACACATTTCTTTTTTGTCTGTGTCTGTCCCTACCAGTGGTGTATTTGGGGCTGCTGAAAAAGTTGTATGATAACTTATACTGAAATGTTTCAAGCTGACAATGAAGAACAGAATATTGATTAAGCTAAAATGGATAGCAACCTTCTTATATAGGTAAAGAATTTCTGTTTAAAGCATTTAAATATATAGAAGCACAGTATCAATACCTTATCAGGTTTAAAGTTATTAAGAGATTCTTTAAAAAGAGAATTACTTTTTATCTATTCATATAATCTACCAAGGTAGTGCATTAACTTTCAGAAAAAGGTTGATAAGTAGTTGTCATCACTTAACTACTGATGACAGCTATAGAGGATATATTCTTAACTTCTATTTTATTGAGGTACTAATGGCTGAAGTTAGAAGCATAATTAGCACACCAGGACATGATGATTCATGCAGTTATTGATTTTGTTGCAGCCAACTTTATGCTTCCACGCCAGAATTTTCATATTGATTATTTATATGCAGCCCTTACATCAGATTTCTGTCTAGACAGTGAAAACTTTTATAAAATATTTAGTAACAGTCTCCATGACCCAGGAACTTTCTTGAAGCTTAGTTTTACTTGCTTATTTTCATTTTAAAGATTGTCAGCAACTGAAAATGCAGTGTGATTTTCTGATTTGCAGACCCTGAATAATCTCTTTCTGGAGGCTATATTTTTCTGAATGTTATTTCAAATATGCAGAGAGTATTATGGAACTGAAGAATTTTAGTATATTGTGTTTATTTATCATAAAGAGGGTGCAGGACACTGGGAGCTGTTAAGTACATTCCACATCAGCAGAACTTTACCTGGAAGAAAAAACACATCCAGCCAGACATCCTTAATATAGAGAATACATTTTTTTTCTAGTATAATATATTTAACCCATCAGTTCGCTCTGAGGAATTTAAGACCTAGATGGTCTTTTGTGTGGGAAACGTGCAGAGCACACCAAAATCTGTCAAATTCTGAACAGGTTTTACTTTCAGAACAAAAAAATATAGTTGAGCCCCATCACAGCCATCTTTCTGGATATGGGAGCCCAGGACAATAATCAGACACTCCCCTCCAGACTTCTGGGACCACTTCAAGCGTGATGAAGATGATGCTCAGGCTAGAAGCATACAGAGAAAAGGAGAACCTTTCAGGGAGTTGTAGAGAGCAATAAGGTCTCCCATCAGCCTCCTTTTCTCCAGGCTGACCACCCCCAGCTCCTTCAGCCTCTCCTCACAAGACTTGTGCTCCAGACCCCTCACCAGCTCCATTGCCCTTCTCTGGACCCGCTCCGGCCCCTCAATGGCTTATTTTGGTGAGGGGCCCAAAACTGGACACAATACTGGAGGTGGGGCCTCACCAGTGCCCAGTACAGGGGGACCATCACCTCCTGAGTCCTGCTCCCCTACTCACTTTTCCTGACCCAGGCCAGGATGCTGTTGGCCTTCTTGGCCACACTGCTGGCTGATGTTCAGCCAAGAGTTGACCAACACCCCCAGGTCCTCTTCTGCCCGACAGCTCCAGCCACTCTGCCCCAGCCTGTAGTGCTGCAGGGGCTTGGTGGGACCCAAATGCAGGACTCAAGTCTGTAGTTGCTACAGCCTTCATTCTAGTATTTTAAAAATAGTCTGAGTAAAGGACTGAACTTCCCAATCCCACCATAACTGGTGTGATTAAAATATCATGGTGGTGGGGAGTTCCCATTTATGCATCCTTTCTTTTAGGAAGTCAGAATAAGCTATAACCTTTCTGCTAGGAGTCAGCAACAAAAAGGGCCATGTTGAGAAGACAGGGGATAACTAGAGGATGCCCTCTAAATGTAATCAATAAATGTGCTTCAAACTCCACTTGCAAACCTAGGAAAACTAAATATCTCTATTAGGTGCTCATGAAAGCTAATGGTTTCTCCTCTTGTGAGCTCTCGCTCTGGAACAAAAACCTTGTTGATGGAAAAGAAAATGGATTTGGGAAATAATAGCTAAGGATACCTACAAATAAAGGAGATTTATTAACAGTCTTGTAGTTTCTTGGGCAGCAGGTATTCCCATCTGTCAGCTAGGGCAAAATAATAAAAGACCTTTTATATGAACTGACTGGAAAAAACCCGAGATTTTGATTTAGAGATATTTTTTTAATCTAGTCTCTGTTTAAACCAAATTGACATACACCTTTTTTTTTTTTTTTTTTTTTTTAATTTCCCATACATTTTGATTTCTAAAACAAAAGTTACTTAAAAATGTTGAAGCATGAATTTCCAAAATGTGCTGAGGTTACTTCATCCTTTAGGGCTACAGTGGCAGTGACATCTAATCTATACCACTGTGGTTTAGCTGAGTTTAGGTGCATAGCTGCAGTGAGTCCAAAGACCCATGGCAGATGGGTCAGATGGGCCATTCCAGAGCCATGAGATTACAGAAATCTCTTCAGGCTGAAAAAAATCCAGGTCTCAACCTCTTTTATGTCCCCAAACCACCCTTATGTGTCTCCATTGGGCTTGTTCCAGTTTGGTTGCTCCAGTTTGTACTGGGGATGCCCAAGCTGGACACGTTTCTTCAGATATAGCTTCACAAGCACAGAATAAAGGGGGAAAATCACCTCCATTTGCCTCCCCCAAATCATCAGCATAAAGCAGGACCGTATCTGAGCTGGTATAACTTTGTTGCTGCCTTCAGTAATTTTGCCTCTGGTGTGCTAAGAAGTCAACTTCTCTCTGCAGCATCACCAAAAATCTAAATAATCATTCCCTATGCTGTCACACAAACAACGAGAATGTGTTTTATGTCTTCTGTTTACAAGAAATCTGCCTTTTTAATTTCATTTTTTTCCCAGGAAAGCTAGCAAATAATGTGTGCTGAGATACTATTAAATCTTTGTTTTGGCTGTGGTGGCAGTATCCAAAACGAGCAAAACAAAACTAACGAAGTTTTGACCCTCTTTCCAGAAAAGACAAACACTTACAGATAAAATAGTTCATGCAGCTTTTAAAGTGAATTAGCTTTCTGAAGATTATCCACCTATGTAGCTATTATAACTGGATACGTAACATTTATGTTATTCTTTTTGCCTATAAGACACCTGTCTAGAATAGAAGTGAGGGGAGTCTTAATAACTTTTCAGTACCTTGGATGAAAAAGAAGTATGACAGCAGAAAACATCTGATAAATTAAATTTGACATGTTTTTTATCTATATAAAATGGATGCTGAACAGCTGGTAATTGCGAATATTTTAGCAGTCATTTTTGATGTGGAATATTGCTTCTGTGCTCAACATTAATGAGATGTGAGTTATACTTCATCAAATTGACAGTTCTTAGGGATTTTTTTTTATGAGCACGTGATACATTTCTCTGCACGGTGGATAATGGATACATTTACCTGTGAAAAGAATGAAAAATTCTTAGTTTTATTACCTGCTAGGGACCTGCTTTCGCCATGCATTACGAAGCTGTGAAACAAATATACGGGTACACAGAAATCAAATAAGTAGGAAAAGTATGGAAATGGAAAAATCTACTCTAAATAACACAAAATATTTTCCAGTTCTCTAAAGGAACAGAAAATGAAATACAAATCTTAAAAGGAATAACTAGCTCTAGAATCTGTTCAAGAGTTTAGGAGCATTTACCTTACTAAATAAGTGGGATTTCCTTTTCTGTAAAACTTTTTTGTTACCATATTTATTTTATCAAGCCTGTATTGTTATTGAAAAAAAAAAAAAAAGCTAGGATGGTACATGAAAGTAGCTGTTGGGTCCTTAGAGCTTACAGAGAGAAGTTAGAGGGATTATTCAAATATTTAATGTTGTTCACCCACACGAGCAGGATTAGTGCCTGTGATTGCACTGTGAAAGGAATATAAAGAACCTAAGACTGTTCGTACTCGTGTCTGGGGAGATGATTAAACAGCCATCCACAGTTGCTGCAGTCAGACACGTATGTGATTTTGACTAGATCTGCATGAGACCAGTGGGTGAGCTGTCATGTCTCAGCGTTATAACTCTTAGGTTTTATAATATTTTCTTTTTTTCAATTGTGAGTCATGGGTGCACACTATCATGTCTAATGAATCTTGCATTCTTACCTGTATCAGGGGCCTAAGACTCTGAATTTCTTTTTCCGACAATAAGCCTCCAAAACACTTTAGAAAATCCCAATAGAAGGAATAGAAGAAAAAAAGTAGGCATCTATAAGTTGATTTAACACTGTTGATGGAGATTGCAAAGGTAAAAATTTGATGACAATGTCACCTTCCTGACTTGCAAATATAAAATCATAATAATACGTAATTATTCACATTCTGCCAAAGGAATTCAGGAGTGTTGTATGGTGGGTGGTGTTTACAGCAGGAAACTGGTAGATGGATAACCAACTGCCAGGTTGGAGGTTCTGGGGTGCCAAAGTCCAACGGAATGAACTGAAGGTCTTTTGAAGAATTTAGTTTGGCTTTCTAGACAAAAGTCTTTCACCTTTCTGAACCTCATAAAATATTACATCGAAAAGTATTTGTTACAATGCAATTATTAGGAGAAATGTAAATGAGAAAAAAATTGTGTTAAAAGGATTCATCTGCTGAAAACAAAAGTAGTATAAATAGGCAGGAAAAAGTAGTACAGGAAAAACTGGATGTCCCTAAAGACTAGAGTAAAAGAATTTGGATAAAATTCAGTAGTGGAAAACCCTAACCCTAACATTCTATTTTCTTTATTTTCCTTTTCCCCCCTATCTTTTCCCCCCCGTTTTTTTTTCTTTGTCATTGGTGGCACATCTGTTTTAAAAGATCTGTGTACTCTGCTTTATCACAGATCATAAGCTGAAACCAAATTTTTACTGCCTCCGCCTTTGTTTTAGAAGCAGGCAATTTTAGCACAGGTATCCAAATACTAAAAAAAAAAAAAGGAAATACTAAGTTAACACATATTGGGAAAATATTTTGGATGTAGGTGATCACAGAATCACATGGGGTTGGAAGGGACCTCTGGAGATCATCTAGTCCAACCCCCTGCCAGACCATTTCCACCCAGA